>JAHNEJ010002715.1:0-113554 GCA_022559845.1 Amorphophallus konjac
GTTTGTTAGGTGGAGGCATGGTGGAGGTAGAGGGGATATCGCACGGGTTATGAAGGATAAGGGGTCTGGAAGGTGGAGGTGGAGGCAAAGTGGAAGTGGGTAAGGTTTGGAGCGGGTAATGGTTTTGAGATGGATGGTGGGTGATGAGTGGTTTTGAAGGCATTGGCGGTGGTATGGTGAAGACAGGCGGGGTTACGTACGGTTGACGGATGATAAGGGGCTTAGAAGGCATAGGGGCAAATGCGGTAGAGGTGGATGGTAAAGCGGAGGAGTGAGAGAAGATGAGAGGGTGTGAGGCGTAATGAAGGGTGTTGGCTGATAGGTCATTGGGGTGCGAATGAGAGGGCGTGATGGCAGTGGAAATGGTGAAGGCGGTACTAACGCGGGTTGATGAGAGAGAGGTGATACCCAGGCAAGGCGAGGGGGTTGCATGATGATAGGGTTGGCAGTAGAAAGAATAGAGGTACTTTCTGGGTGCCACACCTGCTCTCTCCCGACTTCCGGGAAGGAGGAGATGGGGTTGACCTGGTGATTGGGCTGTTGGTGCTCCGGTAATGGATTCTGGATTATGCCCATGTTGGGATGTTGTGGTTGGGCCTGCTGAGGCTGTTGTTGTTGTTGTGGTTGTTGCTGTGGCTGCTGTTGTAACTGCTGCTGTTGTTGCTGGAACTGTGGCCTAGGAGGAGGTCTCCTAGCCTTGAGAGTGGCGATGTATCGCCTCATTTCATCCCAGTCAATTCCGCCTTCATCATTCATGTCGTGGATGTAATCTTTGAACTGGAAGCAGTTGTCTACTGTGTGTCCTGGCTGCATGTGATAGATGCAGTATCTGGAGGTATCAACATTCGGGGGCCACACGGGCCTTTCCCTGGGTAGGACGAGGGTGTTTGAGGCCATGAGGGCGTTGAAAATATCCGCCAGAGTTTCTGGCAATGGTGGGTAATAGGCTCTCTTGGGACCAATCGGCCTCCTTTGTTGCTGTGGGGGACCGTAGTTTCCTGGGGGTGGAACTTGGTTGTACTGAAGCGGTGGTTGTTGTTGCTGAGGTTGTGGTTGTTGTTGCTGGGGTTGGCGTAATGGAGGCATATTATCCTGGGGTGGATTATTTTGGGGTGGAGGACGAAGAGGGAAAGGACCCAGTTGAAGGGGAAGTCGGGGCATTTGTGGAGGCCTTGGGTTGACTACATAGTTGGCATTGTTGACCGCACTGACTTGCTCATTTGTCACGACCCCTTCTGTGGCTCCGCCCGGGACACCAGCGCCTGTCTTTCTGACCACTTTGGGCTTCGGCGACTCAAACATGTTCATGATGGGGGAGTCTTTTAGCTGGGTTTGGATGTATCGGGCCCTTTCATAGAGTTCCTCCATTGTAGTAAGTTTATTCATGGCCAGGACATGTCTGAACTGTGGGGTTGCATTAGACACAATCATCTTCACTTGTTCGGGCTCGGAGAGGGTATCCCTTATTCTTTCCGCCAGAGACCTCCATCTATCAGCATATCGGACAAAATCCTCGTCGGGTTTCATCTTTTCGGCCACTAGGTCGGTAATGGAGAGTGAGGGACCGACCCTATCCCTATATTTCTGCAAGAACCTTCTCTGGACTATTTCAAAATTCTCGGCCTCGCGGGGCTCCAGAGAATAGAACCACTCAAGCGCGGGACCATCCAATGATCTCCGAAAGAGGTATGCCAGGGACCTCTGATCGTTTTGCCAGTAAGAGGACTCATACATGAAATCCTTGAGATGAATGAAGGGGTTGCCGGTACCATTGTATCTGCGGTACGTGGGCATTTCGGAGGGAGGAAGATGAATGACGGGAAGGATTGGCAAAGCAACCTCCGGGGTGGCTTTCACGTCCACCATCCTTCTCAGATTTTGAAACTGCTCGTCCATGCGGTTGAACCTATTGAGGAGCGATTGGGCGAGCTCCTCTGGGGGTGAAGGTGGCACTTGCCACTGGGGGAGAAACTGTCTCCCGGAGACTTGAGGGGGGAACCCAGAATGAGAGGGAGCTGTCGGACCGCCGACAGTTGGCCCCGGCTGAAGCGGTGTCTGGGGAACAACGGGAGTTTGAGATTGTGATGGGAACTGGAATGAGGGTGGTTGTTGGCTCGCTTGTCCTTGAAGCGAGGGAGACTGGATGGCTTGCGCCAATGAGGGAGATGGAATGGCCTGCACGGACTCTTGGAGAGGTGCGATGGCCGGAGTTGACTCCTGGGGCGTGGGGGAAACAGATTTCCCTTTTAGAATGGCCTGGAAGGCCCGGAGCTGTTCAGAGGTAAGCTCCGTGTTGGCGAGGACGCCCAGTAAGGAAGTGATATCCTGTGGCGGGGACGTGTCCCCGGCAATAACCTGCACCTCATGCGAGGGGTCATGAGAAGGACCCGAGTCCATAGCATAGACTCGCGGGTCGGCTGACAAACCACGGCTAGGGTGGTTCTCCTCAAAAGACTCGTGAGACATGCTCACAGTTTTCCCAGAACGCAAAAACATACACTAGCAAGTAGGTAGCAGAGATTATCAAACAAGTGGATGCCTTTACGCCCTTTTTTGTGTTTTGATTTTGATGATTTTTTTTTGTATTTTTAGCGAGATCCGAAGTTCACACAAAATGGGGACCCTAGTTTGTTTTTGTTTCACCGCCGTGTCAGCTAGGGTCTCTCGTCTCACCACGAATGAAATGACTAACTCCGGGGAACTTCAATGGTACAACCAGCCCAGTGAACGAAGAGGAGATTCTTCGATGTCGGGGACTTACGGAGGTCCCAGTGTAGGAGATTCTAGTCCGTTGAGAGGAATTCCCAAACGGAGAGTCCTTCCTTCACCGGGAAAGGGTGATCCTCAAAAAATGAAAAAAAGGATAGAAAAGAGGAATGGATGTATGCAATGGAATGCTGACAGATATATGGAGTGGGAAAACAACAGAAATAACAGACATATAATAAACAAAGAACCAATCAAAACTGACGGTGCTGCCGTGAGCACAACGGGGGCGCGCGCGGGCGCGAAGGTGGAGAGGCACGGGTGGTGCCGAACTTGCAAGGGTAGCCGAAAGGAAGCAGTAGACGTCCCACCGTGATCGCCAATCTGTGAGCGACGTCACGCGGTTCGGGGAAGAGCGGAGAGGGCGCGGAGCGCGCGCGGGCTCCTCTTTTCTTTCTTTTGGTGTTTGTTTGCTGCAACACAGAAATAAGAGAAGAGAGAGAAGGGGCCACCACGGGAGATTGCTCCGGCGGGGCGAGCGGGACAAGTGTGATATAGCAAAATATGGGGTTTAAACGGCCATAGCGGGAAGTGACTCGCCGCGGCCTCGGGGGGACGGGAATGGTGCAAAAATTAAATAACAAGAATTAAAATGGCCATTGGGGAAGTGACTCGCCGCGGCCTCGAGAATATGAGCAGATAATAAGATGACAGAATATAGAGAGAATACAAAGAGCGGAATTTAAACGGCCATTGGGGAAGTGACTCGCCGCGGCCTCGAGAACACAAACAGATAAGAATATAACGTATAAGAACGTGAATTTAAACGGCCATTGGGGAAGTGACTCGCCGCGGCCTCGAGAACACGAATAGATAAGAATATAACATATAAAAACGGGAATTTAAACGGCCATTGGGGAAGTGACTCGCCGCGGCCTCGAGAATATGAGCAGAATATAACAGAGTATAAAGAGAATATAAGAACGGAAATTTAAACGGCCATTGGGGAAGTGACTCGCCGCGGCCTCGAAAATAAGATGTGATCGCCAGGGGCCGAAAGACCCCAAAATAAGAAAGTGATCGCGCCTACCTCAAGAGCGGGAGATGGCGGGTTGCTTCTTCCTCTCCCTCCGGCCGGCCGACGGAGAGGGCTTTCCTCGGCTACCCTTGCAAAACAACGACAAACAAATGACAAGTGGATTAGAAAGATGGAGGTGTAGTATTCAAATCCTTGCGATAAAAATAACGAAATGATGGCAAGACACACACCTGGTTGGTGTTATCTTTTAAACCCCTCTCGGACTCGAGTAGGAGGAAAATGAGATGATGGATGCAAGAAGTATAAAAGAAGAGGCGCCCTTATGAAGGGGGATAGAGGATGCGAGATGATGAATGCAAAAGAACTACGAAGAAAAAGGGGAAGAAAAGGCTTATTGGATGAGCCGAGGGTGAAATCCGGCGGAGCTCCGGCAGCGTGGGGACGACGTGGAAGCGCGGTGGATGAAGACGACCTTCCTCTCGCGAGCGTGAGCACCCGAGAAGCCGGCAGAACCTCCACCTACAAAAGAACCCACGGGTTAGAAAATGACTCCGTAGCCTCTGGGCTCCGGTAGCCTATCGGATAACTTCGAAGCTCCTCTAGAACTGAGGGGGTGGGCCTCTATTTATAGAGCTCCGGAGGGTGGAGGCGTCCAGGACCCTGGACACCTCCATCAGGGCCGAAATAATATTTTATTCTATTTTTATTGATTTTTTTGGAATACTTTTGTGGAGGCGTCCAGGGTCCCGGACGCCTCAAGCGGGTCCACCGAAAGCCGACGACGGCCGCACGCGGTTTGACACAACGCATGGTTTTGTGAGCGGCGCCTCGTGATTCAGAAATGGGCGCGTCCAGCTGGCTGGACGTCTCCATATTTTGGATTTTTTCACACACGACAAACCGTCGTTCGGTGGCCGGCGCCCGTGAGGGTTTTGATGGAGGCGTCCAGAGGCCTGGACGCCTCCATAAATATATTATTTTATTATTTTTTATTTGTCTTTTGTGCCAAGGCTGGCATTTTGATTTTTTATAATTATTTTTATGGAGGCGTCCAGGGGCCTGGACGCCTCCAAATATATATTTATTATTTATTATTTTTTTGTGTTTTTATGCCAACTGGCTTTTTTACAAACATTTTTTATTATTGTTTTTATGGAGGCGTCCAGAGGCCTGGACGCCTCCATTAATATATATATTTTTTAGTTAGTTTAAGGCCCTGAGAAAAGAAATAAATAAAATCAAAAATATGGGGGCGTCCAGGGGCCTGGACGCCCCCATTAAGACCCACCCAGGTCCTACTCAGCGGCCGCCCGGCAGTCAACATCTTGGTTCCGGAACCTCTTGATACATCTGACTGGTGTTGATGCCGTCCGAATGCCGTGACGAGACGATTCCGGATGCCGAAAAAGGCAGAAGAAGACCCGAGAAAAGGAAGCACTCGAGTGATTCAAAATGCGTAAGCCGTTGCGGGGCGTTATATAGTAATATGAGACTTTCTCAGGAGGCGTCAAGAATGGCGTGTCTACACCTGGTCGTCAGTGCCCTTGGGCTGTGGAGGCACTGTTTCATCGATGCCGTCCATGAGTTGGAGGCTGGCCGGGCCCTTCAGGCGGAGGCTGAAGGGCGTTTGAAGGAGTCTGAGACTGTCAACGTCGGGCTCCAAGAGCAACTGGCCCAACTGAATCTGGCCCTTGCTGGTATGGAGCGTGATCGGGACACCTTTCGGGCGCAAGCCGATGCGGTCGGGGAGCGAGCAGCCAGACTGGAGGGGGAGGCCCGAGCCATGAAGGCTCGTGCCCAGTAGGTCGAGGCTGTCCTCGGCTGGCGAGGAGGCTATGGAGAACTTCCGCTCCTCCTCGGCTTATCGTGCCGAGCTGACAGAGGCGGCTCTGGAGTACTACGGGCCGGCACGTGACCGCGGCTTCCGGGAGGGCTGGAGTGCTGCTGTGAAGGCCACGGCAGGGCATTTCGACCTCGTGGCCCCGTTCCTCCCTCCTCCTTCGACTCCTTACGGCTTGGAGGCCGATGACGAAGAGGAAGGGTCTGACCCCGTAGAGGCGGGCGCCGAGCTGTCGATGTCGGAAGCGGGTGAGCGAGCGCTCGCAGATATTGCCGTGGTGGACTTGATCAACGAGCCACCTTCTCCTAGTGCTGCTGCTGCACGTGCGCCTGCTGAGTCCAGGGCACGTGATGATGTAACCGGGGCAAGTCCTTGAGAGGATGCCCCTAGCTGTCTTTTCCTTTTTTTTGCACTTTCCGAGGCAGTAACCTCTCTGTAAATTTCCTTTCTCTGAAATGAAAGCCTTCCTTTTGTTCGCAAAACTTGAGATTTCCTTCATATACTTCCCTCTTTCCGAACTGCAGCGAGATCCTCTGGGGATATAAAGCGGCGTCCTTGATGAGGATTCTGAAGGAGCGCGACTTTCGGGATCTGTCGCTTCGATTTCCATGGATTTGATTGAGGCGGTGGGAGTCCTCATGCTTCTGGGGACTTCGCTTCCTCTTATAGAAGGTGACCTTCACAGCGCTCCGGTGATCAGCTTTGCACTAGCGAACCTTTAAGGGTAGCCTTCTTGTAGGATGTCATCGGGAGAGTCCGGTACTTCATCGGATGACGAATTTCTGCAGGCTCGTCGTCAACCCTTGGTCCTCCAGAGAAACCCAGCGCCGGCACCATGGCGGCCGTGGCCTGCGCCTGGAGAGGGTGGTACAGTCTCTAAGCAGTACCGGCTCGGGTACCTGGACGGCTGGCAGGAGGCCTTGGAGAGGGCTAACCGCTTATACGCCGGCAGGGGGATGAGGAACGCGGATTTTTTTATTTTTAAATTATTTAAATTTAAATTTATTTTATTTTTATTTGGGGAATTCTCTTATTTATATTTATTGATTATTAGGCGTGCCAGTCACCGGGGTGACAATTTAATTGTGCGCTCGATCTGACTTTTAATCAGTCGATTGTGAAGTCCGAGTCGGGACTCGAAGTCCGTCATACCATAAAGGCTATGACGTTAATTACGCCCTTCCTAAGAAGGACAACCCTTGATTAAACGCCAAAAATAGGAGGAAGACAGCGGCAAAAATAAGACTCAAACGAGAGCGAGGGTTGGTTCATCAGCAAGGCGTTAAATAGCCTGAGTGAAGCAACGATACATCAAATGCGGAACAAATCCGACGGCATGTCCCCATTACCTTGGACTATGCCAGATGGGGATAGGAAACCACCCATGCAGCGGCAGGGTGGGATCCGTAAAAGATCGGGTATATCTAACCCGGAATCCGGATAAGGACCGGTGCAGCATGACACACCCTGTGCAGGCGCGATGTCTTATTAATATTCCCCTTCGGAAGACCATCGGAGAACATGCAAGGGCAGAACTCCGTGGGCCAACGGGGTTAGGGCGGAATACCATAGCTATCTGATGAGGTATGTACGAATTTCGACAGCATGTCCCCTTAACTTGGACTATGCCAAGAAAAGATAGGCCATCATCCACGGGAAGCCGGGACGACAACCAAAGGAGAACGGCGCCAGGCCGCGGGGGACATTGCTTGCATTCATATCATCGATTGATGTTCCCTTGGAACCCATCAGAGCACATGTAATGACATGGCTCTTTAGGTTCATAAGGCTGCAGAGAAATCCGGATCGGGACTAAGAGATGTAGGGGAGGTCCTCCCCATTGCTGTATCTCCTCGGGGCGTATGTGATGGTCTCTGAACATCCTCTAGACAGATGTGTGGAGAGATTAAAGGGATTGGGGGGTGATGGTGCGAAGGTGGATCTTGGCCTGGGTTTTATTGGCCAAAGAAGGAGCCTCGGCGTGGGTTTTATTGGCCGGGGGGAGCTCTCGGCGTGGCTTTTATTGGCCAAGGGGGGTTCTCGGCGTGGCTTTTATTGGCCAAGGGGGGTTCTCGGCGCAGGGGTTCTCGGCGCGCTCGTCACCACGCCGGGAACCTGGCGCCGGGAAGCCCCCGGGCCGGGAAGGCTGTATTGCGAAGGGGTCTTCTTGGACAGTGAACAGGATTGAGGGTTTTATCAACATGCTGAAGGGAAAAAGGGGGGAAACCCTCTCGGCCGCATAGCTCTCGGCGTGGCAACGGCCGCGCCGAGAACCATTTACCCAACGCCTGCGCCGGGAAGGTGAAAGGGCTCAAGGCCAGAAAGGGTTTATGGCTTGATTACGATACTCTGTTCTAGAGATTTCTGGGATTTTTGGCTTGGATTGAGGCAGGATTTGGAGTGCAGAAGGGGATTACATGAAGGTTTCTGCTGGAGGGATACCAAGGGAATTGGAAGGCGAAGTCAGTAGATGAAATAAGACCCTCTCACAACGTCCTGTGAAGATTTTTATCTGTTTGCCGCCATCCGTCTGAGGAGATCAAGAGATGACTGTCTCCGATCACCTGGACGAGCCCAATGGCATCGAGGAAACAAACCAGCGATGGAGGAACGACACAACCCTCGGCACTGGAATTCTAGGCCCTAATCATTCAAGAGTCAGAATGGAGGACCCAGGAGTCGAGGTCATCACTTATCAGAACCTCGTGAGGTTGCATTCATCTGCAGATTAAGCACATATCTCATAACCAGCAGCTCAGGGAACCGAGAGATTGATGCATCTGGTTCCTGAACGGCATAAGGGGGGGGCCTCGAAGGAAAACTCGAATGTATGTGGGGGATCTTCCATCGAGACAGGAGGGGAGAAGGAAACAGAACCCAATAACCCATTAGATGGGGTAGGGGCCCTATCTTCATTCCTCTTCGAAGAACAGACTCATAGAAACGACTCTGAAACCCGAAGCGTCTGGACTATTGGTCATTCAGATAAAAGATATATACATAGAAAGACAGAGGGCAGAGCTTCGGTTGCCTAATATCCGGCACGGCAACTGTGACATTTCATTTCATCTCATTATCACCACTTACATCAACTGCAAGGCTGAAGCCGAGAAACAGGCAGAGGGGAGGAACAGAGGCAGGCAAGAAAAGAATTCTCGGTCATCATATGAATAATCAAAGCACGAGGACATAGACTATTACATACGGAGGAAAATAAAAGAAGAAAATAAACATGGGGGGGGAGGGTGGAGCATTGACTCCACTCCCTCCCCCGAGCAGCCCACCTGGAGCTTTCTTCTTCTCTTCTCTTCTTCTTTCTTTTCAGCGGGATCTCTCCTGGCTTTTCTATCTCTCTTCTTTTTTTCTCTTCGCTTTCTTTTCCTCTTTTTCTTTGGTTCTCTCTGCCGACCCCTTTATCTCGAGAGGAAGGGGGTTTTTATAAGCATAGCACCCCTCCTTCTCGGCAAGGCTCTCTCGGCGCACGGTTGATGAGTTCCCGGCGCGCCTTATTCGGAGGCAGTAGGCTCTCGGCGCCCCTTCCCCATATGGGTCTTGTTGGGCTCTCGGCGCCACACGGCCGGGCCCGTTTAGATCCTTTTGTCTTTTATGCTTGCTCATCAGTAAGCTTGAGCTACTAATGCCGCTTAATCTGTCCCTTCATTTGTCGGTCCCTCGAGTCCGTCAGGCTAGGCGAAGGCCCATCAATTGGTGAGTTAGTATAGCTTCATCAGAATATTTCTGGGGATTTTCATCAGTCAGTGGACTGCAGTTCTTCATCAGTACTGCCGTCTGAATGACGACAATACCGGACATCAGCTTGGCCGGGGAGGGCTTCAGCCGGGTGGTAGCTTTAATGACATATCTTCCGTAATCCTGATTTTGTAGGAATCTCCGGGATCTTTATCTCTCACTTAATCTTCCATTATGTCTCATCTCCATTCTCTATTATATTTTAGGTGTCAACAAATGCCCCCCACTTGCAGGTAGCGGGAGTGCAGAATAAATGACACGGTACTTGCAGGTGTGGATATCATTCAACATCTGAGCCCCTTCTCAGTTTGCTATTATCTGGCATCTTTCATTTCTGGCTTGGAAATTTCAATTTCATTCAGTCCCTTTGGTACGGATGCTCTTGGCACGGATTTCTGGGCTTGTAGCTTCTCGGCGCAACCACCGATAGGGGTTCTCGGCGGCTCCTCTCTCGGCCTGGGGTTCTCAGCGGCACTTCTCGGCGCGCCCTTTGGCTCTCGGCCTGGGGTTCTCGGCGGCAGCTTCTCGGCGCGCATTCCGGCCGAAGGGAGCTCTCGGCCAGGGGGTTCTCGGCGCGCTTTTGACCGCGCCGAGAACCTCTTCGCTGGGGCTTCTATTTAAGGCGCCGAAAGCCTCTTTCTTCTCATTTTCTACAGCCTCTTCTCTCTCTTCAGTCTATTTTCCCTTTCTCGGCGGTGGCGGCGAGCTCCTCCCCTCCGGCCGTCCAGCCTTCCCCCGTCCCATTAGATTTCACACCCCGGGTAGGACGCTCTTTGGGGATTTAATCCCCTTTTGCTTCGGGATCACCCCCTCTTGGTTGGTGACTCCCTATTCTCCTTGGGCAGACCCCGAATAAGGGGAGATGCTGCTGAAATTTTCAAGGGCTTCATATTACAATCCTTATGAGACTGCCTCTTGTATTAGGTCTTTTACTTAACATTTCTTTTTCCTGACTGCAGATATTGCAATGGCTTCCGGCTCTGCTGCTGCATCCTCTGGAGATGTCGGGGCCAGCTCGTCAGCCCAGCCAGATATATCACGGGCCACAGTAAACTGGCTGAATGTGCACAGTCTAGACTTCGGATACGACAAAATCGCTTCCGTTGATGAATCGTCTGATTCTGATACCGACACGGTGTCAACATCCCGGGTATACTCCACTGCCATGGAAACATGCTTCAGACGGGGCACTGATTATCGTACGGATTTCCCGAAGGACAAGCACTTGATGCCGTTTATCCGGACTTTCACCGTGGGTGGAATACGGAACTATCGAATAGCTCGTGCAGTTGAAGCCGCAATTCTGGTCGAGAGAGACAGCCTGAAAGATTCAGTGTATCGTGGGAATGATATATATCTTCCCGCGGAGAAGCGTGACTGGGATGCAGTCCTTGGCATATCGGGACTGGAGCCGGAAAAGAAAATGCTGACCCGGGCCCCGGAGTTCACACCTGCTCGGTGGGATAATGCCAGTGGCCGAGTCAATAGGGAGAAGCCCGGCTATGGTCTCTTCCTGGCGCCAGTAAAGTGGGGGTACCGCGAAGAGCCTTTTGTGCTGAATTGTTCGGCCATTCAGTTCAAGTATCATTTGGCCGCTGGTTGGTTTGGAGATACCAAGATCACTGACGCCCACCTATTTCGAGTAGGAGCAGTGGAATTTACTGAGTTTGTTCTGAAGGAATATGCCCCTCTGCTGATCAGAGCCGGGGTATATCATAGTGTCTTTGCTTCCAGATTTCGATATCCCATATCCCGAGGGTTATGCTGTGGGATGTTCGAAGTCTTCTGCCCCTTATTCAACATATTTTATACAGCAGAGGGTGAGACATCTCTTGACCTCTGGAGTCTGTCACAGCTTTCCGGACTGCCTATTGATGGCGAGCCGTATGAAGAAGTCTGCTTGGCAGATTCTGAGAAGGATAGCTCCGATGGTGAAGGCAAGTATTCCCTCGGATTCTCATACCGGTATCTGATGAAGGCATATCGCTCCATCTGTCTGGCGTACAGTAGAGGGTCCTCCAAAGGCTATCATCCCCGAGAGAAAGGCAGCAAGCTGAGGGTACGGATAGGGCAGTGGATTCAATATTTCTTTGACGGCCCCTTGAAACATGCAGACTTCCCTTCCATGGGACCGACGGCCAGCAAGCAGATAAGGACCCCTCGCTATAAGTCAGAGCTGCCATCTTCATTGCGCCGTGCAGGCAGAGGTGGTCCCAACCCAGCAGGTGTAGACCCCATCACACATTGCGCGGCTTACTTCACATTCTGGCTGTGCACTTTCGCTCTCCCTCAAGGGACGAGACAATCATCCGGCCAGAAGCTATATACCCGGCCTGTCAGATGGCCTGGGGAATGAGGCTGTCGCTTTGCCCAGTGGCCTTGTGTTTAATCTATAAATCTTTGGGAGATTTGTACAAGCATCGACTCCCCGTTCTTTGAGGACTGTGGGTCCTTTTCATTTTTTCAATGCCTGGGTCTGCAGTCTATTTCCTGAGTTGGCTCCCAGAACTTTGCAGGCAGATACAGTACTGCCCAGAATGATTGAGTTTGCCAGTGCTGAACCTGGTCCTTTCTATGATCAGCTGTTCAAAATAAGGGGCCGACTGATAAAGGTGCCGGTGGATGCCCCTGGCAGCATTCATTTCTGGAGCTTGGCGGCAGGTTCAGCTCCTTTGATTCATTCTCAGAGAGAGTGCAAGCTGGAAGAGGTAGAGACCTATATCCATCCTGTCTCAGGGCTTAATACTGCTCGCTCTATCTGGAGCCGGAGCTGGTCAGATGGGCCATGGCCATTCGGCCTAGTGTCTTAGTTTTCAGAAAGGGTGGCCTGCTTCTTCTGGAACCATACTATCCATTCCGCTTTGGGCGGAACTTTGGTTACGACCAGCATATCCCTACATCAGTTGCTCAATTTCCCCTGGATAGCCGGGCTAAGCATGGATCCGCCATTGTCGGCGATGGCCGGTTGTGGTGGGATTTCTATCATCGCCAGGATGGCGCAGTCTTCAGAGTTCCCACTGTTTCCAACCGTGTTCCCCGGGTAACATCAGAATACATCAAATGGTGGAACATTCGAACCAGCTTTTACAGGGATAGTAGAGGTGCATTCTGGGACGTGGCCGAGCGTTCCTTTTTGAAACAACAGCCCGGACCAGTGTTTGACATCCCCGAGGCCCACCTGAAGAGGCTTTATTCACAGCACCAGAGGGAGGCGGAGAAATATCTGGCCCAGCGTCGGGCTTTGAAGGAAACAGATTCCGACCCGCCTGCTCCTGTCTTTGCTGCTATCAACGAGGACACTTTCATGCAGAGCTTGAAACATCTGTGCCGTGTGGGGGACGCTCGTTTGGAGGCGCAACAATACCCATTTCCTGTCGAAGAGCCGCTCCCGGCAGTAGTCCCTTGGAGGGGTCCGACAGATAGATTTCATCCATATAGGACGTTTGTGCGTAGGGAGGACAGGACTCAGACGTACTACAAGCAAACGTCTTGGCTGTTCATTCTGCTGAACTTACATGGGTTGTCTGCGGAAAGCCCGCTAGCCGGCATCTTGAATAAGCCACTGTTCATCTCCTTTCATTATGTCGACGGTTGGGGCATGGACCACCTTGACTTATTTCGATGCCTTGACTCACGTGGTCATAGTGATCTAGCAGCTTTAGTGGAGAAATGCCAGATATTTGGTGATGTCTGCTGGCTTATCAAGGAGGCTGCTTCCCGCTCCAAGGAGGTAGCTTATCTGTACTGGCCGCTCTCTGTCTTTTATGATGGCCCAGCAGGTATGATCTTTTCTTTTCTGACTGTAGTGCTTTCTGATAAATATTTAAGCTCTGCATTCACTGACCTCATTGCTTCTCTGCCGTCTTCAACAGACAGGCCGGATATAAAGCGCCAGGGGCTATACAGAAAGATCATTGCGCAGGCTGAGAAGCCTACTTATTTTGAAGTCCCTGCAGCAGCACCGACTACCACTCCCCTGCCTCCTGGCAAGAAGAGAAAGGTTTCTGCAGTCAAGGCTGTAGTCGGGAAGGCCAGGAAGGCCAAGAAGGCTCATGCTCAGCAGTCGGCTTCGGTAGCGATGGACACTGGGACCCCTCTCCCTGATATTCCCTCATTTGATGAGTTCGAATCTCAAAGGGAGGCTGCTCAGACATCTGTTCAGGGTAACATCAATAGCCTGCAGTTGCATTCTTCATCCTCTTTTGCTGGATTTCAAAGAAGTCCTTGAATCTGACCCCTCCCTTTTGCACAGCCCAAGAGCCAGTTGTGGCATCTTCTGTGGTGGAGACCAGGCTGCCTTCTCCCACGCCGGCTAGTGAGGCGGAGGGTAAGCATGCCCTTTTCATCTTTTTCTGCATATTTCAATTACTTTTCATTGTCCCTCTCACAAGCTTTTCCCTATAGTGACGGTCGGGGAGGAGACTGAAATCACGGGAGAGGCTGGCGATATCACTCAGCCACAGGAGGGTCATAAGACCCAGACGAAACGGGGCCTCGTCCCTGTGAGGCGTATAGTTACCCGGTCTTCTTCCAGGCAGACGTTAGAAATGGCGGTCCCACCCGTGGATAGTGTAGAAATCTCTTCTAGTAGCTCCGCGACCGCTTCTGAGGCAGATGGAGAGGAAGCAGGTTTCAGCGAGAGCGAGACGGAGGGTGTTTCCAAATCAGAGGCCCCATCCGCATGCACCGCCATTGTTCCATTATTCACCCCCTCCAAGTTGCTGGTGCCATCTCCTGAGGAGGAATTACAAGAAGAGTTCGCCGGCTTAGATACCGAGGCAGATATAACTCCTCCTTTTGTTGCTTCAGCAGCGGGACTTTCTCCTCCTCTGCACTCCTTTGAGGACATTGACATTATATTAGAAGTGAGTCTCTTTTCTTCTCCTCATTGTTTCCCATTTTTATCTGCTGCTTGATGTTGTATTGATCTGTTCAAAGGAATCCCCTGTTGCTAGCCCGGTGATGACTGCAGCCTTTGAAGCCACTCTGTCTGACGCCTTGGCCATTGTTCCTGCTTCGACAGTAGCCTGGGCAGGCGTTCCTGAGATAATCCGCCCTGTGCCGGTGAGGGTGCAGTCCTCTACGGACTTAGCATTGTTGGACTTGAGGACTTCGGGGGAAAGCCCGGCTCTCATCAGGGTTCTGGATTTCAGAGCTGAGATGGACCCAATTAGGGGTTCCGCCTTTATACCGGCCGCAGTGCTGACCATTGCGCCTGAATCGGCAATTCCCATAACATCAATCATGGAGAGTGAACCCTTGCCTCTCCGGGCTGTGACCCCTGCAGCCTTGACATTGAAGGAACTGGCTGTTGCAGCGAGGGTGGAAGAAGGAGAGATAACCGTTACAGAAATTGGAGTATTGTCTATAACTGCCCCGGAATCTATCTCCATACTTTCAGAATCTGAGGAGGAGGTACCCTGCGAAGAGGGTGTTGAAGGTGCGGGTATTGCATTAGAGACCCAGGAAGCAACCATTCCGGCATTTACTGGAGTTACCCCCGCGAGCATCCAAACGGTGACCCTCGAGGAGATGGAGGTGGAAGGTCCCTCGGCTTCGTCAGAGGTTGTGGAGAGAGCTCAGTTGGCGCCTTCGGCAGACCTCCCGTCTTCTTCTTCTCAGCCAGATATCACCCTATGGGCAGACATTGACAGTGAAGTAACCTTTGAAGTGGCTCCACTTCCCTTGCCTGGCTTTACTTCGCCTGAGAGTTTTGTCTGGCAACATCTGGACATGTTGCGCCAGCTAGTGGAATCCCAGCCCGGACTAACTTATCCGCAGTTGAAGGAGATAGCCGAGCGTTTCACTGCCGGTTTACAGGCAATGGGTTGTCCTCTAGAAATATGGACCCAGCGGGTTCTGTTGTTGTTGAAATTTGTACATCGCCGGGATTTCTTGGCACACATTATGTCTGACAGACTGGCGGCTTTAAAGTTGCAAAGGATGGACTGCAAATCTGAGCTAGAAAAGATGAACTTTATTCTTCAGGAGCGACAATGTCAACTGCAGTCTCTGGCGCAGCGGGAGCAGTTTGTGCGCGGCCGAATAGCCATTCTGGAGGCTGAACTGTCTGGTCTCCGAGCTGAGCTGCCGCAGATAACAACTTCCCGGCCGCAGCTCGAGGAAGAAGCAGCTCTATTGGAGGGGCAGGTGGCTTCCTTTCGGGACGAGTCTGTTCGACTGCAGGAGGAGGAAGCTCGACTTCATGAACTAGGGGCCGCCCCCTATGTGGGTCTTTTGGCCTTCGAAGACATCTTCTGGCGACCATGAACCATTTCTTTTCTTTCTTTTTTTTTGTCTTCTATTGTGATACAATGTCTCTTCGGGGACCCTCTATGTACTCCCTTTTTTAATGAAAAGGACTCTTTGGCTCTATATGTATCCATCCCCTTCTTTTGCATGTGGTTTTATCACTGTGGGAAGTGGGGTAGTGGTTTTAGCAGTCCTTCATGCGAATGACTCGTACTAGGCAGGAGAGCGTCCACCCCTTCATAGAAAGGATGGGGGACTCGCTCCACCGCGTGACGGCATCCGAGGAGGTGCTTAAACCGAATTCTGTTGGTAGCAGCAAACGTCCCTCTTGGCCATATGTGCTGCGGGGGAGACAACTTGCAGGAATATGAATAAAGAAGTTCCATCAGAGTAGACGTAAGGTCCAGACTGGGCAGAGGTTATAGTAGGCGGGACATTTAAAGGGTGTATAATTTTCATCAGGACAGACGTAGGGTCTGAACTGGATAGGATTTCATCATTGATCGGGCGAGGTGCCGGTCGATCAATAGCTGGTTCCATCATCGATATTGGGATCATATCGATGCAAGGGAGCTTCATAGGTTTCATCAGAATAGACGAAAGGTCCAAACTGGCAGGATTTCATCATTGATCGGGCGAGGTGCCGATCGATCAATAGTTGATTTCATCATCGATATTGGGTTTATATCGACGCAAAGAAAGTGTTATAAGTTTCATCAGAATAGACGAAAGGTCTAAACTGGCAGGGTTTCATCATTGATCGGGCGAGGTGCCGGTCGATCAACAGTTGGTTTCATCATCGATATTGGGTTTATATCGATGCAAAGAGTCTCATAGGTCTCATCAGTATAGACGTAAGGTCTAAACCGAACAGAGGATTTCATCATTGATCGGGCGAGGTGCCGGTCGATCAACGGTGGGACGTATGTAAGGGTGTAGGTCTCGTCAGGACAGACGTAAGGTCTATTCCAGCAGGTTTTATGGCGGGTGGGACTTTGCCAAGAAATACGTAGGTTTCATCAGGACAGACGTGAGGTCTGAGCTGGACAGGCTTTATCAGAATGGTGATGGGTTTCATTGTCGGTGGGACATTTGAAAGAGGGTATGTAGATTTCATCAGAGTGAACGTAAGGTCTACCCCGGAAAGGCTTTATCATCGGTGGGGCATATATCCAGATGACCGACGGAAGGCTTCATCAGTGAAGGGGAGGTGAAGGCAACGTGCCGGTTGGCATGGAACTTCTGCATTACCACATTACTGACCCAAGTGCCCTTTCGGGTTTTCACCGGAGCCAGCCCCCTCTTGCTTTTGCCCACGCGTCCTTTCGGATTTTCGCGTGGCGGGGTACCCGATTTTGCCTGCAGTGCCCTTTCGGGTTTTCACCACAGCTGGGCTTTGGGCCATTTTTGCCCTTGTCCAGAATGCCTGAACAAGTCTGGCGGGGTATCTCTATTTTCAACCCCATTTTTTATATATATATATTTTTTGTCGTTTTCTTTCTCTTTTCCCTTTTCATTGTCTTTTCTGGGACCAGAACTTTCATCATATGGACCATGGCGCCATATGTTTATTGTGGACACACGATCATTGATGTGGGTGCCGACATCAATGCAAAGGGAAATAGGGTTTCATGATCTATCAGACGAAAGGTCTGAAGCGATTTAGAGGATATAAGTAGCAGCTCGGGCACGAGGCCGTTTGCTGAGAATGTGAGTTTCATCGTTAATGTGGGGTTTAACATCAACGCAAAGGGATAAGGTTTCATGACCTATCCAGACGGAGGGTCTGAATAGATTCAAGAGCGGTGTTGTGCTTTGTCAGAGCGGACGGAAGGTCCACCCTGGGTGGATTTTAGCGTCGATCAGGCAGCGTGCCAACCGATCGATAGCAGGTTTCATCATTGGTATTGGCTCATACTAATGCAAGGATTTCATAGGTTTCATCGGGATAGACGTAGGGTCTAGCCCGGACAGGTTTCATCGCTGATCGGGCAGTGTGCCAGTCGACCAGCAGCAAGTTTCATCATCGGTATTGGGTTTATACCAATGCAAGGATTTCATAGGTTTCATCGGGATAGACGTAGGGTCTAGCCCGGACAGGTTTCATCGCTGATCGGGCAGTGTGCCAGTCGATCGGCAGCGAGTTTCATCATCGGTATTGGGTTTATACCAATGCAAGGATTTCATAGGTTTCATCGGGATAGACGTAGGGTCTAGCCCGGACAGGTTTCATCGCTGATCGGGCAGTGTGCCAATCGATCGGCAGCGAGTTTCATCATCGGTATTGGGTTTATACCAATGCAAGGATTTCATAGGTTTCATCGGGATAGACGTAGGGTCTAGCCCGGACAGGTTTCATCGCTGATCGGGCAGTGTGCCAATCAACCAGCAGCAGGTTTCATCACGGCGGGACGTAAAGAGATATGCAGATCTAGTCGAACAGACGTAAGGTCTAAACCGGACCGGTTTCTTTGCCGATCGGGCGGCGAGCCCGTCGACCAAAGGTGGGTTTCATCATCGGTATTGGGTTTATACCAATGCAAAGGAATTCATAGGTTTCATCAGGATAGACGTAAGGTCTAAACTGGACATGTCTTATCATTGATCGGGCGGGGTGCCGGTCGATCAACGGTGAGTTTCACCATGGTGGTACTTTGGATAGGGTGAATGAGGGTCTCATCAGTATAGACGTAGGGTCTATACTGAGTGGGTTTAATCGTTGATTGGACAAGGTGCCGACCGATCGACGAGGAGTTTTATGGTGGGAGACGAGGCTTTCTTTGGGTTACCACATTACCGACCCAAGTGCCCTTTCGGGTTTTCACCGGAGCCAGCCCCCTCTTGCTTTTGCCCACGCGCCCTTTCGGGTTTTCACGTGGCGGGGTACCCGATTTTGCCTGCAATGCCCTTTCGGGTTTTCACCACAGCTGGGTTTTGGCCATTTTTGCCCTTGTCCAGAACACCTGAACAAGCCTGGCGGGGTATCTCTATTTTTAACCCCATTTTATCTCTTCTTTTTCTTCTTCCCTTTTTCTTTTTTCTTTTCTTCTCTCTCCTTTTTTAGAGAGTGACAGGTCAGAATGTTATTATATCACGATAAGGGGTGACTTGGCTAGGGTTGAGTGCCGCTAGATCAAGGAAGGGTAGCTCGGCTAGGGCGGAGTGCCGCTAAACCAAGAAAAAGGTAGTTTGGCCAGGGCGGTGCGCCGCCAGACCAAGAAAAGAGGGTAGCTCAGTTAGGGCGGAGTGCCGCTAAACCAAGAAAAAGGTAGCTTGGCCAGGGCGGCGTGCTGCCAGACCAAGAAAGAGGGTAGCTTGGCTAGGGCGGAGTGCCGCTAAACCAAGAAAGAGTAGCTTGGTTAGGGCGGAGTACCGCTAAACCAAGGAAGAGGTAGCTTGGTTAGGGCGGAGTGCCGCTAAACCAAGGAAGAGTAGCTCGGTTAGGGCGGAGTGCCGCTAACCCAAGGAAAAGGTAGCTTGGCCAGGGTGGTGTGCCGCTAGACCAAGGAAGAGTAGCTCGGTTAGGGCGGAGTGCCGCTAAACCAAGGAAGGTAGCTTGGTTAGGGCGGAGTGCCGCTAAACCAAGAAAAAGGGTAGCTTGGCTAGGGCGGGGTGCCGCTAAACCAAGGAAAGAGGGTAGCTTGGTTAGAGCGGAGTGCCGCTAAACCAAGGAAGAGGTAGCTTGGTTAGGGCGGAGTGCCGCTAAACCAAGGAAAGATGGTAGCTCGGTTAGGGCGGAGTGCCGCTAAACCAAGGGAAGAGGGTAGCTCGGTTAGGGCGGAGTGCCGCTAAACCAAGGGGAGAGGGTAGCTCGGTTAGGGCGGAGTGCCGCTAAACCAAGGAAGAAGGGTAGCTTGGTTAGGGCGGAGTGCCGCTAAACCAAGGAAGAGGTAGCTTGGCTAGGGCGGAGCGCCGCTAAACCAAGGAGGAGTAGCTTTGTCCGATTACTCGGGGAATGTTGGTTGTGCAGCATGATACAGCTTTAGGTGTCTACCGTTGAGTGGCGAGGATCGGATTTCCCCTCGATGGTTAACAACCATGTAGGCCCCTCCTTCGTAGACCCTCTGTATCACATAAGGGCCCTCCCAATTAGCATTTAGCTTTCCTTTTGGGTTGGACGCCATGACTTCTTTTTTCTTAACCATGACGAGGTCACCTTTCTTAAATTCTCGTCCTTTTACGAGTTTGTTGAATGCAGTGGCCATGCGGGCCTGATACATTTGGATATTCTTCTGAGCTTGGAGGCGCTTTCCTTCCAATTCAGCCAATTCTTCTAACCTTCTTTCAGCATTGGTTTGTTCGCCACGGGCCAGGTCATATTGGACTGCCACTCTGAGTGACGGGACTTCCAGCTCTAGTGGAACCACTGCCTCCGAGCCGTATACCAATGAGTATGGTGAGCACCCTGTAGGTGTCTTGAAGACGGTGCGGTATGCCCACAGAGCTTCATACATTTTCTCTTCCCAGTCCTTTTTATTAGAACCAACGACCTTGGCCAGCAAGGTGCAGAGAGTCTTGTTAAAAGCTTCTGCCAATCCGTTTGCCTGCGGATTGTAAGGAGTGGAAGTCCTCCATTCGATCTTATACTTTTCGGCAAGCCGATAGACTTTCTGATTTCTGAAATGACTTCCATTGTCAGATATTATTCGGCTGGGGATCCCGAACCGGAAGATGATGTTCTGCTTGATGAATCTGGCGACCAGTTCACCAGTCACTTCTCTTAATGCTATAGCCTCCGCCCATCTGGAGAAGTAATCTGTTATGGCTAGTATGTACTTATGTCCGGCCGAGGAAGTCGGTAGTGGACCGACTACATCAGTTCCCCATTGCGCAAACGGCCAACTGGGAACTGTAGGATGCAGAGTCGTAGGAGGCCTTCGAGGCACAGTAGCATGCTCCTGGCATTTCTGGCATGATTTTGCAAATTTACAGCAGTCTTCGAACATGGTGGGCCAATAGTAGCCCAGCTTCTTGATTTCTATCTTCATCTTAGGACCAGCCTGGTGGGCACCTGCTGTCCCAGCATGTACTTCTTTCATCGCTTGCCAAGCTTCCTCAGTGGACAGGCAGCGGAGTAGAATCTTCTTGCGCGCATCCGCCATTATTCGGAACAGAGTCCCATTTCTGAATTCATAAGAATCTTTGATTCTCAAAAGTTTCATCTTCTCTTCTCTTTTCTGCGGTAGCTGTTGGTGCAGGAACCACTGTAGCAAGTGCTGTCTCCAGTCAGATGCCTGTTCTGTGCTAACAGTAGCGACTTCTTCTTCTTCGGGGCACCCTTCTAGCATACTGGGGACTTGCCGCCGGTTCATAACAACAATGTTCAGTGTCTCATTTGGCGGGACTGCTAGTGAGCTGGCTAGCTTTGCCAGTGCATCAGCCTGGGCATTATGTCCACGGCCCACATGCCTGAGCTCAATATGATAGAATTTCGCCATGAGGCTCACAGCCTTTTGGTGATAGGGATTCAGTTCTGGCTTTCGCACTTCGAACTCCCCTTGGATTTGCTTTATCACCAACATCGAATCCCCGAATACCTGAAGCATTTGGATACCCATGTTGAGGCTGATGTGGAGTCCGATTATCAGAGCTTCATATTCGGCTTCATTATTGGTGCAGGGCTTGTTTATAGAACAGGAAGTATGCACAACCTCCCCTTCCGGTGATCTCAGCACAATACCGGCTCCGGCCCGCATTCTGGTCTTTCCATCGGAGTCTGCCTCTGTTCTGGATGCTCCATCAAAGAATAACTGCCACATAGCTGACTGAGCCTGGCAGGCTTCGAGCGTCTCATCATCGGGTAATTCAGTCCCTAGCATATCATTTTCTGGCACAGGATGTTCTGCGAAGAAATCAGCCACGGCCTGTCCTTTTATCGCCCTCTGGGGTGTATAGGTAATATCGAATTCCATCAGAATTACTGCCCATTTGCCCAACCGGCCCTTCAGTACTGGCTGAGTCAATATATATTTGAGCGGATCTGCTGCAGATATCAATTTGACTTCATGTGACAACATATAGTGTCGGAGCTTTTTGACAGCAAAGACCAGTGCCAAGCAGGTCTTTTCTATGTAGCTATAACTTTCTTCAGTTCTAATCAGCCTCCTACTTAGGTAGTACAAGGCTTGCTCTTGCCTTCTTCATTTATCTGTGCCAGCATTGCCCCCAGGGAACAGTGTGTGGCTGCAATGTACAGTATTAAAGGTCTGCCTTAATAGGTGCCCCCAGCACTGGAGGGGTCTTGAGATATTCTTTCAGCTTCTCAAAAGCTTCCTGACAGCCATCGTCCCAGAGGAACGGTACATCTTTCATCATGAGCTTGTGAAAGGGGTGGCATCTTCCCGATAGATTCGATATAAATCGTCGGATGTAGGCCAGACGCCCTTGCAGGGATCTCAACTCGTGCAGATTCCTTGGTGGAGGGAGCTCCTGGATAGCTTTAATCTTGGACGGGTCGATTTCAATGCCCCTATGACGGACAATAAACCCGAGAATTTTCCACTGGACACGCCGAAGGCGCATTTCATAGGGTTCATTTTGAGCTCATATTTGCGCAACCTCTGGAACACCATCCTCAGGTCTTGCAAATGGTCTTCTCTTCTGCTGGTTTTCACCACCAGATCGTCAATGTAGCACTCTACTTTCTTGAAGAGCAAGTCATCAAAGATCTTTGTCATGGCTCTTTGGTAGGTAGCGCCGGCATTCTTGAGACCGAACGGCATCCTTTTGTAGTGGAATATCCCCTTCGGGGTGCGGAATGCAGTGTGCACTCTGTCTTCTTCAGCAATCCAGATCTGGTTGTATCCGGATGACCCATCCATAAATGATAGGGCCTCATGGCCAGTAGTTGCATCGATCATCACCTCAGTGATTGGCACCGGGAAATCATCTTTCGGGCAAGCCTTATTAAGGTCCCGGAAATCAACACATATTCTGATCTGCCCATTCTTCTTCTTTACGGGCACTATATTGGCCAGCCATGTAGTATACTGGTTTTCTTCGACAAAGCCTACGTCAATCAGCTTGTCAACCTCTTTGTTAATCTGATTTATCAGTTCAGGACGCATTCTCCTGGAAGGCTGCTTTACAGGGTTAGCCTCTGGGTTTATTGCCAATCGATGCTGCGCCACATCAGAACTCAGTCCCGGCATTTCATCATATGTCCATGCAAAGCAGTCTCGGAATTCCTTCAAAAACTGTATATACTGTTCCCTGGTAGCTGGCTCCAGCAGTGCACTGAGGAATGTCGGCCTTGGCTCATCTGCGGTTCCCAGATTTATTTCCACAAGCTCATCGACGGTGGCCTGACCTCCATCTTCGACCTCGGGCGGGGCTTCTTGCAAGTCAATGAAGCCTCCCGGGATATAATCTTCTTCAGTTTCATGATTTTCTGTTTCATCATATTGGTCATCAGCGGGTGCTGGCTCATCATATACGGCCAAAATTGTTGTATTCTGTTCAGTGTGCCCCGAGGACGTAACTGGATCAGCAGGAAACTTAAAGACGGAGTCTTCCGCCCTTAGAGGCTCTTCTGATGCAGACTCCCTTGAGAGATCATCATTCTGTAGAGCCCGGACTTCTTCCAGGATGCGCTCAAACTCCAAGCATTCCCTCAGCTCTTTGGCTGCTTGGTCTTCATCCGGGGTTCCCGTGTCAAACTTTGCTTCAGCATGGAACAGATCTTCTTTGGAAGGTAGGTCTTCCCAGCACCAATCTTTCTTTGTTTCATCAGACGTTCCCGTCCCTGGTTGATTGTCTGGGGCTTCATTGTCTGTTATGGACTGATAAATGATTTCTTCATCTTCCGAAGGGTACGGGTCGTAGCCCACCCCAGGGGAATCTTCATGCTGGTAGAAGGTAGAGATGACATCCACCTCGGCCTCATAGTATTCTTGTAAAGTATAGCCCAGTCCCGGGTGCTGTGTGATCTTCCTCAATTCTTTATTATCTCGAGGCGGATCCCATAACTCCTTGAATGCTTTCTTCTGGGCGGCAGACTGTAGCGATGGCATCTGCATCTTAGAGAACATCTGCGAAACCCGTCGGGTAGTATAGTCCAAGCCCGTAATCGGCACCATCTGGTTTGCAGCCTCTTCAGGGACCATGCAGTCTTGATCATCTTCCTCGACTGACTCCCCAGTGTAGAATATGGTAGGAGGTTCGCAGAAGCGAGGGACTTTCATAGTCTTCAGTGGTAGCACCGTCTGGTATTCAAGGCTGACGATGGGTTTAAATAAACCCTGCGGCACCTCCACTTGTGTGTACTTTTCTTTCATTTCTTCATTGATATCATCCGGGTGAATGTTAGGAGGGGTGATCCGAGCAAAGTCACCGGCATAAGAGATGTGAGCTACCTCATGCTTTTTAATATAGCCCTTTGGTGGCGGTGGAGACCAATCTCTTGCCTTCGTCGCCGGCTTTTTCTGTCTGACCACAGCCTCTTTCTCTTCACCCTTTCGCGACACCTCCGTGTAGTAGGACGCATCGAGCATATGGCACTCGAATACTTCGAAGGGATGCAGATCCGCAAACACCCTCTCTTCTTTTCCTTCATGGCAGTATTTGATGCACTGATGTAGCGTGGATGGCACTATCTGATATTCATGCAGCCACGGTCTCCCCAGCAGGGCCTTATACGTGGTGTTGGAATCGATCACATAAAATCGTACCACGGTAGTGAGGTCGCCCAATGTGAGGTTGAAATCAGCCACCCCAAGAGGTGTTTCACATTTCTGGTTGAACCCTGCAATTTTCATATCTCTGACCCTGGTAAGCTGCAGATCAAAGTAATATTTCTGATAGATGCGGTATGGGAGGATGTTCACAGCAGCCCCGGGATCTATCAGTATCCTGCTCAGCGGCTGACAGTTCAGGGAACCCTTCATATACAGCGGCCTATTATGACCGGAATTCGGGATTAGCATATCATCTTCCGTGAATGTGATCGATGGCCCAGAATTCACTTCTGTTAAGAGTGCTTCATATTGTGCCGGCGACTGCAAGGCATCCACAATTGCTTGGCGGGCTTCTTCACTCAGAGAGAGGATTTCCCAGATGGAGAACCTGGTAGGGAGCTTCTTCAGCATCTTCATGATTCGACTGCCTACCCGGACATTAGACAGTCTCATTTCTTCTGCCCATCGGGGTCTTGGAGGTTCATGTGGTGCCTGTGGCCTTTGCTGCCCAGTCCCAGTTTCATTCTCTTCCCTGTTTCCCGGGAGGCTTCTTCTGTAGCAACAGCCCCTGGCTTTGCTAGAGGGTCACTTCCTTCATTTTCTTCATGCTGCTTCTGCTTCCTAACTGCAGTCTGCTGGCATTTATTGCTTTTAGCTGGAGCAGTGTGAGCCAATTGCTCATTCTCCAAACTGGACAAGAATTCCAGGAACGAAGGAGCTTCTTCTTTCTCTTGGTACAAGCTGGCAGGGGGAGGAACCTGGACACCTCGTACCTCTGGTTCTGGGATCTGGTAGGGTTGCTCCCCTCTGAATATAATGTTATGATTAGCTGGTGGTGGGCGCCCCCATCTTTTCCCAGAACGTGTTGCATGGGCTGAGGTAGAGGCCTCAGCATGGTTGGCTTCTAGCGGGGCATTTGATGCTTCAGCCTCATCATCCTCCCCGGGCAAGGAAAAGAGCACTGACAGGGTGTTACATTGTACTGTCGTGACTTTCTTTCCCTTTTTGGACCTGGGCCGTCTCTTCTTCTCTGGGAATTTGGCTTTGCCAGCTCCTGCCCCCAGAAGGGCTCAGTCTCATCTTTTCTTTGTTCTGCCTCTGGCTGCTCTTCAATTTTCAATTCTTCGAGCTGCTCCCAGAGTATACAGTCTTTTACCAGCAGGTGTTTGGGCTTTTTCTGCTCATATTCATCGAGCTCATTGATATACTGCTGTAGACGCCTGGCTGCAGGACTTACTTCTTTATGTGCGGGTAGGGGAGTTTGTCTCCTCCGGTTGTGAGTAGGGATCCGGATGACTGGCCCGGTCTCAGCTGTGCGCCATACTGGCTTTACTGGAGGCGGTTCAGGCCTTGGTGTGACACCTCGAATAATCACCCCGCTGGCGTTGGCTGCGGGAGTTTTCCTTCTATTCTTTATGGGTTTCGTCTGCCATCCCTCCTGATCCTTCAGTGGGGTGAGGAAACAAGCTTCATAGGTATGCCTGGTACATTCCTCAACGGCTTCCTTAGGCAGCTGCTGGTAAACTGAGATCATATTGGCGGCCATTCTCCAGGGCGGAGGCTCATGTGGATGAGGTGGCTTTACCTGATAATCTCCCAGCTGCAGCTCACCCTTTTTAACCATTCCTTCCATGATGTCTTTGAAGACATAACAATCCTCAATTGCGTGCCCCAGCGCACGGTGAAATGGACAGAACAGCGGATCATCTTTCTTTGCCGCATCCTCGGGTCTCTTCGGCTCAGGCAATGTTACCTTGTTGAACTTATATGCCCAGTTAAATAGTGCTGCCGTCTTCTCCTTTGGAAAAGAGTAAGCCTTCTTCATCTTGTCTCTTAGAGAGACCTTGTCTTTTCTTTCTGCTGCACCCTCAGGCGGGGGAGCTTCATCTGCCCCCTTCTTCCCTTTCTGCTGCTCGAAGGTTCTGAAATCGACGGTGTTGGCCTCAGAATGTGATGGTCGTCGATCATTAGATTTACCTTTCAGCACATTGGGAACATTGGCGGTTGGACGTTTGGACAAGAACGTCTCAACCTCCGCCACTATATTGTTTAATCGGTCAAATGTTCTGACATCTGCACCGATCATCTTTTCTAGCACCTCTCTCCTGAGGCTCTGTTTGCATATCTGCACTGCATCTTCTTGATGAGGGGGTCTTCTGCATCTCATGGCTAAGTTCCTCCATCTTTTGATGTAGTCCAGTGCAGTTTCATCTTGCTTCTGCCTGGTTGCATATAGCTCTGCTATTGTGATTTCTCTTTCAGTGACATGAAATCTGTCGCGGAATTTTCTCTGCATATCAGGCCAATCAACCACCGATCCAGCTGGCAGGCTTGAATACCATTCAAAGGCTAACCCAGTGAGGGACGAGCCAAAGAACTTAAGCAGATAAGCTTCGTCGACTGCCAGGTCGCCCATGATTGTGGTGTAGTAAGCTATGTGCTCTCTGGGGGAGCCCTGGCCATTAAATTTTTCGAACTTAGGCGGCTTACTGACGCCTGGAGGTAGTCTCTTAGCAGCATATTGGGGAGGATATGGCACCTTGTACACATCATAGGTACTAACATCATCGCCAGTCTTCTCAGACAGCTTCATCTCCACAATTCTTTCAATCATCAGCTTGTGGGCTACGGCTGGATCTATGTCTTCTGGGAAGAAGTGAGCTTGTTGCTGACTATGAGGAGTTGTCATCACAGTGGCGCGCAAGGTGGGCGCGGTAGGCTGTGTCTGGGACGCAGAGGGCTGAGCTACTGTTTGCTGTGGAACAGGTTGGCTCGGTGCTTTGCCCTTATCAGCCAGGAGAGGATTAGCTGGAATGCCGTTTCTGTTGAGCTGGAAGTATGCCCCACAGGCTCGGCTTGCTTGGAGACCGGTGTAGCTTCATGTCTCTCATTGAGCTGTCTTCTGAGAGCATTGATCTCCTGCTGGTATCTTCTGAACATCATCTGGATCATGGGATCCAGGGTGGACGGGATCTGTATATCTTCTGAAGTCCCTTCAGCATCATCAATGAAGGGATTATCTCCCTCTTCCGCTGTCACCACATTGACCGTCATAGTGGTGATCTTGCAGGCTTCACCATTAGTCTTCATTTTATCTTTTGCCGCCTGGCCTCTTCTTGTGACAGGCCCGGGTCTGGTTGCCAGCCTGAGTAGCTCGTCCGGTTGAGTTGGTAGCATGTCTTGCCTCCTGACAAGTCCAGCCATGTTACAGGTGAAGATCTGCATCTTTCCCTTCTGCCTGTAGACTTTTCTTTTTGCCTGGTCGGGATATTTGAGTCGGTCAAAGACCGATATTCTTTCTTCAGGTTCTTCCCCACACAGGTCTTCTTTCCCATATCCGGCCCTGCGGCCTTCCCCATAATCATTGGAATCGGAGGAGGAGACTTCGAGCATCACTTCTTGAAGGGTTTCTTCCTCTTCTTCATCCACGGTGCCCAGGGCACGGGATAATCTTTGCTGACCGAGGGCAGAATTCCCCA
Source organism: Amorphophallus konjac (assembly GCA_022559845.1). NCBI lineage: Eukaryota > Viridiplantae > Streptophyta > Magnoliopsida > Alismatales > Araceae > Amorphophallus > Amorphophallus konjac. Next base: position 27,742 of record JAHNEJ010002715.1, read on the forward strand.
GGTAGTGGAAGTAGTCTTGAGCCACTTGCTTCATCTCTTCTTGATTGTGCCTTTGTGGCTCTGGTTGGAGCATCAGTCTTTCCTGGCCTCTTTGCTGATGAGCCAGTCTTGCCACCTGAGCATTCAGATGCTCGGCTTTGGAATATCTAAATATATCAGCCTGTCTGGCACAGGCTCTTGGTCTTCTTGGAATGGCAGCAGCGACTGGTTCGCTTGTTCCCATTCTTTCTTCTTTCTCAAATCTTCTGTCGCCATCCTGGCAGTAGTTGGCAGCAGCATCATAGTTCTTCCTTTGCCATCTTCTGCCCCCAGCCCTGGGATGGGGGACCGAGAGGTCTTGCTTCCGCTCATATTTTCTGCCCCTCATCCTGGGGCGAACAGTGGTCAGATTTCTTTCTTCATTTTCTTTCTCATCTTTCTTACCCCAAGCCCTGGGGTAAACAGCAGCATCATCTCTTATGTCTTTTCCTTCTCTTCTTCTGCTTCCTGCCCTGAAGCGGGCAACAGCATCCTCGGTAGCTTTCCCCTCATCTCGAGTTGGGGCCCAGCTCTGAATCTTCTTTGGTCGCCAGACCTGTTTATATCTTGCTGGCTTGGGCGCCAGCGGCTTCCTCTCATCAGTTTCCCCGTTGGCCCTCCTGGTGGCCAGAACTTGGAACTTGTTGTCGATCTGGACGGTCGGGACAATCCTGTCCGGCCGGACTTCTCTCGGGCGACCGTTGAGGTTCACCCTAACGTCACCCATCATCATCGTCTCCCAGAATTTGAGAGACGACGGTCAGCAGCAGCATACCGGCTCCTCCGGTTAGTTCTTTTCTTCATTTGGGCAGCAGCGGGGACCGTGTCCCTCCTTTGAACATGGTGAACATAGCAGGCGACGGCTGTCGAGGTCGTCCTCTCTGGTAAGCTACCCTTGTTATCAGCAATCTTCATCGGGGCACTTGCAGCAGTGCCTTGCTCGTTGTTGTCGACCTGCAGAAGGTCGGTGAAGACGAGGCCCAGGCAGTTGGGCAGTCCGACAGCAGGGGGCATTGACCCGAATGACAGCGGTACCGCCAGGTAACCCTCTCGGACATGCACATCGATCGGTTGTTGGTCGAAGCACACGGACATGAGTCCAGTAGTCATTGTAGCTTCCTGGAAATAAGGAAAGCGCACAGAATCAGAAATTTGAGGGGGGCCCGCTGGGCCTCCTGTTTTTGGCGTAGAGATGAAGGGAGACTAAGTCCCACCGGGCGTGCCAGACCTGTGGAACGCGGATTTTTTATTTTTAAATTATTTAAATTTATTATTATTTTATTTTATTTGGGGAATTCTCTTATTTGTATTTATTGATTATTAGGCGTGCCAGTCACCGGGGTGACAATTTAATTGTGCGCTCGATCTGACTTTTAATCAGTCGATTGTGAAGTCCGAGTCGGGACCCGAAGTCCGTCATACCATAAAGGCTATGACGTTAATTACGCCCTTCCTAAGAAGGACAACCCTTGATTAAACGCCAAAAATAGGAGGAAGACAGCGGCAAAAAATAAGACTCAAACGAGAGCGAGGGTTGGTTCATCAGCAAGGCGTTAAATAGCCTGAGTGAAGCAACGATACATCAAATGCGGAACAAATCCGACGGCATGTCCCCATTACCTTGGACTATGCCAGATGGGGATAGGAAACCACCCATGCAGCGGCAGGGTGGGATCCGTAAAAGATCGGGTATATCTAACCCGGAATCCGGATAAGGACCGGTGCAGCATGACACACCCTGTGCAGGCGCGATGTCTTATTAATATTCCCCTTCGGAAGACCATCGGAGAACATGCAAGGGCAGAACTCCGTGGGCCAACGGGGTTAGGGCGGAATACCATAGCTATCTGATGAGGTATGTACGAATTTCGACAGCATGTCCCCTTAACTTGGACTATGCCAAGAAAAGATAGGCCATCATCCACGGGAAGCCGGGACGACAACCAAAGGAGAACGGCGCCAGGCCGCGGGGGACATTGCTTGCATTCATATCATCGATTGATGTTCCCTTGGAACCCATCAGAGCACATGTAATGACATGGCTCTTTAGGTTCATAAGGCTGCAGAGAAATCCGGATCGGGACTAAGAGATGTAGGGGAGGTCCTCCCCATTGCTGTATCTCCTCGGGGCGTATGTGATGGTCTCTGAACATCCTCTAGACAGATGTGTGGAGAGATTAAAGGGATTGGAGGGTGATGGTGCGAAGGTGGATCTTGGCCTGGGTTTTATTGGCCAAAGAAGGAGCCTCGGCGTGGGTTTTATTGGCCAAGGGGGGTTCTCGGCGTGGCTTTTATTGGCCAAGGGGGTTCTCGGCGTGTCTTTGATTGGCCAAGGGGGGTTCTCGGCGCAGGGGTTCTCGGCGCGCTCGTCACCGCGCCGGGAACCTGGCGCCGGGAAGCCCCCGGGCCGGGAAGGCTGTATTGCAAAGGGGTCTTCTTGGACAGTGAACAGGATTGAGGGTTTTATCAACATGCTGAAGGGAAAAGGGGGGAAACCCTCTCGGCCGCATAGCTCTCGGCGTGGCAACGGCCGCGCCGAGAACCATTTACCCAACGCCTGCGCTGGGAAGGTGAAAGGGCTCAAGGCCAGAAAGGGTTTATGGCTTGATTACGATACTCTGTTCTAGAGATTTCTGGGATTTTTGGCTTAGATTGAGGCAGGATTTGGAGTGCAGAAGGGATTACATGAAGGTTTCTGCTGGAGGGATACCAAGGGAATTGGAAGGCGAAGTCAGTAGATGAAATAAGACCCTCTCACAACGTCCTGTGAAGATTTTTATCTGTTTGCCACCATCCGTCTGAGGAGATCAAGAGATGACTGTCTCCGATCACCAGGACGAGCCCAATGGCATCGAGGAAACAAACCAGCGATGGAGGAACGACACAACCCTCGGCACTGGAATTCTAGGCCCTAATCATTCAAGAGTCAGAATGGAGGACCCAGGAGTCGAGGTCATCACTTATCAGAACCTCGTGAGGTTGCATTCATCTGCAGATTAAGCACATATCTCATAACCAGCAGCTCAGGGAACCGAGAGATTGATGCATCTGGTTCCTGAACGGCATAAAGGAGGGGCCTCGAAGGAAAACTCGAATGTATGTGGGGGATCTGCCATCGAGACAGGAGGGGAGAAGGAAACAGAACCCAATAACCCATTAGATGGGGGTAGGGGCCCTATCTTCATTCCTCTTCGAAGAACAGACTCATAGAAACGACTCTGAAACCCGAAGCGTCTGGACTATTGGTCATTCAGATAAAAGATATATACATAGAAAGACAGAGGGCAGAGCTTCGGTTGCCTAATATCCGGCACGGCAACTGTGACATTTCATTTCATCTCATTATCACCACTTACATCAACTGCAAGGCTGAAGCCGAGAAACAGGCAGAGGGGAGGAACAGAGGCAGGCAAGAAAAGAATTCTCGGTCATCATATGAATAATCAAAGCACGAGGACATAGACTATTACATACGGAGGAAAACAAAAGAAGAAAATAAACATGGGGGGGGAGGGTGGGGCATTGACTCCACTCCCTCCCCCGAGCAGCCCACCTGGAGCTTTCTTCTTCTCTTTCTCTTCTTCTTTCTTTTCAGCGGGATCTCTCTTGGCTTTTCTATCTCTCTTCTTTTTTTCTCTTCGCTTTCTTTTCCTCTTTTTCTTTGGTTCTCTCTGCCGACCCCTTTATCTCGCGAGGAAGGGGGTTTTTATAAGCATAGCACCCCTCCTTCTCGGCAAGGCTCTCTCGGCGCACGGTTGATGAGTTCCCGGCGCGCCTTATTCGGAGGCAGTAGGCTCTCGGCGCCCCTTCCCCATATGGCTCTTGTTGGGCTTCTCGGCGCCACACGGCCGCTGTAACGACCCGAGAATCCGATTACCGGGAAGGCCCGATAACCCGAGACTCGCACCGCCGTCCACGAGCCGGGAGGGCTCGGAAGGGCTAAAAGGAGTGTGGAGGCACAAGGAAATAGGAAATAAAGCAGGACAACTCAACAAATAACAGAAATAAATAAATAACTACAACAGAGTCCAGTCCAATAGAAAGTACAGTCTAAAGCAGTAAAACGTACCACATGCCAAGTGAACACTCGGCCCGGCAAGCTGGCAACTGAGAACTTCCGCCGCGCACCCTCGAACCTCGAGGAAGAACCGCCACACCTGAAAAGCAGGGAATGAGTCTCCAAAACAGAGACACAGCAGGGATCCCGCGGAACCCCAACCGGAAACAACGGCGGTAGCGGAAAGGAGCTACAACTACTGCAGGAACAGCAAACCGGTGGCCGGTCAAAAACTCGGCACTACAGCTACTCCTACTGCCAGAAGGCAGACCTCGATCACACAGTCGAAGCTACCGAACCACGCTAGTACCACCTACCGAAGTAAGAACACACGGCAACCACGCCGTAGAGGCCTGTCCCCCGGACACAGCCGACCTGGGCACGCTGTCCAAGGTGCAACCCCGACCATCCGATCGCGGGTACCGCACAACAAGACCCAACCTCGGTAAAGCCACTAGCACTAATCTCACGGCGCAAGAACCGACACACGGCAAGGTGAAACAACTGAACTCACCGGTCAACCTGACCAAAAACCCGAAGGTCAAAGACACAGAGACTGACAGTCTGTCACTCCGTACTCGACAGGAGTACCACCCACTAGAAGCACAGTCAGTAGCGTCCCCTGACGTCTTACACCGCACTGCAGGTGAACCGCCTGACGTGGTAGGTCCTACCCGAGGCGCGAACACCGTACCAGTAACCACAAACAAGGAACTAGCTGGGGTCACGCCCGTCGACGTGGGTCCAACCGCCCCCAACCATGTGTGCACACACAGACCACGCGTCTCTGGTCTGGCCCTCTGACCGGTTTTCCCCTCAGCCGGACTCTGGCTGCAAGACATGGGGCCCGACGGTAACCGGTCCACAAACCGTCTTAAAGGGTAAGCCCGTACACCACTCCCTGGTGCGACCAGCACACGCGTACTGGTAGGCTACGACTAGTGGAGGGTCACTGAAGGAGTAGACTCTCAACTCAACGGAAAACAACGTCCGAATCCGATGACGTACGGGGACCACCCCACGTACCGGCCCCGTCGCACGGTGACCACAGTCGGAGAAGAAACAGGACTCGCAGTCCTCAGCCACCCACGCACCCTGCACGAGAGTCGAGAAAACTCAAGTGGCACTAAGCCACTGGACTCTGGACAGTCCTCTAGACACACTACACCCAACGGTCCTTGAGTCAGAAGACTCAGGGTCAAGACCGTTGTACGCAACAGCACAAGGCCATCAATCTAGTCCAATCTCTAGGTCTAAAACCACGATAGCACAAGTACCGAGACAACTCACGAGTCGCCAAGACCATTCCCTTGGGAAGGGAACGCAAGGGACAAAGGCCACTCACACGGGCCACACGGAAAACACAGAAGCACGATTCCCAAGGTAGCACACAAGCCGCCACAACGATTTCCCATCTTGAAGCAAGCGGGAAACCTCCAGCCCCAGGCCGGACAACTGGACTCACAGTCCAAGGCCAAACACATGACCCACACGGGAATCGCCTTCCAAAGGAACCCACGATATGCGGGGGAGACCCCACCGCTCACACACCGACACACGGTGACTCGATCAAGCGTAACACAAGAGCCCGGAACACGTGGGGTCACCCGGACCCACCACACCTACGGGCACGCTAATCGAGGTAACACGGTCCCTCCTGACACCCCAAAAAAACATAGACACAGAACCCATGGGGTTTCCAGGATACTCACAAGGCCGTAGGTCGACCACTGGGTCCCAACCGGGTCGACCGGAGACCAACACAACGCGAATGGAACGCTAAAGGTCACCCGGACCCTTAAGCTCACGGGCACGCAAAATGAGGTAAGCAGAACCTCCAGACACCCCAAAACACGGTCACGAAACTCCACTGGGTGTCCAAGGCACACACGGCCCGCGAGGAGCACGATCAGCCGCAGACCGCCCGCCCCGGGCAGCCCGACTGGTCCCTCCAAGAACGCGCTACACGTGCATAGCGCGTTCAGCCAGAACGCGCTATACGTGCCTAGCGCGTTCAACACGAACGCGCTACACGTGCATAGCGCGTTCAGCCAGAACGCGCTATACGTGCCTAGCGCGTTCAACACGAACGCGCTACATGACCATAGCGCGACCAGGCCAGGTCGCGCTATGATCCTATAGCGCTACAACCAGAACGCGCTGGGGCCGTAAGGCGCGACCCGAACCACCTTACTGTTCATCTTCTCCGATGAACGCGCCCTATCGGGGTAGCGCGACCTTCAAGAACGCGCTACTGGAGTATAGCGCGTTCTCAGTCCGCGCCCGGAAACGGTAGAAACCGCGGGAAAAGCCATGCCACGCCCCGTTCACCCCCAGGTGAAGGGGAAACAAAAGGGGAAACCTTCCCCAATCCCCTAGGCATGCATCTAAACCCCTGGATCGCCCAAAAACACCATAGAACGGGAGATCCGGCTCACACCCCAAAAACATGCATTTTCCCCAAAACGCCCCGTTTGGCCCGCTCGGCTCACCACGGCCTACGAAACTTGCGGGAAAGGAAGTACACGGGCTGAGGGTCCATCACCCTACCTCCACCGAAGATTTCGCGCACCGTGGACGCCGATCCACGAAGAAAACGCCGTTGAAGCCTCGCCGTTCCACGAACTCACGGCCGAGCTTCCACGCGCCTCCACCGCCTCGATCCTCATCCATCCTCGCCCGTGCCTCACCCGCGCCGTCCCCACCTCGCCCGTACTCCGCCCCGTCGGCCACCGGAGAGAGAGAGGGAGAGAGGAGAGAGCGTGAGAAGAGAGAGGGAGAGAAGAGCGAAATGAGAGGGGGAGAGAGAGAAAAAGCTATTTATAGGAAAATTCGGAAAATCAGAAAAATCCCGAAAAATAGAAAATCACCCCCTCGCGATCCTCGGGACGCACCGGTCGTAACGGTACCACTCGCGCCCTGGTGAACGGCCCGGTTTACCCGCAACGAGGTTCCGAAGGGAAAGCCGAAACCCACGCTGGGAATCAGAAAACGCACGCAGAAAAAGCCGCGGAACGCCTCCGGGCCTCCGAAACGACTCCGGATCGCGCCGATCCGAACACGAAAGATGTCCGAAACGAAATTTCGGACACAACGGAGTCGGACGCTCCGAGAAACCAGATCCGGGACCCACGAACGAGGATCCGAAAAACCCGTGGCATTACAGCCCTCCCCCCTTAAAGGAATTTCATCCTCGAAATTCAGGACCTAACGCAAAGTCACAGGGGAAGAACACTGAACCAACTGACACGCCATCAGAGCCCCAGCACAGAAAACCTCGATTCTCACAAAAACCGATCCTGAGGGACACTGCCAGACTTACAATCACAAGCAACACCTCGCTCCTCGCGCCGAGCACACAGGCTAACAGAGCAGGCATATAGCAAAGGGCACAGTCCGACATCACCTCAGACAACGCGAGAATCCACCATGGCACTGCAGCCACAATCTCGCTCACCGAGGAATCACAGCCCTCGACACGAGCAACAGCTACTGATCCACCCAATGGTCAGCAGATAAAACACACATCAGCTTCGCAACCAGCTGACAGGTCGCACACCCTCCTCAAGGGAGCAACCAAAACAGAGCCTCCACCAACTCAAGCAGTCATCTCAACAGACCGCAACCAGCATCTTCTGTCTCTGAAAAGACCATCCACCGGTCACCAACTGCTCGTCAACAAAAAACCTCCGCTTGCTCAGCTTCTTCCTTCTTTCCTGGTCCTCGACCGGGTCCAAAGGAAACATTCCAAACCTCAGCAAGCCATCCGTCGACTCCCACACAGACTGATGCCACATCTCGAGTTGCACTTCTCTCGGACACCGCATCCGAGCTCGAACATCGCTCCAACTCGACCCTCTCGGGGAGCACGACGAAACCAAATGACGGATCCTGGTGTCTTCAATCATCACCTCGGTCGACTCAGACTTACAGGGGAACCACCCCATGCTAGTCACCAAACCAGGGATAACCTTGCGACACCAATGTCCTATCAGGGACCACCAAGCCGGCGCCAACCTCACAGGAGGCCCCCGCCCTAAGGCGTCACTCTTCCATCTGGTCTCATCAAATCCTTCGATCAATCCCAGTGGACACCTGCCAATCCCGAATCCGCCCTTGCCACAGAGCCACGGGACACCACCTGAACAGAGCTCACGGGTCCCAAAGCAACTAACATCTTACCGTCACAATCCGACAAGACCGTAGAACCAACGGGAACCCACAGCCTGCCAGAGATCACTTCTCCAAAGATGATCTCATCCGAGGACACGACTGAGAACACAAGTCGGACACCAAGCCACCGACTCTGACCATCACGTCCTCGACCACCGTCAGGCGACATCCTCAACAACCTCATCCAGGTCCAACACTTGACGTCGGACACGGCTTCCAACACAGGAACAGGGTACTCATGCGGCACACTAGCCAGCACATTCCCCAACACTCCATCCTGCCAGTGCCAACAACCATGACTTCTCGGGCAACGGCACGGCAACAACACGTTTCACACCGAGGAACCAATCCTCCGATGCTCAACGCAAACTCAGGAATCCGCCCGTAGCAACCAACGCTACGATCCTGAACCAGTGGGTTACAAGCCCACCACGCTCCCGCTGCACACTCTGATCCACGCGCACAGCCGAGAAAGTAAAACACCGCCCAACCGGCACTCGTCCTTCCGGAAAAGCGCCAGCACACCCTCACACAACAAGGGAATGGGCACGATTTCTCATAGGCAACCACCTTGCCAAGATAAGGAGCACGTCTCGCACAGACTTCATGGCACACAAGGCCAACCAATCCGAACACACAATGCAAGACGACGATCCTTAGCCGAACGTAATCTCTCCAACCAAAGGAGAAACCAACGCACTTCCGACCAACGGAAGAACTCCCCGCTCGACCTGACCTCGAACCTCGCGCACATGCTGGAAACAGCACCATCCAGCACCCAGGAAAACCATCGCTTCCATCAGGTCAGCGCCTCCGACACACTCGACGAGTGTCACGTCGGACCACAATCACAGCATCTCTCGATGCACCACCGCTACAATTCCTCGAACTGCAACACGGCATGCCAAGAGCCGCAACACGAGCCATAACAACAACCACCGACGCTCATCCTCGAGTCCGAAACTCACCATGGAGCCTTCACATCTCAAGCCAACTCCAGGGCGAACACACCCCTTCGCACACAAGAGCGCAGGAGCAAGACTTACTGGGACACCGCAGCCCAATCCTACCTCAAAATCCGCAAAACAACCGGGACCGACACGTCATTTCTGACGCCACAGAGCACGACAAGATCACCAGGCTCGACAAATCAGCAGCTCACCGAGAAGACATTCCGCTCACCGGAGCACACTTCTCGATCAGAACACCCACTCTGCCACCTTAAACCACGACCTGAAAACCTCAGGGGCTGGATAAATCTCAAGCTGGAGTGGCCAAAACCGACAGCAGCTCCCTCAGAGCACGCTCACGGCCACTTAACCACGAACAGTCCTCTCCAGCCACCTGACCATGCTGCAGGTTCCTCGAACGCAGCACCACGAGCTCGCGCCTGCCAGCAACCTCTGCCCAACGCAGCGCAACCAGGGACATCGCCGATGAGGGAGAAGGCTCTCGACCTTGATCCTTAGACCCCATGCTGGCACGAAAGCCGCGGACAGCAACCACCTTCACAGCGCCGCACAGCGCACCCAAGCTCTCAAGCGAGAAACAAGGCGAAAAATCAAGCACAAAACCCTAAGCCAGCTGCCGACTGTACTGGACCTTATGGACTCTGATCACTGCAATATTTCGAATTCCTATGTACGTCCACAACCACCGCTCTGATACCAGCTGTAACGACCCGAGAATCCGATTACCGGGAAGGCCCGATAACCCGAGACTCGCACCGCCGCCCACGAGCCGGGAGGGCTCGGAAGAGCTAAAACGAGTGTGGAGGCACAAGGAAATAGGAAATAAAGCAGGACAACTCAACAAATAACAGAAATAAATAAACAACTACAACAGAGTCCAGTCCAATAGAAAGTACAGTCTAAAGCAGTAAAACGTACCACATGCCAAGTGAACACTCGACCCGGCAAGCTGGCAACTGAGAACTTCCGCCGCGCACCCTCGAACCTCGAGGAAGAACCGCCACACCTGAAAAGCAGGGAATGAGTCTCCAAAACAGAGACTCAGCAGGGATCCCGCGGAACCCCAACCGGAAACAACTGTGGTAGCGGAAAGGAGCTACAACTACAGCAGGAACAGCAAACCGGTGGCCGGTCAAAAACTCGGCACTACAGCTACTCCTACTGCCAGAAGGCAGACCTCGATCACACAGTCGAAGCTACCGAACCACGCAAGTACCACCTACCGAAGTAAGAACACACGGCAACCACGCCGAAGAGGCCTGTCCCCCGGACACAGTCGACCTGGGCACGCTGTCCAAGGTGCAACCCCGACCATCCGATCACGGGTACCGCACAACAAGACCAACCTCGGTAAAGCCACTAGCACTAATCTCACGGCGCAAGAACCGACACACGCCAAGGTGAAACAACCGAACTCACCGGTCAACCCGACCAAAAACCCGAAGGTCAAAGACACAGAGACTGACAGTCTGTCACTCCGTACTCGACAGGAGTACCACCCACTAGAAGCACAGTCGGTAGCGTCCCCTGACGTCTTACACCGCACCGCAGGTGAACCGCCTGACGTGGTAGGTCCTACCCGAGGCGCGAACACCGTACCAGTAACCACAAACAAGTAACTAGCTGGGGTCACGCCCGTCGATGTGGGTCCAACCGCCCCCAACCACGTGTGCACACACAGACCACGCGTCCCTGGTCTGGCCCTCTGACCGGTTTTCCCCTCAGCCGGACTCTGGCTGCAAGACGTGGGGCCCGACGGCAACCGGTCCACAAACCGTCTCAAAGGGTAAGCCCGTACACCACTCCCTGGTGCGACCAGCACACGCGTACTGGTAGGGTACGACTAGTGGAGGGTCACTGAAGGAGTAGACTCTCAACTCAACGGAAAACAACGTCCGAATCCGATGACGTACGGGGACCACCCCACGTACCGGCCCCGTCGCACGGTGACCACAGTCGGAGAAGAAACAGGACTCGCAGTCCTCAGCCACGCACGCACCCTGCGCGAGAGTCGAGAAAACTCAAGTGGCACTAAGCCACTGGACTCTGGATAGTCCTCTAGACACACTACACCCAACGGTCCTTGAGTCAGAAGACTCAGGGTCAAGACCGTTGTACGCAACAGCACAAGGCCGTCAATCTAGTCCAATCTCTAGGTCTAAAACCACGGTAGCATAAGTACCGAGACAACTCACGAGTCGCCAAGACCATTCCCTTGGGAAGGGAACGCAAGGGACAAAGGCCACTCACACGGGCCACACGGAAAACACAGAAGCACGATTCCCAAGGTAGCACACAAGCCGCCACGACGATTTCCCATCTTGAAGCAAGCGGGAAACCTCCAGCCCCAGGCCGGACAACTGGACTCACAGTCCAAGGCCAAACACATGGCCCACACGGGAATCGCCTTCCAAAGGAACCCACGATATGCGGGGGAGACCCCACCGCACACACACCGACACACGGTGACTCGATCAAGCGTAACACAAGAGCCCGGAACACGTGGGGTCACCCGGACCCACCACACCTACGGGCACGCTAATCGAGGCAACACGGTCCCTCCTGACACCCCAAAAAAACACAGACACAGAACCCATGGGGTGTCCAGGATACTCACAAGGCCGTAGGTCGACCACTGGGTCCCAACCGGGTCGACCGGAGACCAACACAACGTGAACGGAACGCTAAAGGTCACCCGGACCCTTAAGCTCACGGGCACGCAAAATGAGGTAAGTAGAACCTCCAGACACCCCAAAACACAGTCATGGAACTCCACTGGGTGTCCAAGGCACACACGACCCGCGAGGAGCACGATCAACCGTAGACCGCCCGCCCCAGGCAGCCCGGCTGGTCCCTCCAAGAACGCGCTACACGTGCATAGCTCGTTCAGCCAGAACGCGCTATACGTGCCTAGCGCGAACGCGCTGGGGCCGTAAGGCGCGACCCGAACCGCCTTACTGTTCATCTTCTCCGATGAACGCGCCCTATCGGGGCAGCGCGACCTTCAAGAACGCGCTACTGGAGTATAGCGCGTTCTCAGTCCGCGCCCGGAAACGGTAGAAACCGCGGGAAAAGCCATGCCACGCCCCGTTCACCCCCAGGTGAAGGGGAAACAAAAGGGGAAACCTTCCCCAAGCCCCTAGGCATGCATCTAAACCCCTGGATCGCCCCAAAACACCATAGAACGGGAGATCCGGCTCACACCCCAAAAACATGCATTTTCCCCAAAACGCCCCGTTTGGCCCGCTCGACTCACCACGGCCTACGAAACTTGCGGGAAAGGAAGTACACGGGCTGAGGGTCCATCACCCTACCTCTACCGAAGATTTCGCGCACCGTGGACGCCGATCCACGAAGAAAACGCCGTTGAAGCCTCGCCGTTCCACGAACTCACGGCCGAGCTTCTACGCGCCTCCACCGCCTCGATCCTGATCCATCCTCACCCGTGCCTCGCCCGCGCCGTCCCCACCTCGCCCGTACTCCACCCCGTCGGCCGCTGGAGAGAGAGAGGGGGAGAGGAGAGAGCGTGAGAAGAGAGAGGGAGAGAAGAGAGAAATGAGAGGGGGAGAGAGAGAAAAAGCTATTTATAAGAAAATCCGGAAAATCAAAAAAATCCCGAAAAATAGAAAATCACCCCCTCGCGATCCTCGGGACGCACCGGTCGCAACGGTACCACTCGCGCCCTGGTGAACGGCCCGGTTCACCCGCAACGAGGTTCCGAAGGGAAAGCCGAAACCCACGCTGGGAATCGAAAAACGCACATGGAAAAAGCCGCGGAACGCCTCCGGGCCTTCGAAACGACTCCGGATCGCGCCGATCCGAACACGAAAGATGTCCGAAACGAAATTTCGGACACAACGGAGTCGGACGCTCCGAGAAACCAGATCCAGGACCCACGAACGAGGATCCAAAAAACCCGGGGCATTACAGCCGGGCCCGTTTAGATCCTTTTGTCTTTTATGCTTGCTCATCAGTAAGCTTGAGCTACTAATGCCGCTTAATCTGTCCCTTCAGTTGTCGGTCCCTCGAGTCTGTCAGGCTAGGCGAAGGCCCATCAATTGGTGAGTTAGTATAGCTTCATCAGAATATTTCTGGGGATTTTCATCAGTCAGTGGACTGCAGTTCTTCATCAGTACTGCCGTCTGAATGACGACAATACCGGACATCAGCTTGGCCGGGGAGGGCTTCAGCCGGGTGGTAGCTTTAATGACATATCTTTCGTAATCCTGATTTTGTAGGAATCTCCGGGATCTTTATCTCACACTTAATCTTCCATTATGTCTCATCTCCATTCTCTATTATATTTTAGGTGTCAACAGGGGATCCTGCTTCTTGAGCTGGACAAGTTCTGTCCCTGGGGGGACGAGAAGTATCAGGGTATTGCTACTTTCTAACCCTCAGCTAATTCTTGTCGCCTGCCTTACCACCGCTTAACCGTTGTCTGCCTCTTTGCAGGTGCTTGGTGAGATGCTCTCCGTTGCTAGAGCATCTTCCTATTTTCTGGTAGGAAGGAGCGCAAGGGAGGTTAGAAATTGTTTTCCCTTCTTCCACTTTGCAGACGAGGCCATGCAGTTTGGACGACGGCGGTGGGCTCCTCGGTTTGCAGGCATGACCAGTACGCCTCTACCCGCCGTTGATGGGGACTCGTCGCACACCGTCCGCGGCGAGACAACCTCTCCATTCAAGGTGGACGGCGACGGCGACGGAGCCTTGCTCGTCCGTTTGCAGGCATGGCCAGTACGCTGAGGTGGCCTTCATAATGTGTTGGCCTTGTAGTACTGCTACCCCCCATTGGTTTGGGTAGGCCTGCTGGTTCCCTGTAACGGGTGGGCCTCGTTGTTCCACTGTCCCCTGTCCGAGCAAGGGTGGCTGGAGCAGCCGGCCTAGTTTTCCTTCTGCAGGTCTTCTACCAGTGAAGCCCTTTGTTGGCCTGGGAGCTTTGTCCATTTTCTCTGGCATAGGAGGCTTCTCCGTCGGCACCCTTCCATAGAACAAAAATGGGTGCACGCTCAGAGACTCAGCACGATCGGTGGCAGAGGATGATGTCCGGGAAGCGAGCTGTTGGAGTTATACGTCGCCATTAACGAGCATATTTTGTTTCTCCATGTACTTGTATTTAGCCCATGTGATGGTATTTTGCCAATTTCTGGTAGCTTGTACTTTGACTAAAGAAATATAAATTCTTTACTTTGGGCCAATACTATTGTGTACCTTTTGTTGGAGTGTTTCTGCATGCTCTATGGGCGATCCTTCGTGCTCGTATTTCTTAGTGTTCGCATCTTCCACGGGAACCCTTAGATTACCTCGTTGTTTCCAAGGGGAGCGGTGCTCGCGCCTTTAGGAAACCCTTAGGTCACCTTCTCATTTTCAAGGGGAGCAGTGCTCGCCTTTAGGAAACCCATAGGTTACCTCTTCGTTTTCAAGGGGAGCAGTGCTCGCACCTCTAGGGAACCCTTAGGTTACCTTCTCATTTTCAAGGGGAACAATGCTCGCCTCTAGGAAACCCTTAGGCTATCTCTTCATTTTCAAGGGGAGCAGTGCTCGCGCCTCTAGGAAACCCTTAGGTTGCCTCTTCGTTTTCAAGGGGAGCAGTGCTCGCGCCTCTAGGAAACCCTTAGGTTACCTCTTCATTTTTGAGGAGAGCAATGCTCGCCTCTAGGAGACCCTTAGGCTACCTCTTTCATCGTTCATGGGCAACTTCCCTTAGTGGAGTAAGGCTGGTGATGTTTCACTGGAAGTATTTCCTGAGGTTGACGGAGTTTCATGTCCTGGGTACCTCTCTCCCCCCCAGCGTCACTAGCCTGTACGCCCCTTTGCCGAGTGCTTCTGCTACCCGATACGGGCCTTCCCAGTTTGGTGCGAGTTTACCCGCGGCTCCCCATGGGTTGGCCACGCTTGCCCGCCGTAGAACCAGATCTTTGGGGAAGAAGTGTCGCTCCTTAACCCGGGCGTTGTAGTATTGGGCCAGCTTCTGCTGATATGCCATGAGTTTCACTTGGGCGTTGGCTCTTCCTTCTTCGAGCAAGTCCAGGTTTTCTCGCATTGTCTAGTTGTTTCTGGCTTCATCGAAATGTCCCACTCGTAATAAGGGGTTTGATATCTCCACCGGGACCACTGCCTCAGCTCCGTAAGCGAGATGAAAAGGCGTCTCCCCAGTGGCGGCTCTAGCGGTAGTCCGGTGAGCCCATAGAATGCTAGGGATTGAATCCATCCATGAGTCGTCTGCTTGGTCTAGGCGGGTCTTGATGCCGTGTAGCAGAGTTCGGTTGACGTTTTCCACCAGCCCATTGGCTTGGGGGTGGCCTACTGAGGTGTTGTGGTTCCAGATCCCCAACTCCGAGCACTTCTCCTGAAAGGCAGTGCTTGCGAACTGTCTGCCATTGTCGGTACTGAGAACCCTGGGGATCCCAATCCGGCAAATGATGCTTCGCAGCATGAATTTCCAAGCTGATTCACTTGTTATCTTCCCCAATGATTTGGCTTCGATCCAGTTGGTGAAGTAGTCGATGGCTACTATGAGGAACTTCTTCCTCCCTTGTGCTTCAGAGAAGGGTCCCAGTATGTCAATCCCCTACTGAGCAAACGGGCGAGGCTCCATCAAGGCGTGGAGCTGCGTCGCTGGCTGGTGGTGCAGGTGGGAATACTTCTGGCATTGAGGGCACCTTCGAACATAGTTGAGGCAGTCTTGCTGCAAGGTGGGCCACCAATACCCTTGTCGGATCAGCGTCCTTGCGAGTGCTCGCCCTCCCACGTGGCTTCCGTAGAGTCCTTCATGGACTTCTTGGATGGACTGGTTGGCCTCCGTGGGGAAGAGGCACTTAAGTATATGATGCGGGACGGACACGCGATCTGGGACTCTAGCTCGCGATCGCTCCTAAGCGAGGGAAGACGTGGGACCGGGCGCGGTTTAGAAATCGGCCGTGAGTCTCGGGTATAAGCTTTTCCGCATTAACTCGGATCGAGTCACGGGACGGTACACTCACTCTCTCACAGCGGTGATAAAAATAGATATCGAGCTAATTACCTATCACATGCAGCGACATTCAAAAGGTATACGAGATAAGCAAGATGCGATAAAGAGTGGGAGCAAGTTTACCTCCACGCTCCGGGCGTGGGGAAGACGATCCCGACCAAGACAGTAACTCCCGGTTAAATAATTATTACAATAATTACAGAAATGGTTTCTACTGCCCACTCCATGCAGGGAGGTAACGGGCTACAAATGGGGCCCGAGAGGACCGAACTTGGGTTGACGGGCAGCGTTTTGATGTAGCTTCAGCGGCACGCGTATTCACGAACGTGGGGCCCACGTGCTCATCGGCAGGTTCGAGTGGACCCGGAGTGGTACCGCTGTGACGTTGGCTCCTGGAGAGGCGCTCCCTGGGACGGCGGTACGCTGGTTCACCTCGTGGGAGGTGAGTCGGCTCCGGTCTCACTTGTTGACCAAGCTGCTCACGGATCTGTAGTTTCAGTTTTACAGCGCGTGACCCGGCGAAAACCGCTGCTGCGATCACTCTCGACGTCGGATCAATGCACAAGAGGTATCGTTGGAAAGCTATTTCAAAATGCTTCGATCTAGGGTCAGAGAAATAATTTTTAATTTCTCATATCTGGCCTTGACCGATTTTACAAGCTGCTGTTGGACAAGACCCGAAATCTTAGGGCAGAAGTGATTTTTCCTGAGAGTTGCGTTGACCGTGACTGAAATGACAGATCTTGAACTTGGACGCTTCATGAAAGTTGTAGAGGATGGAACAAGAAAGACAGGGATAATTTTAATGAAAGGTTTGGTGGAGGTTTCGATGTTTTGGGGATTTTATACTGACTGGGGGTCGGATCTGAACTGCACATGACAAAATAGATTTGGGAGAAGACAACAATTTTTAAATATACAAAATAGACTTTAGAAATTACAATAAAATTCGTGGACGATGGAGGTGGTGGACAGAACTCCCAATAAAATTGGTGACTCAAGAAGAAAAGAGAAACGGGGTCGAAACCTGGAAACACAGGGTTGCTATGACAGGATCTGAACAGAAGATAGAACTGAAAGGTGGAAATATACGAAAATGGAAAAATAGAAAACGAAAGGTAAATGACTGGATTTTTTTGTGGAGGCTGGGGTGGACGTGGATGACTCACCCCCCAAGTTTGGTTGTGATCTGAGCTCCTGATGGAGAGCTAAAAATCACGGAGTAGGGTTCTATCCTGATGTAGATAGAACTCCGGCGATGAAGACGGCGGCGCGATGGCGGTGCGATGGCGGCGGCAGCAGAAATAGAATTCAGAGGGGCTAAGGAGAAGGTAGAAGGGCATCACACCCAAGATTTAGCATACGTCCATCTACAAGAGGGGGAGGGAGAGAGGAGGAGGGCACACCCTTCTTTGGCTCCAACCAAATTTCACAAATTTTTCTCTTCATTAAACCTTACAAAACACTATACATGGGTTTATATAGAAGGGGAGGAAGGGGGAGGGGGTTGGAATTCGTGGGAGAGAGGGGAGGGATAGCATTTTCTTCCCCCATGTGGTCAATTGGCCTAAAAATATAAAGTATAAAATGTCATTTTAATGGGGGGGCACCCCCTTGACTTAAGGGGAGACATCTTGGACATTTTGTAACACTTGTCCCCCTTTGAATGTCAAACTATCTAGAAGCCCACCTTGGACCTTTGACTGACCCCACATGGGCCATAAGACTTAGGTGGACCAATAGGAAAGGAGATGGGGGCCCCTTGCTTGTCCTACTAGACTTTTGCAAAAAAATCCAAAGAATCCTAAGGAATGACAAATTGGCTTATAAAGCCTTACAATTGCAAACTTACTTCCCAAGGATATAAATGTAAACTAAAAGGACACAAATACAAAAATAAAAGTTAGTGTCCAGTGTAGATTCCCATCAATTCTCCCAACTCGGCCCCGTCGAGTAAGGGGTGCGGCTGCTCGTGACGCCGGCGGATCCGTCATCGTACCCGGAAGCGCGGAGTACGCTCCACTCCAAGTAATAGACACATGCTCATCCCGCATAGATTCGATATGCACACGCTGTTGGGGAATGAGGCTAGAGGTGGACACTCCGGGGTGGGGTCACTCTCAAAGGAGGGAAGGGGGCTCGAAGACTCACTAGGAATCACCGCTTGTCCCTTATGTGACTAGATCCGACATATGAAGTAGAATCGATCCCAAAGTCTGACCTGTCTCGAACTCGAAAGGGCCTAACAACGCGAGCGTACAAACCGACTTGACTCGATGTATGCACAGACATACGACAGATAAACGAAACAAAGACTCACAAAGACCCTAAACAAATCTAATGTTAGTCCGACCCGTACATGGGTGACGGCGGATCAGGACACCCGAATATGTGCCATGCATGCATGTTATGCAACCGGTAGTTGGTGGCATGGGGAACACCTAGACGTCCAAGTATGACCCAGTCATGCATGGACGGCCTTTTGGATTTGGGAGACTTGAGAGGGCTATGAGAACCAGATATGGATGTATCGAGAACGGGCTTGGTGGGTATGGATGACCCGACCCGTGGGGTAGGGGTGTGGTAGTGGACTCCCTCGAAGAAGTGAAATATATATGGTGGGTCTAGGGTCCACTAGGAAATGGGTCAAATGGATCAAAGAAGGTATGACCCCTTATGGTGGGTTCCCACAAGTCACGGTCCCGCGTGTAGAAGTCTTGAAGGTGTGGATGGTCACCCTCATGTATTGTGGTAGGTGGGACGGTGATCATATGTAGGATGTATGGTTCCTCCCTCGGGAAAAAGGGTATGAAGTCTGGCTCGGCCGACATGGGGAGGAATAAGAGAATCTCCGAGGTGACACAACCCACGGTGCACATGGAGATAATGGACCCTAAGGCCGAATGGGTGAAGCTAAGACTAGTGGGTTAGTCGAAGCCTTGGGCCAATGAGTGCGTCATCTTCCATTGCGAGTCTAATCCCACAATAAGGTCATCCAATGTATCAACATGGTGACTAGACCGGAATGTAGTGTGGAAGGAGTTGACGGGCACTAGCGGTAAGGTGGGGTCCATGGATGGATACGGAGGTGGGACCAAGCCATCCTTGAGCCAACTAAGTAGTGGCTCGGCGATGAAAAGCGTACCTGTTAGAAACACATGTGGCTCGGGCTTTGGTGGCTCCAAATAAGATGGTTCCGAATAAAGTTTGTAAGTAGAGGGTAACAATGGAGCACTCACGGGTGGTGAAGAAGCACGTGTTCTTTCCAACCAATCCGAAAACATTTTCTCGATTTCATCAAAGGTGTGGGTTGGAGTAGGGACATCGTGGTGGACTCGCTCCTCAACTCTCGGCCCGGGTGTGGACCTAGGCTCGACTATAAGTGGGGCTTCCACTTGGTTGGAGGCGACTGGACGGGCCACTTGATTGGGAGTGCTTTGGTGGGCTTGGATGGAGGTGTGGCCCACTTGATTGCGGGTGAGTTGGTGGGGCCGACTAGTGGTATAACCCCCGTGGTTGGAGGTAGGTGGGTGGATTCGGCTGGAGGTGATTGGGTGGGACGATTTTGAGGGGACCGGGTGGGGTAGGTAAACCTTCATAAGCTCCCTTTTCATGTCCCACCATGATTCGACGGGCCCTTGTCTCCTAATCTGCCTCAAGCATTCAATGTATCCCCACTTCTCGGCAGCCTCGTGAAGCAGCCTATCCTTGGCAAAAGAGAATTCATGGGCCTCAGACATGATGTAATAAGCGAAATATTTATCCATAGCGGCTTCCCAATGTAGGTAGTCGCTCGGGACTTTGGAACCATAAAAGTCCGGGTCTTCGGGCCCAAGCCCATGAGGGTGCCAACGGTAATATCTCCTGGGCGACCGAGATTCCATAGGGAATGGGGAACTACAAGGCGGGCATGTCGACACACAGAGACAAGACACTAGACACGACCCTAACTAATGTAAAGTTGGAATGCACTAACTAATGCACACTAAGGACCCTAGACTTAAACCAAGACTCGGTACGTGGCGAAGTTAATCGATCCTAAGATCACTCGCGCAAGTGTGCGGCCTTCCCGATAGGCGTAGCCTAACGTTCGGACAACACCTTTTGATATACCAATTAATGGTATGCAGATGTGACACTTAGACCGACTTAGACAATGACTAGACGTAAATGACACTTTTTTGTATTTTTGTTAAGCAATGATAAATGACTACCCGAAACGCAACCCGCATCAGTAGAGGAGATGAGACGGACCAGCGATATAGCCGGTTGTCCACCATGGTGAAGTGGGCCGCTCTTGCCCGCGTGCGTCCCGCCTCGACATGGTCACTCGGGAGCTGTTGTCAGAGGAGGAAATTGAGTAGAGGATCCATCCAGGAAGGCTCGTAGTCGATGACATTTACCTGGAGTGTTGGATCATCTATGCTCGGTGCTAATAGCTCATCGATCAGGACTGACCTCGAACTGGAGACTATGGTAGCTGACGCTACGCGGGAGAGAGCGTCTGCTCGGACGTTCTCTTCGCGTGGGATGTGGACCACTTCAAAGTGGGCGAATTCATTAGCCGCGGCCTTGGCCTTCTCTAAATACTTCATCATGGAGGGATCGCGGGCTTCGAACTCCCCCCTGACTTGGTTGGCGATGAGCATGGAGTCTCTGTACGCCCATACACTCGTCGCTCCCAAGTGCTTTGCCATGCGTAGCCCGGAGAGGAGTGCTTCATATTCGGCTACATTGTTCGTGGTCGGGAAGTTGAAACGCAGGGCATACTGTAGCTCCACCCCTTCTGGCGAGAGTAAGACCAATCCTGCACCGCTGCCCGCGGCGTAGGAAGATCCGTCGACGTATAACTCCCATGTGGGCTCCGAGGACTGTTCGGACGCGTCCTCGGCGGGTAGGGTGCATTCAGTGACGAAGTCAGCGAGAGTTTGGGCTTTGATTGCTGTTCTCGGTCGGAACTTGATGTCGAATTCCCCTAGCTCGATAGCCCACTTGACCAGCCTTCCGGAAGCATCAGGGTTCTGAAGGATTTGCCGGAGAGGCTGATCGGTGAGGACGACGATCGGCTGAGCTAGGAAATATGGTCAGAGCTTGAGAGCAGCCGTAATCAGTGTGAGGGTGAACTTTTCAGTCCGCGAATACCGGAACTCTGGTCCTTATAGTGCTCGGCTAACATAGTAGGCGGGCTTCATGACTCCTACTTCCTCTTGTGCGAGCACAGCGCTCATAGTGCTGGTCGTCACGGACAGGTATAGGAGTAGCTGTTCCCCCTTTTGGGGCTTGGCGAGGACAGGAGGAGTCGTCAGGTAGCATTTTAATTCTTCGAACGCCTGCTCACACTCCTGGTCCCAGTCGATCCACCCCTTCTTTTCCGGTGCCAAGTTGGCTTGCTTGATCAGTTAAAAGAAGGGGAGACATCGTTCGGTGACTCGGGATAGAAACCGAGCCAGAGCGGCGACGCGCCCGGTGAGGCACTGTACGTCCCTCACCCGTTTCGGTCGCTCCATCTCTAACACTGCTCTGATCTGATCAGGGTTGACTTCGATCCCTCGGTGGGTGACGAGGAAACCTAGGAATTTTCCCGATCGTACCCCGAACGCACATTTAGCAGGGTTGAGTTTCATGTTGTACCTTCTGAGTGTGGCGAAGGTCTCCGCCAAGTCACACAAGTGTTTGGCTGCTCGGAGGCTTTTCACGAGCATATCGTCGATGTAGACCTCCATGTTGTGGCCGATATGCGAGTCAAACATATGGTTGACTAAGCGTTGATATGTAGCTCCAGCATTCTTCAGCCCAAACGGCATGCGAGTGTAGCAGTATAGGCCGTGGTCAGTGACGAACGCAGCCTTGTCCTGGTCGAGATGGTGCATGTTGATCTGATGATACCCGGAATAGGCGTCGAGGAAGCTCAGCATCTCGTGCCCGGCCGTAGCGTCGACCTATTGGTCGATTTGGGGCATGGGGAAGCTGTCCTTGGGCATGGCCTTGTTGAGGTCAGTGTAGTCCACGCACATCCGCCACTTTCCGTTGCTCTTGGGCACTAGGACCACGTTGGCTACCCAGTCTGGATACTGGGTAGGTCGGAGTAGCCCTGATCGCAGCTTTTCTCCTACTTGCTCCCTGATAATGGCCTATCGCTCGGGGTTGCAGCGCCTCTGACGTTGCTGTACCGGGCGGCAAGTGGGGTCCAACCTGAGTTGGTGCGTGATAACCTCCGGAGGGATTCCAAGAAGTTCATCCTCGGACCAAGCGAAAATGTCCTTGTTGGCCGCGAGGAAGCTTGCGTACGCTTGTTTGTCGTGCTCGGCCAAGGTAGCGCTGATTTTTAGTGTTCTGCTTGGGTCGTCCACAATCTGGATGAGGTATAAATCCTCGGCTGGCGCGCTCATGCTCGGACCCGGATCTTCGGTCCTCGCCTTCTTTTCTGGTGGCGTTTCTTCGGGGCGTCGATCACGGGTGAAAATAAGGTAGCACCTCCTGGACTCTCATTGATCGCCGCAGACTTTTCCCATGCCGCGAGGAGTGGGGAACTTAAACTTCTGGTGGTAGAAAGAGGGGACACTTCGAAGCGTGCCGAGGATCCCTCGGTCGATGATAGCGTTGTACCCTGTCATTGCACGCACTACGATAAAATCAGCGAGGAAGGTTACCTCTTTTGGTGCTATCCCGAACGTGATCGGGAGTGAAATACGCCCTTCCGGGTGAATAGTTGTGCTGGAGAACCCGTATAGCGGCGTGTGCAGTGGCGCAAGTCGTGACATATCCACACCCATGAGTACAAGACAGTCGTATGCAATAACATCGGACCCACTTCCATTGTCCACCAAGATGCGTCGTACAATACACTAGTTGATGGTGGCAGAAACTACCATAGCATCAGAATGGGGCATTGTGACGCCTTCCAGGTCGTCCTTGGAGAAGACTATGGGGTCTCTCAAACGACTTGATGGGGAAAGTTCCCTGGGGGTGCCATCGCCTTGGTCCGCCGTGTTGATGGCCGTCGCGTAGCGGCGCCTTCTGCTCGCGCTATCTCCCCCTACGGCGGGCCCTCCAGAGATCATCATGATCTCCTTGCCGTTGGGCCGATTGTCGATCGGAGGAGGCGTCTTCTGTCGTCTTTCGGCAGCTTTGGCGAGGAACTTATCGAGGACCCCCTGGCGGACGAGATCCTCGATAGCATCCTTCAAGTTGATGCAGTCGGCGGTGTCGTGGCCATGGTCCCGATGGAACTGGCAGTACTTCTTCTTATTCCGCGAGTTAAGATCCGACTTCATCCGCGAAGGCCATTTGAGGAATGGCTCCTCGCGGATCTCCATTAGGATCTGGTCGGGCGGGGCCGTCAGGGGCGTGTAATGGCGGTAGCCACCCCTTTCCTTGTCGGAGTGGTCGCGGCGGTCTCCGTCGCGTCGCTCCCGCTTGCCTCGACCCTCTCGTGGCTGGTCGGCGGCTCTCTTCCGGTCGGGCTAGTCAGTCCCGGCCGCGCGGCGTAGGGCCGCAATGTTCTCCTCGCAATGCGCGTGCTTCTGGGGCAACGCGAGGAGATCTGGAAGTGTCGTAGGGGCTTCAACACCAAGTGCGCGTCGGAGGATGTGGTCCCGCGTCCCCTGGGTGAGTACCGTAGTGGCGATGCTGACGTCGAGGTGGGGGATACGGAGTGCCTCCGCGCGGAAGCGGGAGACGAAGTCCCACAAGGTTTCTTCTTTCCCATGCCTTAGAGCGAGTAGGGTCACATCAGATCTGGCTACCTTTTGGCAGCCCACAAAGTTCTCCTTGAACAGCTTTTTGAGCTGCTGGAAGGAGGAGATTGTCCCGGACGGTAGGGACTCAAACCATGCTTCGGCATTCTCCCTGAGAGTCGTAACGAACGCCAAGCATTTCACGGTATCGGAGGCCCGGTGAAACATGAGGTGGGACTCGAAGCCGTGCAGGTGGCCGGCCGGGTCGGTGGTGTAACATCCCAATTCGTCTGAAATTTAAAAAATAAATAAATATTATATATTTAGAGCCCATCTAAATTTTACGTTCTGTTAATTAAAGTCCAATACCTTTAACGGTATAGATTAACGAACTTTATTAAGCAAATTAAGTAGATATCCCACTTTAATAATATATAACTTTTCATAGAAATATCGAAATAGGGTCAATATTAGATCCATTGGAAAGAGAATTCAAATATCTACAAATTTCATGTTGAACACATTTTTAAATTTTGACATTTGATAGGTCAAATATATGATAGAATGAATTAGTGCTTTGAGATTTTGTTATTGATAAACTTTTAGTGGTTTTCATATAAAAATCCATTTCTTATATATAAAAAATTAATTAACCCTCCCTCACGTAATACCTCCCCATGTCTTCCCCCCCTCCACCCAAAATATCTCCCCCCCTCCACGTCATCCCCCTCCATCCTTATCCTCACCTCCTCTTCCTCCCATCCTTCTTATCTTCTCCTCCCATCCCCCTATAAATACCCCCCCTCTCCCCCTCTTTCTCTCCCACTCCATCACTCCCCCTCACCCCTCTCCCCTCCACACGTAACACCCCCCTCCCCCCATCCCTCTTTCTCATTCTCTCTCTCTCCCATCTCTCTTTCTCTCTTTCTATTTTTATTTTCTCTTTTTTTTAATCTCTCTCTCTACTGTCTCTACTCTTTTTACTTTCTCTCTCTATTTTCTCTCTCTATTTTCTCTCTCTAAATTCTCTCTCTAAATTCTCTCTCTACTTTTTCTCTGTAAATATCTCTCTCTACTCTCTCTTCACTTTCCCTCTCTATCTTCTCTCTCTACTTTCTCTCTCTAAATTCTCTCTCTATTTTCTCTCTACTTTTTCTCTTTAAATATCTCTCTCTACTCTCTCTTCACTTTCCCTCTCTATCTTCTCACTCTATTTTCTCTCTCTACTTTCTCTCTCTAAATTCTCTTTCATTTTTCTCTCTACTTTCTCTCTTTAAATATCTCTCTCTACTTCTTTCTCTACTCTCTATCTATTTTCTCTCTCATCTCTCTTCCCACTCATTCTCTTATTAATAAACGGAGAAGAGAAGATAATACAGCATCAGAATAATATAAATAATTAATAA
Organism: Amorphophallus konjac; assembly: GCA_022559845.1. Taxonomy (NCBI): domain Eukaryota; kingdom Viridiplantae; phylum Streptophyta; class Magnoliopsida; order Alismatales; family Araceae; genus Amorphophallus; species Amorphophallus konjac. The sequence continues at coordinate 53,016 of JAHNEJ010002715.1, forward strand.
ACACTTGGACGGATGATTTGAAACTTATTTGGACAATTTCGCCATTCTTTACGTATTTGGGACGGGAAAATTATCTTTTCCGACGTAAGGACTTTTACGGGAGCTCGGGTGAGATATAAAAGTCAATTCGGAAGTCTATTCTAAAGGTAGGCATGATAAACCGAGTGTATGTTATTTGTTATTTACATTTCTTTGATTTGATTTTGTTTGAAATGTGATTTAAGTCATTGATTTATTTAACCCAATGATCTATATTTAGAATCAGTTAGTTATTTAGTTACCATTCTGTAAAAATATTATTTTCTCTCTAATCTCTCTCTAATTTCTCTCTAATCTCTTTCTACTTTCTCCCTCTACTTTCTCTTTCTACTCTCTCTCTCTCTACTCTAATCTCTTTGAATGTTATATACTAGTAATTTAGTTAGTTAATGAATTTGACTCACTACCCTATGATTAAAATCTAATTCCTGATATTAAAATACGATCCAATTATTTTATAAAGTTCAATGGCAAGTTTTAAGTATCGAGATGACTATGTAATAAGCATCATAATAAGATTAAAAATTTGATTAAGCATATGGACTGTGTCACTTTAAGGAGGTGTTGGGCGATAAACCGTAGTTAGCTTCCGCTACGGGATTAGGCCAATTTTCGAGGACAAACGGACTTCTGAAAAATCCAGAACCCAGAATAAGAAAATTATCTGGAGAATGGTGGAGTATTAGCTCCCGATCCTGCGTGGTTGATCAAGGCCGACAGGCTCCAGCGTTTAGACCATTTATCTTTATGTCGACGTATGGATGCCTAGGTATGTGTTTGCTACTGCTTTTAGTGACGGGATGCCTGTCCAATATATGCTGCCAAATAATATGAAGTTCAGATTTGATACATGACTTTGATATGATCTGAAAATAAATCCATCTGTATAAGCTCTGATTTAGCTAAGATATGTACTATGCCATTTATATATAAGTCAGATAAGATTTGTTATACGTATTTACTTATAAGAAGAAAAATTATTCTGCTCTATCAGTTTTCCTTCGCATTCATAGTATACGTACAATCCAAATGAAATTGTGATTTGCTTTATATATATTATGGATTTGCACAAGTTAGTATATGATAAGCATGTGATTGGTTTTAATGCCTACTGAGTCTGTGGACTCATTTCTGTTGCCTAACCATTTCAGGAAATTGACTAGTGTGCGTCTTGACTCCTTCGGACAGTAGGTCGGAAGTTGATCCTGAGTTTAATTTGGATTCAGATTCCGCTGCGTGGAATAAATAGATTTAATTTTCTTTTGAATAATGAATGTAAATATGACTTTTGAGTAGAGATATGTAGTACTCTGTATACGATGTAAATTATGAGTGTTTATCTTATGGAAATGGTATGGTTATGTTTCTTTTGGAATGTGTGATGGTTTGGCCTTTAGCGCCTTACAAATATTCGGCCCACAACACCTCCGTACATCCGCTGTGACGTCCCCGGACACGATACGCGATCGCCGGAAGGGGGCGCCACAGAGAGGTAAATATGACTTTTGAGTAGAGATATGTAGTACTCTGTATACGATGTAAATTATGAGTGTTTATCTTATGGAAATGGTATGGTTATGTTTCTTTTGGAATGTGTGATGGTTTGGCCTTTAGCGCATTGCAAATATTTGGCCCACAACATCTTCGTACATCCGCTGTGACGTCTCCGGACACGACACGGGATAGCCGGAAGGGGGCGCCACAGAGAGTGGTATCAGAGCAAAGTTGTGAGGCTTGAAATTATTTGCAACCATATGAATTTATATACCAAACAGAAGATCGTAGGATTTTGTTTTAGAATTTGATGTCAAACCTAGAATCATACTAATTCGGATTAGTTCTCCCTCGCAGGAGATGGCAGGGAGTGACAGGGTTGAGGTTAATACTTCTCCCGAGGAGTCTGCGCCCTCAAATGGGACATCACAAGGAGTTGTCGGGGAAACAATTCATGGCGAGCTTGCTCCCGGTGGGCAAGGCGCGTTACCTATTCAGGGTGTGTCAGATTTAGGACGGTTCACACAAGCTTTTCAAGGGTTAGTGCAGACTATGCAGTTACAAGCCCAAACTCAAGCAATGATGCAAGCCCAAATACAAAACCGTGTGCAAGAACAACCGAATAGGACAGCATGCGCTATCCTGATGGAGAAATTCAGACATATGAGTCCTCCTTCTTTTAAGGGAGAGAGTCACCCGGAGATTGTGGAAAATTGGGTGAGAGAAATTGAGAAGATTTTCACGGCCATTAGATGTGCAGAGCAGGATAAGGTGATATTAGCTACATTTATGTTGAAGGACTGTGCGGACGAGTGGTGTAGGTCTGCACTTAGAACCACTTTTAGAGATAGAGAGATTGAGATTAGCTGGAACGAATTTCTTGATATCTTCCATGCAAAATTTCTCCCTCAGCATGTGAAAGATAGGAAAGAAGTTGAATTTTTAAATTTGACTCGAGGAGGTATGTCAGTTGCCGATTATGAAGTAAAATTTACTGAATTGGAAAAGTATGCCCCTCATATTTGTTCAGATGAGCTTAGAAGGGTGAAGAAATTTGTTAGAGGTTTGAGAAGTAACATTAGAAGTAGAGTTGTAATCCTTGAGCCTCAGACTATGGCAGCAGCTTTGAGGACTGCTTTTATTGCAGAAACTGAATATGAGGAATTCTTAGTAGAAAGACAAAGGGATAATGTAAAAAGGGGTAATCTTGGTTCAATTGTGAGGAAAGATAAGAAGCCAAAGATGACTTTTTCAGAGAGAGTTCAACCAGTTAGGAGAGATAATATGCCAGCTTGTCAACAGTGCGGGATGCAGCATAGAGGTAATGAATGTTGGCGGGCTGCAGGTAAATATTTTTCATGTGGTCAGACAGGGCATATGATAAGGGATTGTCCCAAAAGGCCAAGGCAAGATCAGCAACCACAACAACAGCGGAGAGTTCAACCCAGAGTATATGCACTAACAAGGGAAGACACCCGAGATGCCAATGCAGTAGCTGAAGGTATTCTTCTTATCGATGATATGCATGCAAAAGTTTTATTTGATTCGGATGCTACACATTCCTTTATTTCTCTAAGATTTGCTGAATTATAGAAAGATAAAAAAATTATGAACACTGATGAGATGTCCATTAACACACCAACTGGGGAGATAGCTAGAACGACTTATGTTATTCCTAGCATTGATGTGGTGATTCATGAGAGGATTATGTCAGCATGTGTGTATCTGCTAGAAATGACTGATTTTGATGTCATCTTGGGAATGGATTGGTTAGATACAAATTTTGCCCTTCTAGATTGTCATGGAAAGAAAGTAATTTTTCAAAAATCTGGGGAGCAGACTTTTCACTATCAATGTCCAAGACACCGTTCTAGTAAAACACTAGTTTCAGCACTTAAAGCTTTGAAATTACTTAGAAGTGGATGTCAAGGTTATTTGACTAGTTTAATGGCTATTCTTTCTAATGAAAATAAGAAAACCACCTCAGATATCAATGTGGTCAGAGAATTTCCAGATGTATTCCCCGATGAACTTCCGGGTTTGCCACGACACCGAGAGGTGGAGTTCACTATTGAACTCTCACCGGGTACTTTACCAATTTCCATCCCTCCCTACAGAATGGCACCAGCTGAATTGACAGAATTAAAGAAACAATTACAAGAATTGCTAGACAAGGGGTTTATTCGACCAAGTGTATCCCCTTGGGGTGCACCTGTTCTGTTTGTTAGAAAGAAAGATGGGTCGCTTAGACTATGCATTGACCATAGGAAGTTGAATCAAGTGACCATTAAGAATAAGTACCATTTGTCAAGAATTGATGATTTATTTGATCAGCTACGAGCTGCCACAGTATTTTCAAAGATTGATCTCAGATATGGATACCACCAATTAAGGATAAGGGAAGAAGATATTTCAAAAATTGCTTTCAGAACACGATATGGGCATTATGAATTTTTGGTTATGCCATTTGAGTTAACTAATGCACCAGCAGCATTTATGGATTTGATGAACAGAGTTTTTCAACTATATCTGGATACATTTGTAGTGGTGTTTATTGACGATGTGTTGATATATTCTCCTACTGTTGAAACTCATCAAGAACATTTAAGAATTATGTTGGAAACATTAAGAAGTCATCAACTGTATGTAAAATTTAGTAAATGTGAATTTTGGCTGGATAAGGTGTAATTTCTAGGGCATATCATTTCTGGAGATGGAGTGTCTGTCGATCCGGCTGAGACAGTTTTGCATTGGGAAAGGCCAAAGAATGCTAGTGAGATTAGGAGGTTTTTGGGTCTCGTAGGTTACTATCGCAGGTTTATTGAATGTTTTTCTTCTATTGCATCTCTTATGACCAAATACTAGGAAAGGAGTTCCTTTTGAATGGTCAGATAAATGTGAAATGAGTTTTCAAAGAATTAAAAATAAGGTTAACTACAGCCCCAGTACTTACTTTACCTTGTGGGTCAGGAGGGTTTGTAGTACATACAGATGCCTCTAGAAAAGGACTAGGATGTGTCATGATGCAGAATGGCAAAGTAGTAGCTTATGCATCCAGACAATTAAAGACCCACGAGATGAATTATCCAACACATGATTTGGAGTTGGCAGCGGTGGTACATGCTCTGAAGATTTGGCGCCATTATTTGTATGGTGAGCAGTTTGAAGTATTTACAGACCATCAGATTTTAAAATATATTTTTTCTCAGAAAGAATTAAATTTAAGGTAAAGACGGTGGATTGAATTTTTGAAGGATTATGATTTCACATTAAATTACCACCCAGGAAAAGTAAATGTGGTAGCAGATGCACTCAGCAGGAAGAGGCTAATGGCAATCCAGTTGCGCCAAACTTGGAGAATGACATCTGATGTAGTGGAGTATTCTCCGATATGTAAAGGGAGAAACTTATTTCTGGCCCAACTAACTATTCAGTCTGTAATAGTTGAGCGAATTGTGCAAGCACAACTGAATGATCAGCAGTTACAAAAATTGATTGGCACACCGAGATTTACTCAAAGTGTAGATGGGGCAATCAGATTTCAGGGAAGATTATGTGTACCTTGGAATGAAGAAATAAAGAAAGACCTATTAACTGAGACACATAAATCACTATATTCTATCCACCCAGGCAGTACAAAAATGTACAAAAACATGAAAAGACAGTTTTGGTGGATTGGCATGAAGAAAGATATAGCAGACTTTGTCAGCAAATGTCTTACTTGTCAACAATTAAAGGCGGAGCATCAAAGGCCAGCGGGACCATTACAATTGATGGAAATTCCACAGTGGAAATGGGAACATATCACTATGAATTTTGTGATGGGATTACCAATGACTAGGAGAAAACATGATTCTATTTGGGTAATTGTTGACAGGCTTACTAATTAGTCATCCCATTTTCTAGCAATCACAAAGACACAATCATTAGAGGATTTAGCCCATTTGTATATCAGAGAAATTGTGAGACTTCATGGTGTGCCTGTGTCTATTATTTCAGATAGGGATGTAAGGTTTACAGCAAAATTTTGGAGGAGTTTACAGAACGCACTGGGTACACAATTGAAATTTAGTTCAGCTTTTCACCCTCAAACAGATGGACAATCAGAGAGAACCATTCAAACATTAGAAGATATGTTGAGGGCATGCAGTTTAGACTGGCGAGGCAGCTGGGATGAGCATCTGGCTTTAATTGAGTTTGCATATAATAACAGCCATCATGCAAGCATAGGAATGGCACCATATGAAGCATTATATGGTAGACCGTGTAGGTCACCTGTTTGTTGGGACGAGGTTGGTGAGCAGAGATTGATTGGGCCACAGATTGTACAGGATTGTGTAGAAAAGGTTGAGTTAATTAGAAAAAGATTACTTACAGCTCAGAGTAGGTAGAAAAGCTATGCTGATCAAAGAAGGAGAGATCTACAATTTGCTGTCGGGGATCACGTATTTCTGAAAGTTTCGCCTACTAGGGGAGTAATGAGATTTGACAAGAAAGGTAAACTCAATCCGAGGTATGTTGGACCATTTGAAATCTTAAGAAGGATTGGTGAGATGGCATATCAGTTGGCTTTACCACCATCATTGTCAGGAGTTCACGATGTATTCCATGTGTCCATGTTAAGAAAATACATGCCAGACTCATCGCACATTATAGAGCATGAGCAGTTAGAAATTCAGTCAGATCTTACATATGAGGAGAAGCTAGTCCGCATTCTCGATCGAAAGGAACAAGTGCTGAGAATGAAGATAATTCCATTGGTGAAGGTATTGTGGAAAAACGTCTCAGCAGAAGAAGCTACTTGGGTGATGGAAGATGAAATGAGAAAGAGATATCCACAACTATTCGGTACGTATTGCGTAAATCTTTAAATTTCGAGGATGAAATTTGTTTATGGGGGAGAGATTTGTAACATCCCAATTCGTCTGAAATTTTAAAAAAAAATTAAATATGGTACATTTAGAGCCCATCTAAATTTTACGTTCTGTTAATTAAAGTCTAATACCTTTAACGGTATAGATTAACGAACTTTATTAAACAAATTAAGTAGATATCTCACTTTAATAATATGTAACTTTTCATAGAAACATCGGAATAGAGTCAATATTAGATCCATTGGAAAGAGAATTCAAATATCTACAAATTTCAGATTGAACACATTTTCAAATTTTGACATTTGATAGGTCAAATATATGATAGAATGAATTAGTGCTTTGAGATTTTGGTATTGATAAACTTTTAGTAGTTTTATATAAAAATCATTTCTTATATAAAAAAAATCACTTAACCCTCCCTCACGTAATACCTCCCCATGTCTTCCCCCCTCCACCCAAAATATCTCCCCCCCTCCATCCTTATCTCCCTCCTTCTCCTTATCCTCACCTCCTCTTCCTCCCATCATTCTTATCTTCTCCTCCCATCCCCCTATAAATACCCCCCTCTCCCCCTCTCTCTCCCACTCCAGCACTCCCCCTCTCCACACGTAACACCCCCCTCCCCCCATCCCTCTTTCTCATTCTCTCTCTCAGTCTCTCTCTCTCCCACTCTCTTCTCTCTTTCTATTTTTATTTTCTCTTTTTTTTACTCTCTCTACTCTTTTTACTTTCTCTCTCTAAATTCTCTCTCTATTTTTTCTCTTTAAATATCTCTCTCTATTTCTTTCTCTACTCTCTCTTCACTTTCCCTCTCTATCTTCTCTCTCTACTTTCTCTCTCTAAATTATCTCTCTATTATCTCTCTACTTTTTCTCTTTAATTATCTCTCTCTACTCTATCTTCACTTTTTCTCTCTATCTTCTCACTATATTTTCTCTCTCTACTTTCTCTCTCTAAATTCTCTATCTATTTTCTCTCTACTTTCTCTCTTTAAATATCTCTCTCTACTTCTTTCTCTACTCTCTCTTTACTTCTTTCTCTACTCTTTATTTTCTCTCTCTACTTTCTCTCCCATCTCTCTTCCCACTCATTCTCTTATTAATAAACGGAGAAGAGAAGATAATACAGCATCAGAATAATATAAATAATTAATAAACACTTGGACGGAGGATTTGAAACTTATTTGGACAATTTTGCCATTCTTTACGTATTTGGGACGAAAAAATTATCTTTTCCGACGCAAGGACTTTTACGGGAGCTCGGGTGAGATATAAAAGTCAATTCGGAAGTCTATTCTAAAGGTATGCATGATAAACCGAGTGCATGTTATTTGTTATTTACATTTCTTTGATTTGATTTTGTTTGAAATGTGATTTAAGTCATTGATTTATTTAACCCAATGATCTATGTTTAGAATCAGTTAGTTATTTAGTTACCATTATGTAAAAATATTATTTTTTCTTTAATCTCTCTCTAATTTCTTTCTAATCTCTTTCTACTTTCTCCCTCTACTTTCTCTATGTACTCTCTCTCTACTCTCTCTCTCTCTCTACTCTAATCTCTTCGAATGTTATATACTAGTAATTTATTTAGTTAATAAATTTGACTCACTAACCTATGATTAAAATCTAATTCCTGATATTAAAATACGATCCAGTTATTTTGTAAAGTTCAATGGCAAGTTTTAAGTATCGAGACGACTATGTAATAATCATCATAATAAGAATAAAAATTTGATTAAAGCATATGGACTGTGTCACTTTAAGGAGGTGTGGGGCGACAAACCGTAGTTAGCTTCTGCTACGGGATTAGGCTTATTTTCGAATGTTTTAAGTATCTCTCTACTCTCTCTCTCTCTCTACTCTAATCTCTTCGAATGTTATATACTAGTAATTTATTTAGTTAATAAATTTGACTCACTAACCTATGATTAAAATCTAATTCCTGATATTAAAATACGATCCAGTTATTTTGTAAAGTTTTAAGTATCTCTCTACTCTCTCTCTCTCTCTACTCTAATCTCTTCGAATGTTATATACTAGTAATTTATTTAGTTAATAAATTTGACTCACTAACCTATGATTAAAATCTAATTCCTGATATTAAAATACGATCCAGTTATTTTGTAAAGTTCAATGGCAAGTTTTAAGTATCGAGACGACTATGTAATAATCATCATAATAAGAATAAAAATTTGATTAAAGCATATGGACTGTGTCACTTTAAGGAGGTGTGGGGCGACAAACCGTAGTTAGCTTCTGCTACGGGATTAGGCTTATTTTCGAATGTTTTAAGTATCTCTCTACTCTCTCTCTCTCTACTCTAATCTCTTCGAATGTTATATACTAGTAATTTATTTAGTTAATAAATTTGACTCACTAACCTATGATTAAAATCTAATTCCTGATATTAAAATACGATCCAGTTATTTTGTAAAGTTTTAAGTATCTCTCTACTCTCTCTCTCTCTCTACTCTAATCTCTTCGAATGTTATATACTAGTAATTTATTTAGTTAATAAATTTGACTCACTAACCTATGATTAAAATCTAATTCCTGATATTAAAATACGATCCAGTTATTTTGTAAAGTTCAATGGCAAGTTTTAAGTATCGAGACGACTATGTAATAATCATCATAATAAGAATAAAAATTTGATTAAGCATATGGACTGTGTCACTTTAAGGAGGTGTGGGGCGACAAACCGTAGTTAACTTCTGCTACGGGATTAGGCTCATTTTCGAGGACAAACGGACTTCTGAAAAATCTGGAACCCAGAATAAGAAAACCATCTGGGGAATGGTGGAGTATTAACTCCCGATCCTGCGTGGGTGATCAAGGCCGACAGACTCCAGCGTTTAGACCATTTGTCTTTATGTCGACGTATGAATGCCTAGGTATATGTTTGCTACTGCTTTTAGTGATGGGATGCCTGTCTAATATATGCTGCCAAATAATATGAAGTTCAGATTTGATATATGACTTTGATATGATCTGAAAATAAGTTCATCTGTATAAGCTCTGATTTAGCTAAGATATGTACTATGCCATTTATATATAAGTCAGATAAGATTTGTTATACGTATTTGCTTATAAGAAGAAAAATTATTCTGCTCTATCAGTTTTCCTTCGCATTCATAGTATACGTACAATCCAAATGAAATTGTGATTTGCTTTATATATATATCATGGATTTGCACAAGTTAGTATATGATAAGCATGTGATTAGTTTTAATGCCTACTGAGTCTGTGCACTCATTTCTGTTGCCTAACCATTTCAGGAAATTGACCAGTGTGCGTCTTGACTCCTTCGGGCAGTAGGTCGGAAGTTGATCCTGGGTTTAATTTGGATTCGGATTCCGCTGCGTGGAATAAATAGATTTAATTTTCTTTTGAATAATGAATGTAAATATGACTTTTGAGTAGAGATATGTAGTACTCTGTATACGATGTAAATTATGCGTGTTTATCTTATGGAAATTGTATGATTATATTTCTTTTGGAATGTGTGATGGTTTGGCCTTTAGCGCCTTGCAAATATTCGGCCCACAACACCTCCGTACATCCGCTATGACGTCCCCGGACACGATACGGGATCGCCGGAAGGGGGCGCCACAGGTGGTGCCATCGTAGAAGGTGAAGGACGGCAGCTGAAGCTTCGGCGGGATGGGAGCTTCCATGATCTCTCTGGAAAAGGGAGCGTGGAAGTCCAGATCGTCGTCGATGAGGCCGCGATTCTTGGCGGCCAGGAGGACGTCGTCCAGGTACCGGACCTTGTCTTCTATCTTGTCGAACCGTTGGAGCCGGCGGTCCATTTCCGGGTTGGAGTGGAGTGGGCTACGTACCTTAGGCGCAGAACGCTGCGCGACCGTCGGGTCCTTGCGATTGAGGCATGGGATGCCTCCCGTACCTGCCGGAAGTTCTCTCCGGTCTGGACCCTTTCACCTTCCCGTCATTCGGGTGGGGCGAGTTGGGGCCTCTGGTCCCGGAGCTCCCGGCAAAATTCTGCTAGAGTTCGGATCTCCTGGCGGAGATCATCTAGGTCACCTAGGGTGACCTCTTGTCGAGGGTGAGCGGAAGAAGCTTCCTGCGATCCCCGGCGAGAGGTGGGTCCCTGGTGGGAGCCTTGCCCCCGGTTGCTGGCGTTGCGGAGGCTTCCACGGGAGGCCATAGCTTTTCACTCTGATTCCCACAGACGGCGCCAAGAAGTGTAGCGGCAGGGAAGTGTAGCGGCAGGAAAATGGTTCCTAGGCCATGTACCACATTCTCTATTTATTTGTTGGGAAAGTTATCTCGCGCCCGTGGAGGCCTGCAAACATCAGGAAACCAAAGAGGCGTCAGAAGGAGTCCCGGATGTTACCCTAGGGGACAACCCTCCGATGCTTAAGTCAGCAAGAGATTAATGAGCAATAGAGAGGAGCAAAGTAAGGGAAGAATAGAGGTCGTAGTAGATGATCCGAGAGGCGTATGGGTCATCCGCACGTGTGCTCACCACTCCCAACGGGTCCTCGGAGAGTGTTCGCTGGGTGGTAAGACCGTGCGGGAGGAGGATTCTCTCTAGTCGCTGTAGGTTGCCTCTCTGTCGTAGTTGCAGGCCGGGTTGCTCTCTTCTCAGTAGGAGGCTCTTGTGACAGAAGTATCCACCGTGTCCTCTTGCGCAGTAGTATGGGGTTTAGTAGAAGGATTTACCGTGCTCTTATCTCTTGTCAATGTCCCTTTTATATGGGTTGTCCTGGAGCGAGGGACCTCATCCCTTGATAGGGAAGGGTCTGTTTAGTAGAGTAACGTTCCTCCGTTATGTTGGCAGGAGTTCACCGTTGGAGGGCGATAGTCTCGGTGCCGGCCGGTCCCTGGGCGAGTCTTACGGCGCTCATGGCGCGTGCTCGCCCGTTACGGGGTCAAGGCCGACGTCGTGGGGGCAACGGTCGATCGTCGGAGTGTCCTCCGGCGAGAACCGCGCTTGGGCCGGCTCCATTGTGCGTCGTGAAATCCGATGCTCTGCTGGGTCGGTCCTCTTCTTATTGTGTTGAGTGTGGGCGTTCGCCTCTTGGTTGGGCTTAGCACGTATGAATCTTAGTGGGCTGCCAGTTATTGGGCCGTTCCTAAGTCAAATCAGATTTACCATTCTCGTACATCAAAACGTGATAATCACGACGTCTCCAATACTCACTAATTTTACATGTGTCATTATTACCCATGTAAACGATGCCACCGGTGCAATGTCGATGTGTAGAAACAATCTTTGCATGGTGTCATATGGAAGGAAGGATGATCCAGAATCAATAATCCATTGATCTATCAAACTCTCACGATCATCCATAGAGAATATGTCACCATTTGCAGAAGAATTGCTGCCCTCTATTAAATTTATATGACAATTATTTGACTTAAATTTCTAAACCTGTCCATCGGTTTTGTGATTCTGCAAGTTCATCTGTTGCAATTTACACTCTCTTTTCTAACGTGCTCTGATCTTCCACACTTCTCCCTTTGACTTTGATTCTTGTCTGACCTCTCTCTCTCTCTGTGGTTCTTCTCTCTTTAGACCTACCTCTTGCCATCGCCACTTGAAAGATCTATGGCTGGATTTCCTTTTAGATTCTTCAGTAAACAATGCCGACACAACTCCATCTGTAGTCAGAGAAGATCCACCACTAAGATTTGTGATCAAACCATCCCTCTGCAGCCGTCATAGCATCCGGCGTTTTGCTCTTGCGTTCAAGCGCAATGGCACAATCATCTTTCACCAACAATGGGTTCGTCTTCAGTTTCCACAATGCAAAGTTAGAGAGAGAGAGAGAGGGGGGGGGAAGGACATGCCCAAGTGGGACTCGTCTTCACCGACAACACTCCTCTCTTCCCGGCAGCCACGTAACCGCCCCCGCGAGCACTCGGGTCCCGTACGGGCCCGACACCGCGGGAGGCGGCGCCATGGCATGGCAGCCTCATCCTTCCCGGGTTAGCAACCCCCACCCCTTCTCGTTGTTGTTGTTGTTGTTCCGGCTCCCCCCCCACCCCGCAACAGCCTCACACCGGAGGGGACGCCCCGTGCTTATCTTGCCATTTTTATCCGCACGCCACCCCGGCGAATCCTCCCCCCCCCCCCAACCCCCTACAAAATCGCGCCTCCCCTTCCAATGCCGGATGCCTATCAACCTCCCTCCGTTCCATATTTGGGAACCCGTCAATTCTCTCTCCCTCTCTCTTATCTACATTGCCGGTGGTGAGATAGGAAGTGGGGAGGTCGCAAGCGTCGCAAAGTTGGGTCCTTTTCGTCCTCCGGCAGTCTGGGTATCCGACGGATATAGTCCTCTGATAACACAATGCCGTCAGGGTCCGACCACATCGACGAGGAGATGGGCGAGGATGATCAGTCGTGCTTATCCTCCTCGCAGTTGGTCTGCCTCGTCCAGAAGGTAAGCGCGGCGGCCTCTCTCTCTCTCATATGCTTTCAGGCTTGTCTCTCACACCGTCTGCTCCGGGTTCTCTGCGTTCAGGCGATTGCAGAGGCCGTCGGCACCTTCTTCGTCATATTCGCCGGGTGCGGCTCCGTAGCGGTGAACAAGATCTACGGGTCGGTGACGTTCCCGGGAATCTGCCTGACCTGGGGCCTGGTGGTCATGGTGATGGTGTACGCCGTCGGGCACATCTCCGGCGCGCACTTCAACCCCGCAGTCACCATCACCTTCGCCCTTCTCCGGCGCTTCCCTTACAAAGAGGTGAAGGATTTCTAGATGCCCCTGTGCACTTGTGTACGTGGGCATGTATTGTGTATATGATTTAAAATGTTCTACTGCATATCGATAGATTTTTGGTAGAGAGTAAGCCTGCAAACAGGGTAGAAGGGAATAGGACATCGAAAACAAATCAATCTACTTTGGTAACTTGGAATAAGATGTGATCTAAATCTTACTCAATAATGAAAGGGTAGAATTTATAGACAAGGAAATTGCACAAACATTGATTCCAGGCCTTGTCCAATGAGAGGATATGTCTAATAGTTGAGCCATTTATTCCAATTCTTATTCACCTTATATGAAAGAAAAATGTTATCGAAGAATAAAAATCCCTTATTCAATGTAGAATAATCATCTAATCAGTTGGCGAAAAATTATAATAAAAATTTGATATTAAATTTTTACTCATTCTATTTTTTCTTATTAGGTAACTGTAATGAACAGGAAAAAAATGGATGAGTGAAGATGTTGTAAGGTACAGATCAGGTCCTGATGCTCTTCATCCCCAACTATTAGAGTATTTATTTGTTTATATTGATTACTTGAAACCTTCTTGCTCTCAAAGGATTTAACACATTTTTATTTGGAAAATACTAATGAGACCCAAAAATCCCCAACTACTCCCTCTGCACCGCCCCCTCCTGTTTAACTAGAGTTTGAATTCAACTTGTAAATGGGATTAGAGTAAGGCCATCATCTAACTCCATCTTCCCATTATTGCTGGAAAATTACTTGTTGCACACCCTTCATGTGGAATAAATCCACACATGGGACCAACTGCACATGCAGAAATGTCTCTTCTTGTTGCTGTAGCTACCACTTACTTCCTCTTTTACTCTCTCTCTCTCTCTCACAATACACACGCACACACACTCTTTCTACATTTCCCCCCTTTTTTGAAGGATATTATTTGGGTCCAATCCTAGCTGTGGAACGGCTCCTCCTAGGATCACGATCCAAACTTGGAAGGAGGGCTCCAGAGGAAGAACTCCGAGCTCTAGTCGCCGGCGCAGAGGGAAATGAAATGAGATCAGAAGGTTTCTCTTCCAGATCGGGAGAGATATCCTTGATGAATCTGGAAAATTGGGGACGAACAGGGGAATTTGGTTCTGCAGCTACAGGGAAAGAGGAGGGAAAAGAGAAGGAGAGAGAGAGAGAATTCCTCACGGGAGGAGGCGGGAAGATTGGGTTGCATCGAATTCTGATTGCCTTCTTCGGCCTTTCATTCCCTATTTATAGTGATTACAGATTGAGTGGTTAAGCCACATATAGTTGGCTATCCCACTTATTTATTACAAATGACAGATTGAGTGGTTAAGCCACATGTAGTCGGCTATCCCACTTATTTATTACAAATGACAGTCGTAACAGTACTCAGACTTCCCAAATGACAATTACAGACTAATTGAGAAAATTACAGTAAGTCCTGCGATCATAACAAATTCCCCCTCTCCGCCTAAGAAGGGACCTTGTCCCTAAGGTCGAAAGCAGGGAATTGAGCCACAAAATCAAGATAATCGACCCATGTTGCTTTGTCGACATCCTCATCTTTCCACTGAATGAGTAGCTGTGCAACTGGCTTATTGTCACGCTTGCATAGCCACCGTCCCTGCATCATATATGGGTCTTTAGTGTGAGAAGCACAGAAATCTGAAGGTAACTATGAACTAACTGTGCGTGTACCATGATGTCTTTTAAGTTGGGAAACATGGAAAACTGGATGGATCTTACTAGAGGGTGGTAGATGAAGGCGGTATGCTATTGTCTCAACACGCTTAGTGATTTGGTAAGGGCCAAAATACCTTGCACTAAGCTTATAGTTGAACCTGTGGACTTGTGAATTTTGTCTGTAATGCTGCAGTTTCAAATACACCCAATCCCCAACATTGTAAGTGACATCCTTTCTATGCAAATCAGCATAATGTTTCATCCGCTCTTAGGCCTTGACTACGTGCTGTTTTAATTGAGCCAGAATTTGATCCCTTCGGAGAAGGTTGTCTGCCACCTCTGGAATTTGAGCAGTGCCTTGGACATAGGACAGAAGTGATGGAGGTGGTACACCATAGATGACTTGATAAGGAGAGAAACCAGTAGCAGTATTAATAGAAGTATTATAGCTGAATTTTGCCACGGTAACCAATGTAACCATTGTTTTTGTTGTTCACTGCAGAAACATCTAAGATAGGTTTCTAAGCATTTATTTAGGACCTCTGTCTGTCCATCTGATTGTGGATGGTAAGCAGAACTCAATCTCAATTGTACCTTTTGGAGGTTGAATAATTCTCTCCAGAAGTTGCTAGTGAAAATGGCATGTCGATCGGATACAATGGATTTGGGAATCCCATGCAATTTAACCACCTGAGCAACAAATTCTGCTGCAACGTGAGATGCAGTATAAGGATGATGCAATGCAATAAAGTGAGCATATTTAGACAAGCGATCCACAACCACCAGTATACTGATTTGGAACCAGACTTTGGCAATCCTTCTATAAAGTCCATAGAAATATCTGTCCGAATCTTGTCAGGTATTGGCAGAGGCTGTAAGAGACCAGCGGGTGACTGGCTTAAGGTTTTACACCTTTGACAGATGGAACAGTTCCGAACATATTCCTTCAAATCTTTAGTCATCCCCTTCCAGTGAAAACCTGCTCGGATCCTGTGTAAAGTCTTGTGATAACCCAGGTGACCACCCTCTGGTGTATCATGATGAGCTGCCATAATTTGCCCCAAATTTTTATAAGAGGAATGTAAGACAATTCTGTTCTTGTAGTATAATATACCTGCTCTGCAATAGTAAGTATTGAATCCACAAAACCGCGGTGTTGAGATACAAAGGCCCAGGGTCATAAGCACATGAACCACAACTCATTCAACCAATACGGGACTATTGCCCGCCCAAATTCCAACAGTAAGAATTGGGGTCTAATTCTCCAGCATTCCAAAGGGAAATTAAACTCAATAATGACCCTGGGCCTGTGTATCTCAACACCGCGGTTTTGTGGATTCAACAGTGACGAACAAGGGAATTTGGTTCTGCAGCTAGAGGGGAAAGAGGAGGGAAAAGAGGGGAGAGAGAGAGAATTCTTAGCGGGAGGAGGCGGGAAGATTGGGTTGCATCGAATTCTGATTGCCTTCTTCGGCCTTTCATTCCCTATTTATAGTAATTACAGATTGAGTGGTTAAGCCACATATAGTCGGCTATCCCACTTATTTATTACAAATGACAGATTGAGTGGTTAAGCCACATGTAGTTGGCTATCCCACTTATTTATTACAAATGACAGTCGTAACAGTACTTAGACTTCCCAAATGAAAATTACAGCAATAGTCTTGCGATCATAACAAGCTGACTCTCAATTGGTGGGGTCAGCAAGACTGATGCAGAATCCAGATTGATGGATTCACACTGTCCTAGCACTAGTTGATCTTTTATCCGGTCTCAATTCTTTGCCTTTTGATCCTAATAAGGCACCTGTTTTGACATATAAGAGTTTGTTAATAATAAGGCGTGCATTGGCTTATGTTTGGCCTACTCTTTTGTCATGGTTTCATGTCCTTTTCCTTTCTCACATGTCACGCTGGG
Source organism: Amorphophallus konjac (assembly GCA_022559845.1). Taxonomy (NCBI): domain Eukaryota; kingdom Viridiplantae; phylum Streptophyta; class Magnoliopsida; order Alismatales; family Araceae; genus Amorphophallus; species Amorphophallus konjac. The sequence goes on from JAHNEJ010002715.1 coordinate 69,744, forward strand.
CCAAGTGTACCAGCGTGTGCCATCTACAATCCCTAGATTGCAGTAAATGTTACTCATCTTTTGAACCCTTGGATTCTAACTCTGTACTAATTTCATGAATCATAAATGAAAATTCAAATTGATACCTCAACTATAGCCTTACTTCATTTTTTAAAAAATTATAACCACCTAAAAATGATTTTGTTCTTTCCTAAAAGTCACTGGGAGACATGCTTTAAAATTAATCTCATCCCCATGTGCATACACTCCTCTTTCTACATATGTACTTGTCCATCTATGTACTTGTTGGACCCCAAAATGTTATTATCAATTTCTGATATTTTCAGAAAATTTTCAGAAAGTAAGAAAAACGGAGGAGTTGCATCATAAACGGCCCTAAAGCGACAAGCTCGCCGCCGTCGCAAACTCCCATAAACGTCCCGTCAAAAAATAGGGACCGTTCACAATTTCATGCATGCTTCTGTGCATAAAAGTTTTATTAAAAATGGTCTAAATCTGCGCACCCGCGTAAGGAGTCCACCACAAGGAGATATTTTCTTCTTATGAGATGTCCCGGTGGTCAACGGGAATGTTTTCTCAATCCCGGACAACAAGAAAAAGCCAAAGAGGCACAAGGGCCAGCTCTATACTTGGTCCTACCACAGTAAAATCCATTTTTTTAATCCCCGGGATATCCTTTTATAGCCAAAAGGGGGCCAAGCCCCCCCCTCCGCCTCTTCCTTTTCTTCTCCGCACGGTGGAAGGCTCGGAGGGAACCCCCTCCGGTGCATGGACCGGAGGGGGGACCCCCTCCTGTAGCATCTGCACCAGAGGGACCCCCCTCCGATACCTTTGGACCGGAGGGGGACCCCCTCCGGTGGCCTGCCAACCAGAACCCCCCCCCCTGTGCGAGTCAAACCGGAGGGGAGGGGCCTCCGGTGGTCTTCGACCGGAGGGACTCCCCCTCCGGTCCCCTGCCCCTCCAGTGGAGTTTAACCGGAGGGGAACCCTCGGCTGTAGCAAAAGTATTAAATCGGCGGTTGAATCTCTCCGCCAATGCTTGCAAGAGTCCGCTGTAGCAGGGATAGCGGTACAGGGCAGCAGTCACAGCATGACGAATACCTACAAGCTCCAACAGCCTGCTATAATGATGAAGGACTCCTATGAGCCATTTTGTGGTTCCCAAATGAAATTTATGAGAAGAAATGGCTGCCCACTTGCCATATCAACTGGGCGCAGAACCACACATAATTTTGTTCAAGAGACATAGCTTATCATATCCCTCTGAAGCAAACTGAGTACCAGAGGGAGCCAAGAAATAACCCGAGCAAGAATCCTAGATTGTCTTATGCTTCCCACCCAGATCCCAAGTAGCAGCTGAAAAAGTCCGAGTCCGAGTGGGACACCCGATCTCGGAGCTGAAGAAGCCCAGCTGAGCAGTAACAGGGAACTGAATCTGGCGCACAATACCCATAGGAAAGCTGGGAAAAGAGGTACCACAGTAGCCGAGCATGCTATCACGGCCCACCAAAATAACCCTCTCAAGTTGAATACGCTCGGCTGATAAATAGCTATCATCCTCATCCATTCCCTCAGGAACGAAGTTCTGAATAAAAGGGAATAAGTACTCATCCAAAGGATAGTGCTTGGGATAACCCTCTGGGCGCTCATAGTGGTAGCAACCGCCATGTCTAGAGATCAAGGATAGATCAACCATTCCATCACTTGGATCCCCCTCTGGAAGCGGGCTTGAAGCAACAATACTGAGCCCTCTGTCAGAAGAAAATAAAGGCTCTGCAGTGATTTTGGCAACCCCAGAGGTGACATCAGTCTCTGAGAAGCAATGGGGGCAGAGTGCCCATCTTGGCTCCGGGATCCGCGAATATGGCCCCTCCTAGCTCGAGGCATGATGAACAACCTGCAGGGAAAAGGAAGACCAAAAAGGGAAACATAGCACAATGTTAGCATATCAAATTTGCAAGCTATGGAAACATTAAACAGAAGTACATAAAATCTTGAAGGGGCACGGGTCGCCCGTCGTCGCCTACGGCCCTGACGGACCACCCGTGGGGTGCATTTGTTGGACCCCAAAATGTTATTATCAATTTCTGATATTTTCAGAAAATTTCCAGAAAGCAAGAAAAACAGAGGAGTTGCATCATAAATGGCCCTAAAGCGACAAGCTCGCCGCTGTCGTAAACTCTCATAAACGTCCCGTCAAAAAATAGGGACCGTTCACAATTTCATGCATGCTTCTGTGCATACAAGTTTTATTAAAAATGGTCTAAATCTGTGCACCCGCGTAAGGAGTCCACCACAAGGAGATATTTTATCCTTCCGGGATGTCTCGGTGGTCAATGAGAATGTTTTCTCAATCCCGGACAACAAGAAAAAGGCCAAGAGCCACAAGGGCCAGCTCTATACTTGGTCCTACCACAGTAAAAACTCATTTTTTTAATCCCCGGGACATCCTTTTATAGCCAAAAGGGGGCCAAGCCCCCCCCTCCGCCTCTTCCTCTTCTTCTCCGCGCGGTGGAAGGCCCGGAGGGAACCCCCTCCGGTGCATGGACCGGAGGGGGGACCCCCTCCTGTAGCATCCGCACCGGAGGGACCCCCCTCCGATACCTTTGGACCGGAGGGGGACCCCCTCCGGTGGCCCTGCCAACCGGAGCCCCCCCTGTGGGAGTCAAACCGGAGGGGGGGGGGAGGGCTCTGGTGGTCTTCGACCGGAGGTACCCCCCCTTCCGGTCCTCTGCACCGGAGGGGAACCCCCTCCGGCCCCCTGTGCAACCGGAGGGGGGGGGTTTCCCCCGTTTGTTCTGTCCTCCAGAAATAAAAAAAGAGTAGAAAATAAAAACAAAAAAGTAAAAATTGAAGAAGGGGACGGGAGGAGTCACCTTGGCTCTTGCTATTCCACCGGAGGGAGCTTCAAAGTGGGTTGTCACCCCCCTCCGCCACTCCTCCTTGCACCTATAAAAAGAAAGGAGTTTCCAAGATGAAGGGAGGAAGAAGAAGACAAGAAGAAGAAGAAGAAGGCTTGGAGAGCTTGCATAGGCCCAAGTCAAAGCAAAAACAGAAAGAGAAGGGTGCGCCCCCTTTTTCCCCAACACTCACTTTTGGGTTTTGTACAATTTACATAAAAGACCCTTCATGGGTATCCTTCTGACAAAAATATCCCTCCAATGTATAAAAGGGCATTATGTTGCCATTTAATTGAAGTACATTGTACACAATTACCAAAGTCAAGCAATGATGAAAATGTCATTTTATTTCTGTAAAATTATTCAATCGCCCCGTGTGGCTCAGAAATTGCACTTTTACCCTGAATTTTCCCGAAATCGTGTAAACATATACCCGTTTAAAAAAAAGAGAGAATTCAAAAAAGTGGTGAAAATTCAAGGGAGTTTTCTTTTTGTGGGGAAACTCTCCCCATTTGTGAAAATGCCCTCTCTTAGTACTAAATCTTTAGGAATTGCGTTTCTACCCTGGGTTTTTTATAATTGCGCATATACCCGTAAGAGAAATCTTAAAAATGTGGAAAAATCCACTAAAATTCTAAAGACCACATATGGTTCCTAGGGGTACGAGGATAAACCTTCTTCTAAATAGAAAGCCGTGGTCAAGCTCTCGTAAGAATACAAAATTGCGAGTAAACCCTCGATTGGGGAAAAACTAGAGAGGCTTCTCCCTTATTCAAGGGTATGGGTCATGAGAGCAAGAAAGGATGTTTAGCAGTTTTAATCAAGGGTATTCGGACTTGTCCGATGTAAATTAACACCGACTCTGTTCGGTGAGAAAGAGTCTAATACACGAACCCTAATTGTCTGATAAACCCGAAAAGCCCGGAATTAACGAATATGTCCGAAAAAGAAAAGAAAATCAAGAACAATACGTATATTCGCCCGTTGAAACGGACGCCGAAAATTCCATGTGTAAACAGTACTTAACATGTATATCTCCACGTCTTTCATATTCCTATCATATCTATGCTTTCCTCGCACTTCATTAATGCTGCTTTCTGATATCTCCCAACCTCTCATCTCTTCTCTCTCTCTCCCATGATGACCATTTTAAAATAGATTATTTGCCCCTATATACAAGGATTCATTTGTAATCACTGTTAGATAGAATAACAAATGGCCCACACATCATAGAATCCAAAAGTTCATGATCATATCTCGTAGGTCTACATTGTTAAGCATATATTTCGTGCTGAGAATTTTCAGCAGAAGCTTTTGTTAGATAAGAAAGAATGATAGACGGATTTACATGAAACATGAAAAAGAAAATATGCATGCACAACACGTGTTATTGATGAAACTGTGGACTTGCCATTGCAAGAAACGTACTGGATGTACCCTTCCTGCAAGAAGAACAAGTTGCCCTACTCTTTTTCAGTAAGGTTCCCTTCCTTTCCGAGTGCTGCACTATAGGGAGAAGGGGAGATTAATACAAAAAACCTAAAAAGTAAGGCAAATCTGCAATTTCATCTGTGTTCAGTGGTGTGCATACAAAATAAACTTAAAAAGAATTAACATATGCTTTAAAATATAATATTTGAAGTACTAATGCACTTGAAAACATTATTATCGTTGTTCCATCATTTTGTTTAATCTGTTATGTTTGTCTTCGAATGCACCATTATATTATAAAACAACCATGCATGTATATGTGCACATGTTTACAATGTCAAATCACCCCAACTTTGCCAGTTTGCTTACGATTTGATTCAGAGTGTGATTTTTATGCATTGTTTGCCTATTAAGCTAATTGATAATCCTTGTAAAAAATTCCAGGTGCCTGTTTATATTTGTTCCCAATTAGTTGGTGCCACCCTTGCAAGTTATGTGCTTTTTGTGACTCTTCATACAAAACCTGCTCATTTCTTTGGGACTACTCCAACTGGATCAGACGTGCAATCCTTTATTATTGAGACAACCATTTCTTTTCTTCTGATGTTTGTGATCTCCGGTGTGGCTACAGACACTAGAGCCGTGAGTACATTTTGATCCCATTTCTTATCATTTATGTTGGAAACAGTACTATCTTCAAAGATATAATAGGCAGATGTGAAATATTTAATTTAAAGGAATGCTATGATGTCACCTTTTCTACCACACCAAATGCCACCCTCCTGTTTTACAATCCAATTTGAGCAAGAATGCTTCAAATTTAAGTTAAACGTTCCCCATTCTTGATGGCACTAAACTTATCTACATTTCAACCATCAGATCTTCATATCAGATGGCTTAGATGAGAGTGACGACAAATGAGGGAACCAAAAAGGTGTCACCATAGCATTTTTATTTATTTTATATAACCTCAATTTTAAAATAATATTAATCATATTAAGTACAATAGATTTCATATTTTCGCCAAATATCTATTTATCTATAGTTCCAACTTCTCAGATTGGAGAATTGGCTGGAATTGCAGTCGGAGCAACAATAACATTGAATGTCTTTGTAGCCGGGTAAGCTGCTGATGTCTTCATCTTTAGATTTTGTTACCGTTTTCTTTTCCTAACTGTGAAATGGAAATAACTTAGTCATTTTTTTTCTATATATTCTGGTGCAGTATAGTTTGCCAAACACTTTAAAGGGGTAAAATCCCCGTAATCCATGTAATCCAGACTCCACTTGTCTGTTGGTTTTAATCACACTGCAAAACCCAACAAAAAAGGAAAAAGAGAAGGAGATCTCTAGGTATCACCTCTAAAATCTGTTGTAGTTTAGGGATGAATACCATTTCTCGTTTTAAACTTTTTTACTGTTACATGCTTGTTTTGATAATCCCATTTTCAGTGGTTTTCTCCAAAATTTGGACACAGCTGTTCCTAATTTTTTGGGTGGATTCATCAGACTATTGGGGTTTATATAAAAAGCCCAAAACAAAAAGAAAAGAAATCTCTAAATCCCCCCGTTTTTTGCACCATTACATTAAGAGGTTGTTTGTTTTAATGTAAAATACTATAAAATGTTGTAAAGCACTGTATTTGTATGAGACATGAAATACGATGTTTTATAATATTTTATAGTATTTTATGTCAAAACAAACAACCCAGTAAGTAGATAGAGAAATGGAGCCAAAAGGAATTTTATTCTGTGCTTCCACTCTTTTGGGACAAACCTCCTTCTCTAATTGTTAGTTAATTGCCTTACAAGTCTCCAGTTCTTAAATAAACTCTCCAGAAATTTCGAGAAAATCACCTAAATATCTTTAAAAAAGCTCTTCAAGAGGATTCTTGAGATTACAAGCCAGAATACAATGCGTATCTACATAATTAATAGGCTCTCACGAGGAATTATCTCAAAACCAACTAGAGTATACTGCTATTGTACGAAAAAAAAATACTTTTTCTTTACTTGCTTTTATTGATGCTCTTTTTCTTTCGGTTTGTTTTGTTCATGTAGCATATTTCTCCTAACCATGCAGATATCCTCCTTGGTAATCAAAGTTTCCTACTGTGACATTTGCAGGCCTATATCGGGAGCATCAATGAACCCAGCAAGGACCCTGGGGCCAGCAATTGTCATGCACAACTACAAAGGAATCTGGGTTTATATGTTGGGACCCTTTGTTGGTATCATTTCAGGAGGTCTTGTATACAACGTTATTAGATTCACGGATAAACCCCTGCGAGAGCTCACAAAGAGTGGGTCCTTCTTGAAAAGCATGTCCAGGAGAAACAATCGTTGAGTAACATAGATCATGCAATTTATTTTTTTAAGGTTGTCAGCTCTGTGCCATGCCAATAGGGCTTTGTCTTTGGATTGTATCAAATAGTTAATTATCTAAAGAAAGATATTTTGTTGTATCACATCAGGCACTGATCATGTTCTTCCACAATAGGAAGAGCCTACAGACCTGTTGAAATCCTTTTAGATTTGGCAGAGTTCCATGTTTCTTGCTTTGCTTTGATTGACGAACATCCAATTTGATCCACAAAAGCTTTAATATACATAAACGATCACTATAGATCACTTTATTCATATAATTTTTGTGATGCTATACTTGGCCTAACTAGTAATTCATGAAATTTTGAAGTAGAGTAATACTTGCTTCGCAGTCTTGGTGTACAGCAAAAAAGACTTGGTGACCCCAGGAGGTCGAACGCGCCGCCCGGGCTCGGATAAGGGAGATTGTGTGAGGGGGGAGCGTGGGCCCGGGGCTGTTTCTCTCTCATCGGGTGCGACACCCGCCCGACAATCCCGTTAACAAACCGGCCCTAACAAAAATAAAGGATGGAAGCAAGATTTGGACCTGTACTTTTCAGATCAGTTTATTGGATACGTAGAGATATGTTGGTTTTAGGATTTGGATGCATGGAAGAGTGTAGGATAGTTGCTTCACCAACAAGAGAAATATTATCGGGTATACTTGGACCTGAACATTTTGGGTCGAGTCGGATCCAGAGAAGGTCCAATACCCAGTTTGATAGTCCTTGCATTATCCTACAGAACAATGACTGCTACAGTAAGTGGGTCCTACATTATTGCAGATGTTTGCTGTATCCCATCCACCCTATCCGGGTCTCTATACAATTTGGAATTGCCGGGGTGCTATTTCTGAGATCTACTGCTAATCGCAAAATCATCCCTCTTTTGTGTAGATTCTAGTTGTACACATGTGTGCCTTTGAGCCATCTTCTACTAATACCACAACAAAGCTCTTGTCTGATGATCATTAGTTAGGCATGCTCTTCTAATGTACTACACTTGTTCAATCATGGCCCTGTACTTTGAAGTGCACTTAAAATAATGAAATGGCAGATTATGGCCACTGCAAGACAAATGGGACATTTCTATAATTTCAACTAGAACACGGGTGGGTTCCCAAAAAGACTCCGTTTGTTTATTGTTCTATAATAAGATCAATGCTAAGTTGCCAATACATGTTGGAGACTTGGAGCCATCCAATCCACAGACGGTCGTCACACCACCCCTCGGTATGACAAGTCCACATCATATGCTTTGTCGTACCAAACTGTGTAGAACTTCACACAGTCACAAAATTCTCTGCCTGCTGGCAACTTGGCAGCTCATCTGGGTCCCATATGGTCCAGTGCTTGCCACGCAGAGCGACCGGGGATTTGGAGCACCTAATTTTGTGAAATCTTGAAGCTTCCCATTACTTACACACATGTGAAGGCGAAGGTTGGGGGGGGCTCCACAGTTGATGAACAGGTGGGAAGTCACCATCATGGCCCTCCAAATTCCATCCAAATCCAAATCACCATCTCCCGGTGGATCATCTCTTCTCAACTCTACCTCCTCATCATTTTTATAGGGCACTAAGTGGTTGTGGGTTTAGATAAAACCCAAGTATGAGATGAGTGTAGACCTAAATGGGTCAAATTTTAGGTTTACTTCATTTTCAGTTGATGCATGTTAAACTTCAAACAAACGTTAAGGGAAAAGTATTAAATTTTTTTAATTAAAAGTTTAATCAATAAAGGAGCTTGGATTTCAATCAAGATTTACATAAAACTGATCAGAATTTTATATCACAGAGGACAGTGAGTTTGTGGGCAGGTGGGTGCACTCAAATCTAAAACGATCGAGTCTCTAATATAAGGGTCTAATACCGGGTCGATACACCCATTTTGACAGCTCTACTGCTTTACATGAGATTTTTCCCGTGTCCAAGATTAATCAGTCCAATAAGGTGGGGCCACATTTCTAAACTTGCGCTTTTCACATTGTGATATATTGCTATCATGGTGGATGGTGACAAGTTTGAAAAATACCTAACCAAAAGAGAGGCCCACTCTCTTGCCTACTATAAATATTTCTCGTTGGTGATGGGTGGTAGTGGGCTGCCCCCCTTTGCATAGACTCGGTACTACCACCCGATCAGCGGCCCACCAATCCGGAGGCCCATCGCACCGTGGGCCCTCCTGTCCACTTCACTGGCCCCTCGTTGGTGGTAGCAGGACGCCTTTTCCCTTTGCGGTGAACGTCGCATGCCCACTTGATCCACCGCGTTAAATGGTAGTAACCTTTTGGAAGGGGGATGGGCTTCACCTTTTGTGGAGCTTTAGAGAGGAGGACATGGAGACACAGTTTTGAGCTTTTTCTAAGCAGATTAAAGAACTCGAAGAGAGCTTGAGATGGTTGGATGTAGAATAAAAAAAAGAGAGTTGACCTTCCTAAGTTTAATTATGGGTACCGCATCAGATAGATTAAAACGAGGGAATAATTAGACTCGAACTTGAGACCTCTCTCAAATGAGGGAGGGTGACGAATTAACTGTACTAGAGAGTTGATTCTAGATAAGCATCTCTTGTTCCTGACAAATTAGAATTTGATAGTTAATATGGATGGAGAAGACACGTGAACTATCTATGTATATGCATCCTAACCATCCGACTAAATGTGACTGTTAGGACCTTGTAAGGACGGTGTAATGTCGATTTTTGACGATTTTCAGATTTTAACGACACATTTTTAATGATCCTCTTCTCTGTCGATAGCTAAAGCATTAGACAGAGGTATTAAGTGCCCATTACTCATAATTTTAAATGATAGCGACGATTACTGATGAGAATGTAGACTCAGGGAGATCAAAGCAGCATCGAAAATAATTATTTCCTCATGAACAGGAGATTCCTCAAATAATGCGCCTCCACATTTAACTTGCTGCACCCTACGTCTAGACATGCTTCACATCTAACTCTGCACTTCTTTGATGATTTGCAAGCGTTAGTGTCAAGTTCAGACATTCTCCTTAATTAGATGCCTCTCACGTCGTTAGATCAATTCAACCTAATAAAACCAAAAATTATTTTAAAATTTAAGACAATATACACTATGAAGATGGATTTTCCGGTCCTCGGTTAAAAAAAGAAATCATCATCATCATCGTCATCATCATCAGAGCCTTATCCCAATTAATTGAGGTCGGCTACATGAATCCTGTTCCGTCAAAGATTTCTATCAAGTGTAATATTCATATTTAAATTCAAGGAACTAATATCATTCCTAATAACATCGCACCATCTCATTTTAGGTCTTCCTCGAGCTCTTTTACTAGCATCCACTAAGATTTGGTCACATCTTTTAACCGGCGCTGAGTTAGGGCGACGAAACACATGTCCAAACCACCTGAGTCTATTTTCTCTCATTTTACTATCAATTGGTGCTATCCCTAAGTCCTTACGGATGCGCTCATCAGCTACCGAAAAAAAAAACATCCCTACTAAGTAAAAAATTTAACCCTTTCAGTTGTACTAGAACTATTACGTGTAGCATCTACAGCGCCACAAATTCACGGTGGATAAAATCTTAGCCGCCCAATGTTTGGAATTCATTGTGACACTTCCGCCTTAACTGTTTTTTTCCCACGTATCAAATAATAAGCATATTTCAATCTAAAGACTGATGGAGTTACATGGGGTTAAGTATTCTCACCTCATGTTAGGGTGAAATCAAGTTGAAAAAATATTTAATCGTGTCAATGTCTGGTGGATGATATTTAGATTGAAATTGTGATCGAGTTAAATTTAAGTTAACACATTTCTTTCACTAACTTTGATCGAGATGGAACCAAACCTAATCCTAAATTATATCCCTCACCCTAGGACATACAATTGAGAAATAATTACTGTGTTGCCTCGATAATTACATCAATAGACAGACGGTGCACTAATTTTTATTTATTTTTTAAAAATTTTTAGGGGTGAATCTCACCCCTCTCTAACTTGATGCATAAGATAATTTAAACAAAAAAATCATACTATGTGAATAGTGATTTTCATTACTCATAAAAGTTGATTTTTTTTTACTTATCGTGTAAGATAATTTATTTCGTGGCGTGAGTTTCGTATCAATATAAAGTGACATGGATAGTGACATAAAACATATGTCACAAAATTTTTTAAAAGATAAATAAAAATCAATGCACCTAGATATAATTATCAAGATAGTGCAACAATTGTTTCTCAGTCGGTAAAGGTACTTACTCTCACTGATTTTTTTTTAAATCTTCCAGTGGACCCAAGCAAGATAGTGCAGAAAGCCTCTTTCCAAGGAGAAAACCATTACTCCTTTTTATCATCTTCTCTAATTATAAAAAAAAAGAACCTTTCCAAACAAGAGAGAGAGAGAGAGAGGATGAAAAACCAACCACCTTTCTAACGATCCTCTTACATCGTCCCTCAATGACAAGACTCGTTGGCGCGAAGCGCAGTAAAAACACACCTCGCGTCGCGCGTGGGTGTCCGTGGTGGGCCCCACAGGTGTTGCGCGACGCCCCCAATCATCCGTCGTCGGGCGCGCTGACGGGGCACGTGGAGCGGAGCCCGGGACCCACATTTGGGGGCTCATCACATCTCGGATGTGGAGGGTCCACCGGGAACCAAGGGCCGTGGATCCTCCCACTGTGGGACAAGATTAACGACGTGTTAACTTTGGATTGGTGGAAGATAAGTCAGCTGATGTATGCTTACGTAGAGTCACCAATCACAATTCGGAGTCGTTTTTTTAGATGACTATGGGAGTCGCGCGATGCGATGCTACTGTTGGTTCTCTCCCCGGGTATTAACGGGGGTCCGGACGCCGTAACGGAGATCTCGCGGCGACGTCTATTTCGGCGGGACGAGACAAAGAAGGGAGCCACCGAGGAAGCCGGATAGAGAGAGAGAGTAGGAAAGAGTGGAAACCGGTAAGCCAAAGGTAAAGCAAAGCATCCCCTCCTCTCTCTTCTCTCACATCACCCATCACCTTCTATCTTGCTGCAAGAAACCTCTCCCTCACTCTCTCTCTCTCTACTTTGTGGAGTGTGGATGGGGTTTTGATCTCGGCGAGGGGAGGGAGAATTTAGGGTGTGGATTCAGGGGAGAGATCGGAGAGGGTGGCCGCTACCGGAGCCGACGGACGTCGCCGGGATTGGCGGTGGTGGAGGGGAATGCCTTCGGGATCCGGCGGTGGTCGGATCTTATCGGCCGGGGCTTGTTCGAGGATCCGCGGCTCGCTCCGGTGATGGTGGATTCGAAGGCTTTGTGTGAGAGAGCGAGAGCTCTCTCGACTGAACTCAGGTACTTCGTGGAAGTTTCGTCGATTTTGGAAGTTTGGGTGGGAATCTCAGAAATTTTTTCCTCTTTTTTTTCTGCTGGTTTTTGTAATCCCGGTGATCTGGAAAGGTCACAGAGGTGAGATCTTGGTGGTATTCCACTGCTGGAAAAAGATTCAAAGAATGCTGCCGTTCTTTAGGAATTTCTGGGTGTTCTGCTTGTGAAATCTTCGTCCACAAAACTAGAACACACCTTCTCTTCTGATTTTTTTCTTTCATCTATTGTTTTTTACTAGTACCAAACTATGTAGATTAAACAGCTTAATTTTTTCTTTTATATATATATATATATATATATATATTTCTCCCTTTTGGTTCAACAGTTAAGAACATAAATGTAATTACAAAACTAGATATAGCGAACTCTTATGTCTAAGCAAATTTGTTCGAGTATTGTCAACTAATGTGCCCACAGAAGCTTATCTTGTTGTTCGTTTGGTTCACGATTGTGAAATTCGACTTAGATCTGCAATATAGGTGCTTTCATATTTGTGTATTGATGTTGACTTCTTGTGTTTGCAGGTGAATTACATACCCTGTGATGCTCTGTGGGTCTTGCCATGGCCAGCCAGGTTGAAGATTGCAATAGTATTGAGGTCTTTCCTTCTGTAGATTCCTGTCTATGAATGAGTCCGATTACTTATGTGTGACGTTTTCAACAGACTGTTTTAATGCTTTTGTTTGCGAAACTGTAGTGTAACTTCCTACCCTATGTCATGTAAACATATGTTCTAGACTCATGGGTTACCCAATTCCTTCTTGGTCAATGCAATTCCTTCGCATATTAATTTTCTGTCATAAAGCAGATGACCACGCATGGAAGAGGGGTAGGCGGGGGTTGCCACATTTATCAGTTCTATGATGACAATTGCTAACCGCATTGGACTTCAATATATTCGATTACCCTCGCTCCAGTGATGATGGCAAATTATCTTAGTGCTAGGTGGTTCTTTGGTCTGGGAACAAATTTCTTCGTATCTTTTACTATCTTTCCAAACATAGGTTTCAGGATATCGCATACAGTAATAGTTTTTGGATAAGTAGCCTTTGATTATAGTCTGACATCCAGTTTTTGCAGTTCCAGTCATACTTCAGCATGCCTTTACCATTTGCCACCTTGAAATATTTTGTTTGTCCTATCTAGATGTTGACGACTTTGTGACCTTGAGAAAAGTAACAACTTTGGAATTATAAACGTGTCATCCATTTCTGAACTACGACTTTTGGATACCTAGGTAGATGTTTCCGTGGTTTGATTTTGTTTTGCATATTTGGACTTACATTTCTAGTGTATTCGTTGGTATGTTTTTATCTTGTTACAGAAAATATATTAGAAGTAAAACTACAATAGGCAGCTTGAGTGACCCAAAAAGGGACCAGATTAAACCTTAGCCACTGGAGAAATATAATTTTTCTCTCAGCTAGTGGTCTTGTTTATTTTTGCCTAGCAAATTGTTACATTTGGCAATGGAAATGGCAACTATTTAAGAGTCTCCATGCAAAAAAAATCACAGAAAGGCAACATATGAAACATTTACCTCAAAATGTATAGATGAGCTAAATAACTGATATTGAAATTAATCTATGTTATCAAAAGCGCGCTTAGGTGGTTTTTGGTCCCAAGCCGCCTCGTTTTCGCCTCAAACGCCTCACTCCTAGGAGGGCTGGTCCCAGGAGATCTTGATTGACTTACCCTATGTATTTTCACCTCAAATCTTGATTGCATGTATGTTTTTCACCTCAAATCTTGATTGTTGTTAATTTTATTGAAATCTTGATTGTATGTATATATATTTTTTGTGATATTTGGACAAATATTTATAGTTTTTGAATTATATATATATATTTTAATAAAATCCCTCAAACGCCTCAAACGCTTAGGCCATCGCCTAGGCGTTTAAGGCATGAGGTGACCCCTTGGTCGCCTCGGACGCCTCACGCCTCTGACTACATAGAAATTAATAGGACTGATGTTTAAATGTGGTCTTACATTTTCTGTAAAAGGTTAGCACATATTTGCCTTCATTTATTTTATGTCAAATTCTTTTAGAATGTCTGTATCTTTCATTTTCAGCAAGTAAAGCTTCATCCATATGTTTTTAATTTTATCTGACCAATGAAAGTTGCGTGCAAATACTACAATTTTTTTTCTTCTCTTAAAACTATAGAGTTGGCTGCTCTTAGTTTTCTTCTTGAAGATGGGCACATCGACTGTTTATTTCATATTTGTTCAACTGAAGAAGCTTTTGATACCATGCAAGCAGGTTTTGATAAGTATGCTAATCTCCTTATAATTCTGAGTAGGCTGCTGATAACCAATTTCTTACAAGTTTGCTGAAGAATTATTTTTCATGTGCATGACTTATGTTGCACTTTCTTGGCTATTCAATTCTTTATTCTCTCAACATTTACAGGCTGATTGCTTGCCCACTGGGTCTATATCATTTGGAAGGTTTGAATCTGAGTCTTTAACTTGGGAAAGGAGGTCATCCTTCTCACACAATCGATATCTTGAGGAGGTTGAAAAATACTCAACACCTGGTTCTGTTATAAAAAAGAAAGCTTATTTTGAAGCTCACTTCAAGAAGACAGCTCTTCGGAATCTAGATTCATTTGGAAGGCAAAATGAGACTGATGGCCAAGCAGAAAATGACATGGAAGGTCAAGAAAATTGTGTGGAAGAATTCAGGGATCATGGCAATGGAGAGCTCCGTTTTGAAGATTTTGAAGATCAGGAAATCCAGTTTTCTTGGTACGATGAAACGCCAGATGTTTCTGATGAAGAGCAACATGAGATAATGGAGACTGAAAAGCAAAAAGAGTCATTGCCATCTAAGTTGCCAGTTAAAATCGCAAATAGTAATGATGGCACTCACAAGCCAGTATCAAAAACTGATTTTCAACTAGTACAACATAGTGAAACAGTGAAAATTTTGTCAGGATGTGATATGACAGAACAAATTAATGATGGTAGGGACATCGTTGTAGAAGAAAAATCTGAGAACGTGGGTGAAACTGTGAATGCTGAGAAAATGGATGCTTCAACAGAGAGTGCTGTGGTTAAGAAAGTTCATGTCTCAAATTTGAAGAAGGCATCAAAAGCTTTGCACATGGTGAGCTTTTTGGATGCCTCTGCTTTGTTCACTTGTGCATGTTCCTTTCCTGTAGCTGCCATCAACATCTAGTATGTACAGGATAAGTGGATTGTACTGATGACCAAAATGTATTGGATGTTTGAAAAGAAAGCTAAAGTGTCCATTGATGCTTCTGTATAGAAGCTTTAAAAATCAGACTGCTGTTATTTTATGTTTTAACAGTTTGTCTTGCTTGGCATTTGATGGTTGACACTTGTTGAAAACTTCCTTTTGCAGGCAAAGTCAACTATGGAACAGAAATATAGAAAAGTTAAATCAGGAATCAATGCCCCCGCTGCCCAGATGAAACGAAAGATTTCAACTGAAAATGTTCGCATTTCTCCCGGGATGTCATCAGGCAAAGGTTCCAATAAAACAGAAAAGGGGATTCCAGTCAGACAGAAGCAGCCTTCTTCAAGAATTTCATCTTCAACATGCTCTGCTCCCCAAAATATGAAATCTGAGGCAAGAAATATGTTCATGAAGTCTTCCTGCTACCATTCAAAGTGACTCTGTTTAGGTCCAGACCATGTTAGTGTGTGATCAGGGACTATCAGCTGACATGTGTATGCATCTTATGTATGATTCCAATGGCAAGACATACTATCATATATATATATACATATTTAATGTATAGAGAAACCTAAATCATGAAATCAAAATACCAAATAACTGAATGGTCACAGACTAAGGCCATCTTGACTTCCTAAAGACGAAACTCCGTGCCCATCATGTCATTTTTTGATCATGTATTTGTTTTTTCGTAGGATTCTGATAAAACAAAGTTAAAAGCTCGAGTGGAGAGTAGAAGGTGTGTAATCTCCTTGCCTGAAAATTCCCAGGCTCATATTTCATCTCCTGCTGATATATGTTCCGCTTGTTCGATCGGTTCTGTGTCAGTTCCTTTAGCAGTGATAAAGGAGATAAGACAAAAGGTGTTCTTGTACCTCCATCCACTTCTCATCAGCAAGGTCAAATTGATGGACGCAAATATACAAATAGGTATCTGACTTCATCTTGCAAATCCTTTCTTTCCTTATAGTTCTTGCATTACATGAATCACTTTATCCCACAGGGTTAAAAGGGTAGCAAATACAATGAAGTTGGGCACAAAGATGAGTGGTGCAGTCTTCAGTTTCAGAAGTGATGAAAGAGCAGAAAAGAGGAAAGAGGCAAGTGACCCAATTTTTCATGTCGCCCCTCATCTTTGGACTCTACATTGACTAACTGCTCACATGCGGAATTTTGCCACCCTGAGTTATTTATTCACTTCTGGACATGTCAGTGACTTGATTTTCTATATATCGTGCCTGCTTTTGCCAACCTGCAATCTGAATAGTTCACTTGTTTTCTTCATCTTGTGGTCCAGTATTACATGAAGTTGGAGGAAAAGCTACATACTAAGGAGGTTGAAATGAATGAGATCGAAGCGAAGAAACAGGTCAGCTGAATATGGATAACAGTATTGCTTTAGTTGCAAAATGTTATTATCTGTTACAGTCTTCTGATGTCTTGCTGACATGTTATCTTGTGATATACATCTTCCATGTATTCACGCAGAGTGCTTGTCCATTAAATCATTGTGTTTGAGTATTAATGTTTTCTGCTGTTTTTCTTCACCTTGATAGAACCTCGGTTACCAGCCAACTAGCATCATTAAAGAAATTTGGGCACTTCCTATCAATAGGCAACCTTTGTCTTGCGTAACCACTTGGTCTTGGCTCTCATCATGTAACAAGTGGGAGGTTAGGGGCATCGCACTCCAACCTCTTGAGACTTGGTCATCCAAATCCCAAGCCAACCCTAGATTGATGGGGTAAGGCTTTAGATGACGGTGATGGTAGTGATGTGATAGTGGCGTCAAGGATCTGGCATTGAATGAAATACTAATTTCCAAAAAATGTTGTCTTCCTGGAAAAGATTATATAATTACAATGTTACATCAAATATCTTTTACTGCCGTCTCTCCATAAGCAGGTATCTGATTAGTTTGATTCATGCATGTGTAGGAAGAGACACAAGCTGAAGTAAAACAATTCAGGAAGAGCCTGAATTTCAAAGCAACACCTATGCCCTCTTTCTATCATGGAGCTGGTCCACAAGTCCCTGATCGGCAAAAGGTACTCACTAATGCATACTTCAACATTATCCACGAATCATAAACTAGGATACTTTTTTATAATATTTTAACCTATATATTTAACAAAAAACTATCAAAATGTAGCTTATTATTTCTGTCGCTGAGGATGAATCCGAGCTTTACACAGTAGTTACGTAAGTAACATGCTTGCCAGCGAACAAGCTGAACTCCTTTGTCAATCGTTCTTTTCCTTTCCCCCAATATGCTTTTAATAAGCAATGGTACACATGAAGGAATATAAAGTTCCGTTTCTCTTATCCTCTGGTAGAATTGTTCTCTCTACTATACCTCCAATGACCTCGTCGGAGTTGTGATGTTTGGCAGAATTTGTAACATATATATTTGTTTTAATACCCTAAAAGATAAGCTGTGAACAAGGCTGCTGACAATTTCAAAATTATTATACTCAGGCTAGCAGAGGACCCGCAAAGTCTCTGAAGTCACAAAGCAAATGTACAACACTTGGAACTGGAAGTAGAGGCATAGCTCGAGCTAATTCGCCTTCATTTTCTAAGTCATCAAACTCAGGGGGGCCTTCCACAACCAGTGAACGTCCAAGCACTACCCGGCGGGAGGTTCCTGCAAAGTCGGAGGGAGACAGGACAAAGGCCAGCCTACAACAGCAGCAAGAGGTGAGCAAGGTAAAGAAAAGAGATGGAGTTAATAATGTGAGGAGAAGTAGCTTGGGGAAAGTAATCAAAGGCATTGCTGCTGGAAGTGTGGCTGTTCGTGTTGCTTCCTAATTCAGAGGTTGTATCATGTATGCTGCCTATATATATATTTTTTTCCCCTGTAGAAAAAAATAATAATGGGTTCAGGAGGAACCAGAAATCCGCTGTTCTTCTCGTTCTTGTCATTTATGGATACCTTCGATTTTATATAGTAATCATGCTATCGTTTGTGAAGAAAGGCTGCCCGGTAATTGAATCCTCCCTTCTGTTGGAAATGCTCGTCTTCTGAAAGGCACCATCGTTGGATTCGCTCAACTCGAACTTGCGGTACCTCCATTTCCATTTTAACGCAAGGGCTTTAGATGAAATGATCCTTTTTAACTGCTAGTTATATATGACAAGAATATGCCCGATTTCTGCTCATCTACCAAGTTGTGTCCATCACTCTCTTTAAAATATATTCCTCCGTGAGAACATGTGCCATAGCCAAAACTGTTTGAAGTGTGGTAAAATTTTGTAACCGTGAAGATAGAATGAAATGGAGGCATGTGAATGTGCAGGAAGTAATGGTAGCGTAACCGAACGAGTAATGGAATCGGTAGATGAATTGATTCGATTTTAATCGGTTAGATCGCTCAATCAAATCAATTTGAATTGAGATATAATGATCAAAATAAAAAGACATACATATATAATTATTATTCATGATTACATAATTATGTAAGTAAAAAAATAATAATAACATAGTTAAATAAATTAATTTTAAAATTTTGTAATATTTCATTAGTCTTCGCTTCTCACAATTGACATCTATAGTTTTTAAAATTTAAAATTTTAAATATATCTAAAATAAAATAATAAATAATAATAAATTAATAATAGTAAGATAATTTTATGCACACATAAATATTATTTTGAATATCTAAATTTTTTTTAATTTAAAAGATGAATATGATTGGATCGATTCACCGGTCAAATTGAGATTTGTCCGGTTCATCTGATTTTTTAGTATTAGATTGGATTGACCTTAATCGAATCGATTTTTAGACCGATTGATAATAAGATCTCTCGATCCGATCTGATTTTGATAATACTGTCAGGAAGGCATGTAAATCATTGTAATATAGAATAAACTGGAAGTGTGTAACGTGATCAAAGTGTGCAATGTGTATATCAATTACCAAGATTACGACATTCGAACAGGAAGAGCCGTAGTTTTGTGAAATGTTAAAAATGGGCGTACTCATAAACTCCCTTAAAAGTGCAACTATTTCCAAAAAAAAACTAACATGCTATTATTAATACCACGAGAGGAAGGTTACATTTGCGTCAAACACGCATATGGTACCACAAAGGGTATCTGATTGAGAACATGGCTAATCTAATGTTATTCTCCAGAAAGAGTTATCACACAAGGTTTAGCCTATATAACTTTTGAGGAGGGTAAAAGTCCGTGGGCCCTTTAAGACCCACATGGGCGGCCCACCTCGAAACCCTAACACTATGCGTCCATGCCCACCAACTCCAACTCAACGCGCGACCAATCGTTACCTGTCACGATGTAAGCTCAGGTCCATTAAGATTGCTTGGGCGGCTCACCTCGGAAGTCTAGCACTCCGAGCTCACGCCCATGAACTCTAGCCCAGTGCACGACCAATCCCAACCTACCACAATGCAGACCTAAGTCTAACGATCGTAACGTGTGTGCCTCCTCCTGCCAGCAGTGGTGACTCACACGCCCGACAAGTCTTGTAGCATTAATGACGAGGGACATACCAGTCCGACGAAAGAGGGAAGGGAGAATGCCACCCATGTTGTTCCCCCCATAAGGCAACTCTACGTCTCCGACGAGCCCCGCGGGCAATAAATGGCGGAACTATCTCTTCTGACGAAGGAACAACGGGTCACGTCTCTCTTCCTCGTCATACATGAAGACAAGGTGGTTCACGTCTTCTCCGACCAAGACAACTCTCCGAAGGTAAAGGTCAACCTGACGATGAAGATATAAATAAGACAATGACATGACGACTAGAGAAATACACGACCTAACCCTCTCAAGTTCTCTCTCACTCTGGTTTCCTTCTCCCTCTTCTCACTTGAGCACTCGTCATTATCCCTTTAGTGATTGACTTGACCGTCAGAAGATTATCCTCTGAGATATCTCCGAAGATTCCTTATGACTCTTGTTGGTGTATGTATATGCCTCTTCGTCGATATCTCTCCCTTCCCCGATCAAATAAATCATTAGGGGCTTGATTCATAATCAAGTTGACGAACCTCGACAGCTACAACTTTCATAGTCAATAAGTCAATCCAACAAGATGAATTACGATGGCCTAGCATTTTGGAAAATTTACTTTGACATAAACAAGGAAAGGAGAGAGTAGAGCAGGGAAGGAGATCACCATAAAGGCCTGGTTTAACCTGTGTTTCAAGGGGACAGAACTTACGCCACTTAACCTCAACTTTAAGCAACATAGCTCATTCTCCTTATTAAACTAAAAAAACGAGTTTAACTCACACATTACTCAAGGTTATCTTGTGGTTAACCCCGAGTCAAAGTCTTCCCAATTTTTAAGGTAAAGGTGACTGTTTGTAAGTTGTAAAAAAAGAAGAATAAGACACGACGAGACAAGCCGCAACAGAAAAGAATCCGGACAAAAAATGGCTTAGCCTTTTCGAACGTGCCTGTGAGCACCCTCACTCGGACATTCCTGCAGTCAGGTGGTGGGCATCTCGGAGGAGTTGCCCCCCCTCCTGAAAGGACTCCCAGGTATGGGCCGACCTTAGGGATCCCCAAAAGCACCAGGTACGGATATGACGCCAGTAGCACTAATAATGCCCCCATGATCACTCCCCCTTCCAAAAGCTTTCCCCACTCAACCCCACCACCACCACCATCGCCGCGGACACACTCCCACCAACCCCCCGGGCTTTGGGGCCGTAGTTTGTCTTGTTCTCTGCGACGTTGCCGCTGCTGTAGCAGCCGGTGCAGCTGGGGAGCACCGACCATGGCGCCCAGAACTCCAGTGGAGGGCATCTCTCTCTCCCTCTCTCTCTAACCCAGGATCACCCTGTGGCTCCTCTGCACCATTGCATTTGGTGATCACCGCGCAGAGCCAGTGCTGTTCTCTCGTGGCAACACCCCTCATTCCCTCCGTTTACCACTACAGCTAAAAGCCTAAAACAGAGCAGAGCAGGCGGCTTGGAAGGCTTCCCATGGGGGCGGGCGCGCGCACACACACACACACACACACTTGCAGCAGGAGGAGTGAACTACAGAAACCCACTGATTTTTTCATCTCCTAACAAGCAGCAACCCCCGCCACAGCGCAAAACCATCCCTTGCATTTGTTCATAGCCATGCAAGGGAAAAGTGGGGGCATGGGGTCGTGATGCAGCAACCGACAGAGTAGTTTTTTTTTCTTTTTTTACAGAGAGGGAGAGAGGGAGGGAACAAGGAAGAACAAGAGCAAGAACAGGGAGGAGTGGAGGAGATGGTGCTAGTGGGAGGTGTGGACGAAGAGCCCGGAGGAGATGGCCATGAGGAGCACGGCGGCCTCCGCCTCCTCCTCGCCGCAGCGGAAGGAGAACCTCTTGCTCTCACGCAGGAGCATCCACAGCACCTCCCGCCGACGCCTCTGCCTCCGCTGCAGCTTCTCCCCCTGCTTCCTCGCCTCCTCCTCGTCCGCCGCTGCGGCCTCCTGCTTCTGCGGATCGTCACCTGCGGAGGCGGCGGCGGCGAAAGAAGAGACCCCCCCGCTTCTCCTCATCTTTCTGTACCTGATCCCGCAAGCATTGCACAGAGTCTGCAAGACCCAAACCCAAGAGGGAAATTTTTTGAGGAGAATACGACATGGGTCGCCATGGATTCCGCAGGAAATCTAGAAAGAACAAAGCTTTGATCGTCGTCGCCGCAATACCTTGGGGCCGGCAGGTCCGCTCCTCCACATGGGCGTCCGAGAGGTCCCGCAGCGCGAACAGACGAGGCGAATAAGCGAACCCGCCACGGCCTCCCCTGCCATCGCCGTCTTCTCCTCGGTCCGGAACACTTGCCCTTCCTCAGCCCCGGGAGGAGAGCTCTCCCGTCTCTCCCTCTTCCTGGGATGGCTCGTCCACAAGCCGCCTTCGTCCTCTTCCACACCGTCGCGGCAGATGGGCGGTGTTCGGTCTTCCTTCCCGTGGAGGAGGAGGAGTTGGGGGGCGCGGCAGGGGTGATCGTAGCCTCCGCCGACGCTGCGGCCATGGCTCTCTTCAGCTCCTACGCAGGTCTTCGATGGTGCTGACATCTCATCAGACGCCATGTCCCCTCGGCTGAGGGAGGAGGAAAAGGAGGAGGAGGAGGAGGAGGGGGAGGCGCTTTCTGGTTTGGTATGGCGGCAGCAACGTGCGGACCGTCTGTAATAACTCGAGACCTAAAACAAAAAGAAGCTTCTACTACTTAATGGGCCCGGCCCATTAAGTGGGTGCCACTAGGGCAACCCGCACGAGGAGGGGAGGCGTCGTCTGTCTTGCAGAGCAAGCAATCCCCACCCCGCTTCTTCGTTCTCACTCTGGCCCGCCCCCCTCCTGCTTCGGCTTGGGAGGGGGGGAGTAGGTAGAAGTGATGGGGTGGAGAACAAAACAGGAAAGGGGACGGATTCGGGATTCCCTTTCCTCGTGGGAACCGACCATGCAGACCCGCCCCATAATAAGAGAGACCATGCAAACGAGGGCGCACGCAGGCATCCAACGAGAGACTCCACCGCTCTGATGCCCCCTCTCCCTCCTCCTCCTCATCTAATTAAGGCCCCATTTGATAATACTTACTTGGAAAGTGACTTCCAGTCATCAAAAATAAGCCCCGATAAAAAAAAAACAAAAAAAAAATCCAAACAAATGCATCCACTGGTCCTCAGTGTTCTCGTGCAACTTTTTAAGTGAGGAGAAGATGCATACACGTCACTCTGCAAAACCAATTCCCACGTAAAAGCTGGCGAATACTCGCTCGAAGTGTATCGGTATTTCTATTCTCACTTTTAACACTTCCCACGCATTTGTTTTGACAAGGAAACGGTAGAAAATGGGGAGGGTCATTCCGTAAATGAACGGATAAAAGTATTTCTCCTGCCACCCATTATCGAATGAACCCATGGCACTTTTAAGATGCGGCCGAATAACCCACCCGACAAATCCCCATCCTAGATTTCAGGGGCGCGGTCACAAGTTAGATTACAAAAAAGCTTTGAAACGGAAGAAGCTTTACCAAAAGAAACGTCGTCTCTTAGGTCTTAGAGCATAGAGATCTCCGAAGAAATTGATGGAATTATATTGCTGAGATCAACAAAAACAACAACAAATAATTAGAAACAAGTGAGTTTAGAAAAGACTTGTCGGGTCGAAGTTCGTAGTTGTTCAAACTAATAGATTTATTGTTACCCAACGTGCGGGTCTTACTGCAACGGCCTCCTAGAAATATGACGACCATTGGATAGGCGATCTCCTCTCTCTCGTCGACACGTCTACGAAGAGAGCTCCGTGAATCTTAATCTAACTTTCAATAACTTAGCAAAACAAATGAAAAGGAAGAAGAAAGAAGAAGAAGACAGCTCTCTTGCAGGAGATCAATAGCTCTCTCTTAGTAAAATTCACTTTATGTAGCAACCAACGGGAACACCTAATCGATCACCTATAGTGATCTATTTAAAGGGTTTAGAGAGTGCTTTCGAGGGAGGAGCGTCCGTAAATGGCGCTCCTCAAACGGCTATTTTCCCAGTTGTCAACAAAAGGATGACAAATTCAATAGGCGGTGCAATAGTCAACATTCGGTGCCTACTCTCACGAAAGTCATCTTCACACACAACAATCAACAATAACTAATAGTGACATATGGTGGAGGTTTTCAAATCATACGAAAAAATCTAACAATCCCCCACATGATTTAAAATCTTCAAATCTCTTAAAGTAAAATAGTTAATAAATAGAAGATTGTTGAGTCCTTTATACTATGCAATGTGTGAAAATATCTTTTGTTTTGAATTTTGACTTAGTGATATTTGAGATTATATCTATGGGAACACATGGTAGACTATGTCTTGAATCAATTCCCATGGTTCAGACTTTCTCAAATTCACACACAGTATGTCCCAATCGAGATTCTAGGCATGTTACGCTAATAATGGCATTACGCAGGTATCTCATGTATGTTTTAGAAGATAGCTCACATCTCATAGTCGCGGCCTTACGACTCCACACATGTCGGTGAATCCTTCAAAGGGTGTGAGCAAGGCAACACCATACTGCTTGGGTCTTGGGTACATTAAGAGTGTATACTCATCATTACCTCTTGCTTCTTAAGTGAGCAGTAACGCCATAAGGATGGGAGCAGAAAATATCGGTGCTCCACACAGTTACCTATCAAGTTTATTTTTATCCATTGAACTTCCGTGAGGTTGGGTTGCCACCGTGATAACTTATTTATTTTATGAGCTCAACTCTACCCCCCTCGACGCTTCTGAAACTACAGTTCTAGATAAGCCTTTTTGTGAATACATCTGTAAGATTTCTTCTGATTTCACAAAATTTAAGGTTATCAAATATTGCTTCATTTTCTCTCTTATCGACTTGTGTCGCACTTTCAAATGCTTATTAATTTTTGCATCAGTATTAGCATGTATACATTTATTAATTGCTGATTTGCAATCACATAAACTAGATATAGAAGGTAAAGGGCATGCAATCAATGGAATGTTAATCAAAATATCTCTCAACCATTCAGCTTCTGTGCAAGTAGTGTCTAGTGCAATCATTTCAGATTCTATTTTGCTTCTGAGTAACACAGTTTGTTTGGTGGATTTTCAAGATTCTACACCTCCTCCTAAGAGGAAGATAAAACCTAATATATATAGATTTGACATCTAGAGAATCACAAATCTAGTTTGCATCACTATATCTCTCCAACACAGAGGGATAACCGGTGTAGTATAGTCCATAAGTCATAATGCCTTTTAGGTATCTGAGGACTCTTTCCGAGACATTCCAGTGACTCTCATTAGGGTTAATTGTGTATCTACTTAGCCTATTAACTGCATAAGCAATATCAGATTTGGGGTAATTTGTAAGGAATCCAAGTGATCATATGATTTGTGCATATTCACTTTACAACACTGAATTTCCTAAGTTTTTTTTTAGATGTACACTAGTGTCATATGGAGTGGATATAGGTTGATAGTTTATGTGATAGAACTTCCTAATGATTTTATTTACATAGTGAGATTGTGATAAGATTATTCCACTCGAATTTCTTATTACTCTAGTGTTTACAACTAAGTCAGCTTCTCTTAAATCTTTCATGTCAAAATTTTGGGGAAAAATTCTTTTACTTCCTTCACAACTTGCATATTAGATCCAAAGATCAAAATGTCATCAACATAAGGCATAAGATGACAATATTTTCACCAAATATTTTATGGTACACACATGTATCAGTTTGATTAATTTTAAAATCATAAGAAAAAAATGGTTTGATCGATCTTTTTGTGTCATTATTTGGGTGCTTATTTTAGACCATAAAGAGATCTAATTAATTTACATACTTTCTTTTCTTGACCTGCAACAATGAAACTCTCAAGTTGATCTATATAAATTTCTTTTTCTAATTCACCATTTAAGAAAGCAGTTTTTACATCTATTTGGTGTATGATTAATTTGTGTATGGATGCTAAAGCAATTACGATTCTAATGGTGGTGATTCTAACCATACAAGAATTTACATCAAAATAATATATGTTAGTCTTTTGTGTAAACTCTTTGGCTACTAATTTAATCTTATAGATCCCTCTGATTTTAATTTCTTCTTAAATATCCATTTACATCTAATTATCGTACAACCATGAGACAAATTAGTCAAAATCTAAGTGTTAGAGTTCATGGCTTATTGAATTTATCTATGACTTCCTTCCAGAAATATGAGTCCATAGAGTTCATGGCATCAGTATATGAGGTTGGGGAGTCTTCTATTAATAATGCATAAAAATCATCAAAAATCTTTTCAGTTCTTGCTCTTTTACTTTTTTTTAGTTATGTAAGAACTTCTTCTTCTTCTCTAGGGCCAGTGAGGTTAGAGCTAAAACCAGGTTGATTATTTCCTATATTGGTTTCAAGTTTTGATTTAAAAGGAAATATATTTTCATAATAAACTGCACCTCTAGCCTCAATTATAGTGTTGTTAGACATATCGCTTATTTCTGAATTAATTACTAGAGATCTATTAGTGTTGCTAGAAAGTTTATATGCATTATTGTTTGAAGTATATCCTATGGAGATAGGATCTATTATTTTAGGTCTACTTTTTTTCTTTTATTTTCAAGTATTTTTACTTTTGCAAATCACCCTCACACTTTGAGAAATTTTAAGTTAAATCTTCTCATCTTCTAAATTTCATAAGATGTAGAGTCATTTTGTTTAAAAAGAATTTTGTTAAGAATATAGAAGGCAGTTAAGAGGGCCTCCCTTCTCAGGTGCGCCTGAACTAATTAACATTGAGTTAACCATGTCCATTAATGTTCTATTTTTTCTTTCATCTACACTGTTAGATTGAGGAGAGTGTGGGCAGTTACTTCATAGATTATTCCATATTCTTGACAGAATTGAGTGAGTGAGTGAGAGAGAGAGAGAGAGAGAGAGAGAGAGAGAGAGAGAGAGAGAGAGAGGTGTACTCTTCTTCTCTATCAGACCTAAGTATTTTGATTTTCTTTTCTTGTTGATTTTTCGCTTTAACCTTGTAGATTTGAAATTTGGTTAATACTTCATCTTTTATTTTAATTAGATAGAGATAGCAATATTTTGATAAGTCATCAATAAATATCACAAAATATTTGTTGTCACGTCTAGATAATCGTCCAGAGTCACATACATCACTATGTATTAACTCTAGAATATCACACTCTTTATCCACTGTTTTAAATAGTTGTTCGAGTAATTTCGCTTCAACACATATTTCATATTTTTGATAATGTTTGATATCTATTTTAGGAATTAAGTTTAAATTCATTAATCTTTTGATTGAGCTATAATTAATATGGTCCAATCTTGAATGCCATGTAGAAAATGATTCGACATTCAACACAACTGATTGTTCATTGAAAGAAGATGTGTATACATTCAATTTGAAAATGCCATCACACATAAATCCTTTTCTAACGAAGGATAGACCCTTAGTTATTACAACTTTATTTGATTCAAATACTAGCTTAAAAGCCTGATGCACTAAGAGTGATCCGCTAATGAGGTTTTACCTGATGTCGGGAACATGGTGAACGCCGTGAAGCGTCAATGTTTTACCTGAAGTCAACTTTAAATCTACTTTCTCAGTCCCTAGCACATGCGCTTCTGCATTATTTCCCATCATCACAACTTTGACACCTGAGTCCTAAGTGCATGTTTAGATGCTCCAGCACCTGCAATCACCATGTTGACTTGGGAGTCAGTTAGAGAAAGACCATTCTTTTTCATCTTTCGGGTAGACTTTTTGCAAAAATAGTATTGAAATACTAGATGGTTTGTCCGCCCATACACATAGCAATAACACTCCCCATTGTTCTCATTTGGCTTCTTTGGAGGATTTGGGTTTTAAGATTTTTTGTTAAGGAATGAGCGGTGATTTTTATTCTAATGGTTGCACTTTAGAGGAAATGATTTTTATGAGTTTTAAATTATTTATTTTCAGCCATGTTGGCTTTGGGTTTGTAGTTATGATTGGAGGTCTTTTTAAGTCTGTGTTGCTCCTATACTCTAATGGCACCATATACTTGGGATAGAGTGAGATTACCTTATCTTGAGTGTGACTTAGTGTTTTGATGAAATCAGACCAAGAAGGGGATAATTTATCGAATATGCATGCGACTTGGAATGATTCATCTAGTTGGGTTTCTATGGCTCTCAATTGGTGGACAATACCCTTAAATTCATGGATTTGGTCATTCATGGGTTTGTTGTCCACAAACTTAAACTTATTAAAGTCCGAGGTCTTGAACCGCTTGATGCTACCATTATCAAGCATATATTTGGCCTCTAAGGCATTCCACAACTCACTAACACTCTTAAGGTCACTTTGATAAAGGGGTGGATTAGGGGCGGGTACGCCACCCCGGGTGGCCCACCCTTAACCCACCCTAGGTGGCTTATTCCACCCTTTTGGTTAGAGTCAAAAAATCTAAGCTTATCTCTAACCGACCCCAGTTAAGAAAAAAAGAGTCAAACAAGAATAAGTCATCTCACCCCGGGTAACCCACCCTAATCGGGTTTACCCTTTTCTCAAAGTGGCCCTTAGAGTTGTAATATAAGTTATAGAGGTTGTTGGATAGAGCACCTAAGATTCTATGGAGGCAATGATAATCAAATTCTTCGGGGTTTAAGGAGGTGGGAGGCTCCGAATCAACATAAGAAAGGAAAGAACGAGTTTGAACTTGTCAGTGGTGTTATGGGAGGATCTTGAGCCACGACTCTCCGTGACACTCTCGCTAATGGCTGCGAACAGTCCGAGAGTGGTCAACCAAAATGTCATTTGGTTTTGCCACCTCCTAAAATTTCCTCTATCATTTTTTTTCGGTTTGACACTAAGGGTATCCTTAGTTATTAGGTTGGTCATTTGAGAATAATATGGGATAAATGTGAGATGAACACAATATGTAAATACAATGTTTTGTGTTTTTGTCAATACACTTGAATTTATAAAATTAATAAATAATCTATTCTCACAAAGTAACTAAGAAGTCACAACTTAATAATGGCTCAACACAGTTTAATAACACCAAATAATAATATTGTTTTCATTTTTTCAATGGGTAGTAATTTTCTAGATTTTTTTCAGCAAATAGAATTAATGAGTTTACGTAAACTAGTGGAAAATACCACCTTATAGAATTTTATTTTCAAAAATAGAAATAATTTTTTTTGTAAACAAAAACAATTTTTCAAAATTTATTTTATAAAAATAGAATTTATTTACTTACATATGATCAATATTAAGAATTTTTTATTTTTACAAAATAGAAATAAGTCTTTTAAATCGTAATCAATTCATTAATTTTCTGACAGAGCAGTAAACTTTTATTTTTATGTAAACAACAATAAATTAATTTGCTATAAACAGAAATTATTTCATGCATAAATAATTTTCAGCATTGTAATTTTTGAAATACAGAAATAATTATATTTTGTAAATGAAATTCAGATATTTATATTCTGTAAATAAATACTATTTGAAATAAAAATAATTAATTTTCTGTAAGTAGAAATAAATAATAAATATAAATCAAATTATAGGAATCAGAAGTAACAGAAACATAACATATAATTATTTTACTTTCTATAAACATATTTGGAATACGTCTCAACCATCAATTAACGCCATAATTTTCAGAAATCGTCTCCTACAAGTGACACAATTGGTGATTAGTGTCCACTTAAATTAGCACCTTAGTAAGTGGCCGCTATTTTTATAAAGTATTTCGTACCCAAAGAAAAAAATATTATTTTAATTAATTTTAAATTATAGATGTTTGGATGGATCCTGTGTAATTTTGACTTAAAATTATCGTCAATATATGTGACGTTATTTAATTTGTACTCAAAGAAAAAATATTATTTTAATTAAATTTAAATTACAGATGTTTGGATGGATCCTGTGTAATTTTACCTTAAAATCATCGTCAATGTATGTAACGTTATTTAATTTTTACTTTGAATTGAGTTTAATTAGCGTCAATGTATATGACGCTATCTCATTGTAATTTTATTTATTGTTAAACAGATTTATTTATGTTTACTGTTAAGCTAATAGATAAATTAAGATTTAACTATGAGTTTAAAACACGCCTATATATTAGACGTTATTTAGATTTAGTGTCTATCTCTAAGATGTCATTTATAATATTATATTATAAAGATAAATTGATATTTTTATAAAAAGACACTATTTAGTTTTAATTTTACTGCTTTTAATATTATTTTAATATACTTCTAACCTATGTCTATGTGTCGCCGTGAGTTAAAATTGAGTCAATATATAAGTCACTATTTTTGATATTATTTTTAAATAAAAATCAATATCTTTCTTAGAAAGATATTATTTTAATATTATTTTATTGATAAAGATATAACGTTATTTGGTTTGTTTTGTTTACTATAGTTTTATAACATCTCCGTCTCTCCTACGTTATTTAGTTTTAATCTTATTATTTTTTAATAATTTTAAATCATTTATGTGAATAAGATATTATTTAAAATTAATGTCTACGTGTAAGACACTATTCAAAATAACAACGTCTACATTTTAAAAGCGTGTCCAATCGCCGCGGCACTATTTAATTTAATTTTTTACTCTAAATTTAATTTTAATAATATAATAAATAATAAATCTATTAGAATGATAGAATTATATTATTGATATTAATAAAAATAGTAAATAATTAAAAATAAATGAGTTTAAAAAAGACTTATCAAGTCGAAGTTCGTAGTTGCTCGAACTAAGAGATCTATTACCATCTAACGTGCGAGTCTCGCAACAACGGCCTCCTAGAGATACGACGACCATTGAGTAGACGATCCCCTCTCTCTCGATGACATACATGATAGTTTTTTTAATTTTTTTATAAAATTAAACATTATTGTGATGTTTGAATTATTTTCCTTGTATTTTAACTTGTAAAAATTATTGTTTCATCAATTTAAAGTATGCACGAATTATTTAATCTATTTTTAACTTTTAACTAATTTTAAGTATTGTATTATTATTAGATATTCAATAAATTTGATAATATAGTTTAATACTCTTCATCAATAAAATGTACTTTTCTTAAGTAGATAAGATTTTTTTTAAAGTGGTGAGAGGGAATCGGGCGGGACCTCCAAAAGGGAAAAAAAATCTTAAATTAATTTTTAAATATTATATTATTTTTAAATAATTAGTAATGACTCAGATGATCCTAAATGGATTAGGTATCGGGTTCCTCATGATACAACAAGGGCCTACTTGAAATAAGAATAGGGGAGGGGGATAACCGAAACATGAGAGAGAAAAGATGTGGGTCCCACTTTTCTCCTCGCACACTTCCGTTAATGACGCGAATAAGTCACCTCACCCTATTATCGTACAGCCTCTAAGAGTGGCCGGAGCCGAGGTGAGTTACCTTGAGACGGTAAGCTATGTTTTGAATCAGCTTTTATCCTACCATGAATTCAAGTTTAATTTTGGATCGGCTTGCCATGGTTTCAAATTCGGCAGGTTTAATCCTACAAACAGGCTTCTTGAAATATGCATCCCCATGTCAGGTTTTTCAAGAGAGATAGATCAGACCAATCTACGCCTCAAAATGTAAAGCAGCAAGAAAGCCGAGTCCACAGAAATACAGAGGTTGATAACGATGGAGTTGCAGGAAAGGGGAACACGGTGTGAGGCTGGAAATCGAACTGGCCTCTCTGAAGCATATTATCAAACAACTGATGGGCCACAACAACAACCAAAACCAAAAAAACAAAAAACAGAACCCATCGATCACTTATTCAGGAAGTTTTAATATTCATGGATTAATCTGACCAACATCACTACATGACAAAATGGGGATCAGACGGATATTCGAACTACTCGAACTTGGTTTCTGAAGAGGCGGAATCTCGCGCTGGGTCCTGAGCGGGCTGTGGATCACTAGAAGATGAATCTGCAAGAGAGGGAAACGTGTCAGAGGGCCCAGGGGATCTCCCTGGGGCAAACCCTCCGATGGCAAAGTCAGTAGAGCGATGGTGGAAGCGATAATGGGGGGAGGAGAGAGCTGATGCGCGAGAATCCTCTCCACCAAAGGGTGAAGCGAATCGTGCTCAGGAGCTTAGGGTATGTGAATGCCTAGTTCATCTTACCATCTTCCGGAGGATATCCTTTGCTTAAATAGTGCGTCGCCTTTTAAGAGTCCGGTGAGCTGAGGGCTTCCCGGCGGGAGTTACGTCTTCAGCGGGGGCTTTCATGGCCTGATCGTGGGGACGTTATCCCCTTGGAGTCTGGCAGCTCCCATGACTCTCCCGCTGGCGGAGGACTCTGAACGGCCGCACCTGCAGATAATCAACCGGTCTTACCGAGCCTCGGGGATGCTAGCTCATGTCCGAGCGATAGGCATGGCCCGGCGAGGGTGGGGTCGGATAGGTCGGCTGGAGCCTGTCTCTCTCGGGTGAGGAGAGGGCTTTTAGACCGGACCTTCCTTGGGACCTGACCGCTGTCTCGGGCCCTCCGAGCCTTGAAGGCCGCCGGGGAGAGTTGGTTCCTCGAGTCTTTATTTATTGGGCTTTTCTTCCCTGAGTGGGCCCAGTGGGCTATCACTCGGGCGGGCTTGCCTAGTTGGACCGCGTGGGTCTTGTTGGGCTACCTTTGTGGTGGGCTACGGAAATTCCCCTCTCCACTTGTCCCCCTCCTACTCCCGAGCCAAGGAGGCTCGGATGAGTAGTTTTTCGAGGCTTTGGACCGGCGTGGCTCAGGTGGGTGGAATCCCGTTGGCGTGGTGGAGCCGCTTATAGCGGTCGCCGAGGCCCATAATGATGATCCTGACGGATTGGGAGCGAAGGGGCCCCCCTTTTTCTCAGAGCACGGAACGGCGCGCCGCCACCCTCAGGGGTATCTTAAGGGGCGCTGTTCATCGTTCTAGGCTTCCAGGGTTTTAGGCTTTCCTTGCTTCTTGATGCGCCGTGAGAGCACAGCGGAGACGCGGAGCCTTGCGGCGGCGTTCGAAGAGTTGGCGAGGATAACCGCGGAGGCGATCCGGCAGCTTCCTTCTCCCCCGGAGTCTTCAAGCTCGTGCGAGGGATCGTCTCCCGACTCAATGGCGGACCGGAGCCCGGAGCCTGTGCCGGTGAGGCGGGAACCCGTCCCCAACTGTAGCGAGTTGGGGGAGACGGAGGTGAGGAGGTTAGAGCACCGTTTCCGTCTGCCTCTCCGCTATAGCTTTGTTGCCGCCACTCCGTACGAGACGAGTTTGGATGATTGTGCTGGGTGTATTTGCACCTTCCTTCTGGCTTGGAAGAGCGGATTCCGGCTTCCTTTCGATCCTTACGTGCTGCAGCTTCTCAATTTTTTCCGATTGGCACCTATTCAGTTGGTGGCCAATTCCTATCTTCTTCTTTCGGCCTTCGGGATTCTGTGTCGCCAGCGCGACATCTACCCTTCTCTGGACCTCTTCCACTTCTTCTTCGAGTTGAAAGCGCACCCGCAGGCGGGGAAAGACTTCTACTTCATCTAGGCGCGGAGGAACAAGAGCTGCATCTCGCTTGCGGCGAAGGACTCCTCGCACAAGGGGTGGAAGACCCAATTCTTCTAGGTGAAGGCGATGGCGACGGACGAGATCTGGAGATGCCGGACCTTGCCCAACTTTCACCCAAATCTGCCCCCTCGCCAGGAGGAGTTCCCTCCCCATGTGGAGCAGCAGGCTGCCCGTCTGCTGGAGAATCGCCAATCGACCGAGGAGCTGGTGACGCCGGAGAACATCGAACAGAGTCTTCTCTTGCGGTTGACGTCGTCAGGTACGGCTCTTGAGGCTCTTTTCTGGGGTGGTAGCTCTCTTTTCTCCTCCTGACCGGGGCTTCTTTTTGCTGCAGACGTGAGGCGGGAGCCTCTGGAGGAGGCGGCCGAGGTCATCGATCTGGGAGATGACTCGGCAGCCGATGAGCCTGATGCCCCGGTGGGTCGCGTCAATGCCCGAGATAAGGGCAAGGGGGCGGCCTCCGAGGGGTCTTCTCGATCGACTGGTCTGAAGCGCAAGGATCCCCTGGTGGGGAAACTGCGGGAGGCCGCGAAGGCCAGGAAGAGGGCTAGGAAAGTCGGTCTTCCTACCGCCGTCGGGGGCGACTCTGGCTCGGCGGCGCTCCCCCCTCGGGGGTAGTATGGGGCTGACCCTTCCGGGCTGGCTCTCCCATCCGCCGAGCGAGAGGGGGCCGAGGAGACCAGGGGCCCTGCAGAGGGAGGTGATGGGTCGGCTCTCTCCTCCGTCAGGACAGAAGGGGCCGATGCCGGCGTGGCCGGCGCTGGGACCGAGGGTTCGGTCGGCGCGGATGGGGGTTTGCCCGCGGGGACATCGCAACCCCAAGTGCCGGCAGCTTCTGGTGCGGTTGATCCCGCGGCGCCGGTCGAGGGTGGGGGTTCGCCCGGGGAGGCGTCGCAACCCCAACCGACCTTGGCGCGTGGGGCGGTTGGTCTCGCCGCCACAACAGGGCCTTCTGGCGGGGTGCCCAGGGTGGAGCAGTCCCCTTTGCCGGAATCTCTGGTCAGGCTCGGTGTCTCGGGTGACCTGTACCGACTCTGCCGGTCGATCGCCGATAGGACGAGGGGGGGAGAAAAGCGCAGCACTCCTGCCGGGGTCCTAGACATCCTGATGGAGGGCGGCCTGGTCATAGCTCGGACAGCGGCCGTGATGGCAGAGGCGCACGCCCGGACGGAGGCGGAGCGGTCGAAGCTCGCCTGGACCCTTGGTGGATGCGAGGGGAAACTAGCTCGGCTCGAGGGGGAGCACGAGGGGCTCCGGCGGGAGTTCCTCACATTCAGGGAGTTGGCGCGGTCGAGCCGACGGGAAGCCGAGGTGCTGGCCGAGCAGCTGACAAGGGCCCAAGAATCGCTCGAGAGGAAGAGCAAACGTCTAGAAGACGAGCGTCAACGTCACATCGAGCTGGATAGCCTCTGGGAGCTTGAGCGCAGCGAGCTACAGGATCGGGCAGAGGACGCGGAGCGCCTTCGCGCTGAGGCCGAGGCGGACTGAGCCCGGGCGGAGGGTCGGATGATCGAAGCCGAGCGGAGGATGACCGAGCTGGAGGAGCGTCTGGCGAGGGCGGAAGAGCGTGCGGCCGAGGCGGAGCGGGTTCGGGACGGGCAGGTCGAGGCGGAGGCGATCGAGCGCTATAAAGGCTCGGAAGCTTACTCGGCCGACCTGATTGCAGCTGCCCTACCCTACTACGAGGTAGCGCTCGGCCGGGGTGCTCGAAAGGGGTTCAGGCAGGGCTATCGCCGGGCGATGAACTATGCCAATGAGCACCTTGCCGGGGGTGATTTTCCTTATGGCCAGAGTTATGACTCGGACGAGTCAGATTCCAGCTCCTCATCTTCGGCCGGGGAAGAACCGGAGGAGTCGCCTCCAGCGGGGTCACCAACTCCGGAGGCCTCGGGAGGGCTCACGACCGGGACAGTTCTCGCACAGGCGAGGTCAGTGTCCGGGCCGGCCGTCGCCGAGGGTACCGGGGGTGACGCGTCCCCTACTGCTGTTCCCGAGCTTCAAAGTGGGCCCGAGGCCTGATGTAGCTTCATTTTGCCCCTTCCCCTTTTTGTCTGTCTTTCCTTTTGTAAGAGGTTTTTATGGGAGGCAATAAATGACTTACTTTATTTGATCGCTATCTTTGCTGTGATTTGGTTGGCGTATCGAGGCAGTTGGAAAGTGCCGATATTTTCTGCGCCGTTTTTGCACGTCGATTCGGGAGACTTCTTGCGGGCGTCCTTCCGTATTACCATGCTTTGAAAGTCGAGGTGCTTCGCGAATCCCGCTAGGGTGGGGATCGAGGAATTTGAGGTGATCTTTCAGGGGAGGTCCTATAGCGTGTTATCGAGGGGGGGAGTCATTTAAGACGCGTGGCCTCCCTTGGCCTATAAAAAGGACTGAAGGGTGCTCCTTCCCTCTTAACACTTAGGACTCTCACCGACGGTCTGCTCTTATTCCCTCATCTTCGCTCTGCGTTGCGCCGTCGCGATCGGAGCATGGAGGACCCTTCAGAAGGTGACGCTGCAGACGACGGGGAGCGGCCGGTTCCAGCTGTCCTGGAATATCGGTCGGGTCCCACGGTCGCCGCGCGTGCATGAGACGGGTCCGACTGTCGCCGCGCGGATCTGGAGAGGGCTTCGACGTGCGGGGGCACGCCGTTTGCCTCCTCTTGGCTCCGGCGAGGCTTCCGGGCGGACGCCGAGATGGAGGGCGGATGGGGGAGTTAGGGATGCCGGCCGCCATTCCCCTCCGTGGGAGGGTAGGAGGCGGCTCCAGTCCCTTCCTCACCCCTGTTCGCAGCCTCTTTCTCTCTCTTTTGTTCTTCATTTCTTTCACTATTCGGGGGCTACTTGCTTTCTGTTCGCCTCCAAAGAGTTGGTAGTTTGGCGGAGAGGAGACCTTCACGGCGTTCCTTTTTCCAAGTTGTTGCCAACTTGGAAGGTAGCCTTCCTCGTGTGAAAGGTGGCCTTCTCCTTGCTGTCTCTCTGTCACCTTTGTCACGGTCCACCCGAGCCAACTGGGTCGACCATCTCTTGTTCGAGCCAGTTTCTACGCGAGGTAGAGTCAGTGGCTGGATGCGAGAAGGTCAAGACCGGGTCGGCCGGGTGATGGCCGTTTGCCGCGGTGCTAGATGGATTTTTACTTTTCACTATGTAATGTATTGGCAGTTGCCTTTCTGATGTACCAACAGTAATCTTGAATGAATGCGAAAGATAAGGGGGTTTATTTTACCCGATTTGTTGATACAGTATTCAGAAATAAAATCTGCGTAGCGTGGTTGCATTCCATGTCCGGGGAATGGGTTCCCCTTCCATTGTGGCTAACCTGTACGCACCTTTCCCGAGCGTCTCGATCACTCGGTAGGGGCCTTCCCAGTTAGGGGATAGCTTGCCCGCCGCCCCCAGTGGTCGAGATGCTTCGGTTTTCCTGAGAACGAAGTCCCCTGGTCGGAATTGTCTGCCTCGGACCTTGGCGTTGTAGTACCGAGTGAGGCGGCGCTGGTATTCCGTAGCTCGGACGTTCGCGATCTCTCGGAGTTCGTCTGCCAGGTCGAGGTTCTCGAGCAGCTTCTGCTCGTTTGCCTCGGGCAAAAAGCTGATCACTCGGAGAGACGAATTGGCGATTTCTAACGGAACGACGGCTTCGGTGCCATATACCAGTTGAAAAGGGGTCTCACCGGTTGCCGTTCTGGGGGTCGTTCGGTGCGACCATAGTACGCTAGGCAGTTCCTCGAGCCAGCTACTCTTAGCCTTGCCGAGTCTGGTCTTTATGCCCTTCAAGATGGTCTTGTTGGCATTTTCAACCAGCCCGTTGGCCTGAGGGTGGGCGACCGAGGTGAAGTGGTTACGGATATTTAGGTCGGCACATCTGTCTCGGAAGTATCGAGAGTTGAATTGCCGCCCGTTATCGCTCACTATCACTCGGGGGACGCCGAAGCGACAAATGATCGATTTCCATACGAAACCCCAGACGACTGTCTCGGTGATCCTCGCTGTTGCTTCAGCCTCGATCCACTTGGTGAAGTGGTCGATGGCGACGATGATGAACTTTTTCTGGGACTGAGCCATTGGGAATGGCCCAAGGATGTCGATCCCCCACCGAGCGAAAGGGTAGGGCTCGGTAAGGGTCACAAGTTCCGTGGCCGGCTGGTGGACCAAATGGTCGAACCGCTGGCAACGGTCGCAATGTTGTACGTAAGCCGTGCAGTCGCGCTGTAGCGTCGGCCACCAATATCCTTGCCTTAGCAGGATTCTGGCCAGCGACCGACCTCCCGAATGTGCTCCGCACAGGCCTCGATGAATCTCTTCAATAGCTTGGCTCGCTTCGTCGGGGCCGAGACACTTCAGAAGGGGCCCGGAGAACGATCTTCGGTAGAGAGCGTTGTCGAGGATGACGAAGCGCCGAGCCTGGTACTTCATCCGGCGGGCTTCTCGAGGGTCGGAGGGTTCCTGGGAGTCTCGTAGCCAGGATAGGTAGGGGGAGCGCCAGTCGTCGGGAATGGCCGAGTCAATGGCGAGGAGCTCCGAGTCTATGCTCGGGCGCTCTAGCTCTTCTAGGAGGACCGATCGTGTACCTTCCGGGTCTAGGGAGGAGGCCAGTCGGGAGAGGGCGTCCACCCGAGAGTTTTGCTCCCGAGCTATTCGGACTACCTCGAATTCCTCGAACTGCTGGGCCAGGCTCCGGACCAACTGGAGGTATTTGATCATAGGTGCTTCCCGAGCTTCGTACTCGCCACTGACCTGGCTTGCAACTAGCTGGGAGTCGGTGTGGATCCTGACTCGCTCAGCCCCCAACCGTCGGGCCATGCGGGCCCCCGAGATAAGGGCCTCGTACTCGGAAGCATTATTGGATGCCAAGAAGTTGAACTTTAGGGCGTATTGCAGCTCTATTCCTTCGGGGGACATTAGGAGGATCCCTGCGCCGCTGCCGATCGAGTTGGACGATCCATCGACGAACAGCTCCCAGGTTGGCCCGGTTGCTGTCGGAGGCCTGTCCTCGACCGGAACGGTGCTCTCGGCGATGAAGTCGGCGAGCGCCTGCCCTTTGATAGCTGATCGTGGCCGATACGAGATGCCGTATGCCCCGAGCATGATGGCCCATTTGACAAGTCGCCCCGAGGCTTCGGGGTGGGCCAGAATCTTCTTCAGTGGCTCGCCAGTTAGCACTGTGATGGGATGCCCCTGGAAGTAGGGTCGGAGGCGCCTCGCGGAGGTAACCAACGCTAGCACGAGTTTCTCGGTTGCGGGGTACCTCCGCTCGGCCTCGTTGAGCACCTTGCTGGTGTAGTAGACCGGCCTCTCGACTCCCGAGTCATTTCTGACTAGGACCGAGCTGACCGTTGATGGCGTCGCCGAGAGATAGAGCAACAAGACCTCGCCCGGGACGGGCTTGGAAAGCACCGGGGGCGAAGCCAGGAACTCTTTGAGCTCGGCGAACGCTGTCTGGCATTCCCCATCCCATGCGAACGTGGCAGATGCTACCTTGGGCCCCCTCATCAGCTTGAAGAAGGGCAGGCATCGTTCGGCCGCACGGGACAGGAAACGACTGAGAGCAGCGACACGCCCCGTTAGACACTGGACGTCTTTAATGCACGCGGGCGGGCGCATGTCTAGGATGGCCTGGACCTTATCGGGGTTGGCTTCGATCTCTCGCTGAGTGACCAGGAAACCCAGGAACTTCCCGGATCTTACTCCAAAGGTGCACTTGGCGGGGTTGAGCTTCATGCAGTACTTCAAGAGGGTGCCGAAAGTCTCGGCGAGGTCGGTGAAGTGGTCTTGGGCCCTCGGGGTCTTGACGAACATGTCGTCGATGTAGGCCTCGACGTTCCGACCTAACTGTCCCTCGAACATATGGTTGACCAGTCGCTGGTATGTGGCTCCAGCATTCTTCAATCCGAAGGGCATCCTGGTGTAGCAGTACACGCCGTAGTCGGTGATGAATGCGGTCCTCTCGACATCGTCTGGGCTCATTCGGATCTGATGATAACCCGAATAGGCATCCAGGAAACTGAGTATCTCGTTGCCCGAGGTTGAGTCAACCAGTTGGTCGATGCTCGGTAGCGGATAGCAGTCCTTGGGGGTGGCCTTGTTCAGATCGGTGAAGTCTACGCACATTCGCCACTTGCCGGTGGTCTTCGGCACCAGGACGACGTTGGCTAGTCACGTTGGGAATAGGACCGGTCTGAAAAGACCAGTCTCTTATCCCTTGGTGACCTGCGCCTTGATGATCGCCTGTTTCTCGGGCGCATGCTTCCTCCTCCGCTGCTGTACGGGTCTCACGGTGGCATCGAGGTTAAGCTTGTGCATCACAGTTTCCTCTGGTATACCAGGGAGTTGATCATTGGACCAAGCGAAGACCCGGATGTACCCAGAAAGAAACTCCTTGTATTGCTGCTGTTCCTTCGGTGGTAGGTCGGCACCGATCCTTACTCCAAGGGCCGGGTCGTCGTTCAGGAATACCGTTAATAATTCGCCACCGGGCTCGGTGGTCACGGCTTTTCCTTCGACTCCCCTGGGGCCCTTATCCTTCCCGTCCGGCCTTGAGGCTTCCACCGAGATATTGTAGCACCTTCTAGCCGTGGCCTGGTTACCTCGGACTTCCCCCAACCCATTTTTGGTGGGAAACTTCATTTTTTGGTGATAGGTAGATGGTACGGCCTTTATTCGGCTGAGAAATTTTCGGCCGAAAATGGCGTTGTACGCTATCATACCTTTAATCACTATGAAGTCCACTAAGACCGTAACGGTTTTGGGTGGGGTGCCGATAGTGACCGGCAGGCTTAGGGCTCCCTCGGGGTAGGTGGCCAGGCCATTAAACCCGCTAAGGGGTGTTCGGATCGGGCGGAGCTTGGATGGGTCTTCCCCCATCTTGAGAAAACAGTCATAAGATAATACATCGGGGGTGCTCCCATTATCAATCAAAATCCTATCTACATTACAGTGATTTATCGTGGCCGAGATAACGAGGGCATCGTCATGCGGGGTGCTCAGCCCTTCCAGGTCTTGGTCGGAGAAGACTATGACCTGGGACTCCATCGGCGGACCTCTGGGAGGCTCTAAGGCTTGGCTGGCCCGCTCGGCATGACGTTTCCTTCCTCGGCTGGTGTCGCCGCCCGATGCCGCCCCTCCGGAGATGACGTTGATGTGGACCCCTCGGGGGGCGTTGTCGATCTCCTCTGCGGCGTCTCGGTCTTCTTTGTGCCAAGTCGTGAACCGGGCTAGATGCCCCAGATGGATGAGGCGCTCGATCTCGTCCTGGAGCTGATGGCAGTCTCCGGTGTGGTGCCCGTGGTCGCCGTGGAACAGGCAATGCCTGTCCCGGTTGCGGTTCTTCGACCTCATTGGCTCGGGCTGGCGG
Organism: Amorphophallus konjac; assembly: GCA_022559845.1. NCBI lineage: Eukaryota > Viridiplantae > Streptophyta > Magnoliopsida > Alismatales > Araceae > Amorphophallus > Amorphophallus konjac. The sequence continues at coordinate 110,356 of JAHNEJ010002715.1, forward strand.
AGAAGTCCCGAGTCTTTGATGTCTTCATAGATCTCGTAGACTGGTGCGGTCAAGGGGGTATACCGCTCGTACTTTCTCTTGCGCTCTCCTTCTCGATCGCGCTTCTTACTCGAGCCGGGGTTTGGATCGGAGGTCCGCTTTTTGTCCCCCTCCCGACCCGAGCCGGTTGCGTCTCGGCAGGCGCTGAGTACTTCTTCGCACTCGGCGTGGCGCAGTGCCAGAGTCACTAGCTCGGCGAGGGTCGAGGGAGGGTGGAGGACAAGCTCGCGGCGGAGATTCTCGTCCCGGGTGCCCCCGGTCAGTGCGGTTGTGGCTGAGGCCACATCCAGGCGGGGGATCCTAAGGGCTTCCGATTTAAATCGGTGGACATAAGTCCGGAGCCTCTCCCCTTGCGCTTGTTTGAGAGCCAGGAGCCCCGCTACTGACCTTGGGGGGGCGCTACCGACGAAGCTCTCCTTGAAAATTCGCCCGAATTGCCTGAAGTCTTGAATGGACCCCGGGGCGAGGGCCCGGAACCATGCCTGAGCGCCTTGGACCAGGGTGGCCACGAAGGCTCGGCATTTGATGGGATCCGGCGTTCCATGCAGGGTCACCAGGGCGTCGAAGCTATCGTAGTGGTCGGCTGGGTCTCCCTGGTCATCGTAGAGCTTGAAGGTTGGGATGGAGGCTCTAGGAGAGACCTCTGCCTTCAAGATGTACTCGGAGAAAGGGGATTTCTCCTCGTCCTCCGGGAAAGAGGTCTTCTGCAGGGCGCGGAGAGCGCGCTCTTGCTCTGCGAACCGTCTTTCAAAATCTCGTAGCCGGAGAGACAGTTCCGGCTGTGGCCGCGCCGTGGGGCTGGGGGGGGCGTCGTGGCGATCTCCTGGAGCACTGGTGCCCGGGCGCGGCGGCCTCGCCCCCTGCTTCCCTCTCCTCGGCGTGGAGGAAGCCTCTTGCTCCGCATGCGGAGTTTGCGAGGGTCCTCCGACGTCGTTGCGGAGGAGCTGTCGGCCGCGGAGGGTGAAGCGGCCTCCGGCGGTGTGCTGCGTTGCACTCCTTCGAGGGGGACTTCCTGACGGGGCGCGGGACCTCGCGTCCCGGGCCGCCTGGGCCCTCATGAGCTCCACGAGGACGTCCATCTTTTCGTTGAGGGCCTGGAAGGCGTTCGCGCCGCCGTCGAGGGGTGCCCCTGTCTCCGCCGGGGGGGGTGGAGGCCCGTTGGTGGGGACGCTGGCGTTGGAGGGGGGGCTCTGTGAGACCCTAGAGGGGGCGCCTCCCGCCTCCGCCACAGCCTTACCTGCCCCGCCGGCGGATCTCCTCCCTGAGCTTTTTCTTACCATCTTGACTCTTCGTGCGTTTCCCACAGACGGCGCCAGATGAAGAGGCGGAATCTCGCGCTGGGTCCTGAGCGGGCTGTGGATCACCAGAAGATGAATCTGCAAGAGAGGGAAACGTGTCAGAGGGCCCAGGGGATCTCCCTGGGGCAAACCCTCCGATGGCTAAGTCAGTAGAGCGATGGTGGAAGCGATAATGGGGGGAGGAGAGAGCTGATGCGCGAGAATCCTCTCCACCAAAGGGTGAAGCGAATCGTGCTCAGGAGCTTAGGGTATGTGAATGCCTAGTTCATCTTACCATCTTCCGGAGGATATCCCTTGCTTAAATAGTGCGTCGCCTTTTAAGAGCCCGGTGAGCTGAGGACTTCCCGGCGGGAGTTACGTCTTCAGCGGGGGCTTTCATGGCCTGATCGTGGGGACGTTATCCCCTTGGAGTCCGGCAGCTCCCATGACTCTCCCGCTGGCGGAGGACTCTGAACGGCCGCACCTGCAGATAATCAACCGGTCTTACCGAGCCTCGGGGATGCTAGCTCATATCCGAGCGATAGGCATGGCCCGGCGAGGGTGGGGTCGGATAGGTCGGCTGGAGCCTGTCTCTCTCGGGTGAGGAGAGGGCTTTTAGACCGGACCTTCCTTGGGACCTGACCGCTGTCTCGGGCCCTCCGAGCCTTGAAGGCCGCAGGGGAGAGTTGGTTCCTCGAGTCTTTATTTATTGGGCTTTTCTTCCCTGAGTGGGCCCAGCGGGCTATCACTCGGGCGGGCTTGCCTAGTTGGACCGCGTGGGTCTTGTTGGGCTGCCTTTGTGGTGGGCTACGGAAATCCCCCTCTCCAGTTTCAAACTCGATGTATTTAATTGTACTAGATAGGATAAAACTTTGAACTAAGCTGTTTTGGTTAAATTAAGAAGCCAAACTCTTCGAACTCTTTAATATCTTTTTCCGGTCAGACTGATCTATTGAATTGCCTAACTCAGTATCTGTATTTTTAAATGATTTACATTTGTTCTTAGCATATGACAATATATATATATATATATAGAGGGGGATTTTCGTAGCCCACCACAAAGGCAGCCCAACAAGACTCACGCGGTCCAACTAGGCAAGCCCGCCCGAGTGATAGCCCGCTGGGCCCACTCAGGGAAGAAAAGCCCAATAAATAAAGACTCGAGGAACCAACGCTCCCCGGCGGCCTTCAAGGCTCGGAGGGCCCGAGACAGCGGTCAGGTCCCAAGGAAGGTCCGATCTAAAAGCCTTCTCCTCACCCGAGAGAGACAGGCTCCAGCCGACCTATCCGACCCCACCCTCGCCGGGCCATGCCTATCGCTCGGACATGAGCTAGCATCCCCGAGGCTCGGTAAGACCGGTTGATTATCTGCAGGTGCGGCCGTTCAGAGTCCTCCGCCAGCGGGAGAGTCATGGGAGCTGCCGGACTCCAAGGGGATAACGTCCCCACGATCAGGCCATGAAAGCCCCCGCTGAAGACGTAACTCCCGTCGGGAAGCCCTCAGCTCACCGGACTCTTAAAAGACGCGCACTATTTAAGCAAGGGATATCCTCCGAAAGATGGTAAGATGAACTAGGCATTCACATACCCTAAGCTCCTGAGCACGATTCGCTTCACCCTTTGGTGGAGAGGATTCTCGCGCATCAGCTCTCTCCTCCTCCCATTATCGCTTCCACCATCGCTCTACTGACTTAGCCATCGGAGGGTTTGCCCCAGGGAGATCCCCTGGGCCCTCTGACACGTTTCCCTCTCTTGCAGATTCATCTTCTGGTGATCCATAGCCCGCTCAGGACCCAACGTGAGATTCCGCCTCTTCATCTGGCGCCGTCTGTGGGAAACGCACGAAGAGTCAAGATGGTAAGAAAAAGCTCAGGGAGGAGATC
>JAHNEJ010002714.1:0-125809 GCA_022559845.1 Amorphophallus konjac
CCTGCCAGCTTGTACCAAGACAAAGAAGAAGCTCCTTCATTCCTGGAATTCTTGTCCAGTTTGGAGAATGAGCAATTGGCTCACACTGCTCAGCTGAAAGTAATAAATGCCAGCAGACTGCAGTTAGAAGCAAAAAGCAGCATGAAGAAAATGAAGGAAGCGACCCTCTGATGGCACCAGGGGCCATTGCCATAGAAGAATCCCCAAAGAAACCAGTCCTAGAGGTTGAGGCCAGCACCGGGCAGCAAAGGCCACGGCACCACATGAACCCCAAAGCCCCGATGGGTAGAGGAAATGAGACTATCTAATGTCAGGGTGGGCAGCCGGATCATGAAAATGCAAAAGAAGCTCCCTACCAGATTCTCCATCTGAGAGATTCTCTCTCTGAGTGAAGAGGCCCGCCAGGCTAATTATTGATGCCTTACAGTCACCGGCACAATATGAAGCACTCTTGACATAAGTGAATTTCGGGCCGTCAGTTACATTCACAGAGGATGACATGCTGATTCCGAATTTCGGCCATAACAGACCGCTATATATGAGGGGCTCCCTGAACTGTCAGCCGCTGAACAGGATACTGATAGATCCCGGGGCTGCCGTGAACATCCTCCCATACCGCATCTATCAGAAATATTACTTTGATCTGCAGCTTACCAAGGTCAGAGATATGAAGATTGCAGGGTTCAACCAGAAATGTGAAACACCTCTTGGGGTGGCTGATTTCAACCTCACATTGGGTGACCTCACTACCGTGGTACGATTTTATGTGATCGATTCCAACACCACGTATAAGGCCCTGCTGGGGAGACCGTGGCTGCATGAATATCAGATAGTGCCGTCCACCGCTACATCAATGCATTAAATACTGCCATGAAGGAAAAGAAGAGAGGGTGTTTGCAGATCTGCATCCCTTCGAAGTATTCGAGTGCCATATGCTCGATGCATCTTACTACACGGAGGTGTCGCGAAAAGGTGAAGAGAAAGAGGCTGTGATCAGCCGGAAGAAGCCGGCGACGAAGGCAAAGAATTGGTCTCCCCCGCCACCAAAGGGCTATATTAAAAAGCATGAGGTATCTCACATCTCTTATGCTGGTGACTTTGCTCGGATCACCCCTCCTAGCATTCACCCAGATGATATCAATGAAGAAATGAAAGAAAGGTACACACAAGTGGAGGTGCCGCAGGGTTCATTTAAACCCATCATCAGCCTTGAGTACCAGACGGTGCTACCACTGAAGACTATGGAAATCCCTCGCTTCTGCGAGCCTCCTACCATATTCTACACCGGGGAGTCAGTCGAGGAAGATGATCAAGACTGCATGGTCCCTGAAGAGGCTGCAAACCAGATGGTGCCAATTACATGCTTGGATTATACTACCCAACGGGTTTCGCAGATGTTCTCTAAGATGCAAATGCCGTCGCTAAAACCTGCTGCCCAAAAGAAGGCGTTCCAGGAGCTATGGGATCCGCCTCGGGATAATAAAGAACTGAGGAAGATCACTCAGCACCCAGGATTGGGTTATACCCTTCACGAATACTATGAAGCTGAGGTGGATGTCATATCTGTCTCCTACCAGTATGAAGACCCTCCCGAGGTGGGGTATGACAAGTACCCCTCGGAAGATGAAGAAATCATTTATCAATCCATAATGAACAATGAAGCCCCAGACAGTCAACCGGAGGCGGGGACGTCTGATGAAGCAAAGAAAGATTGGTGCTGGGAAGACCTACCTTGCAAAGAAGATCTGTTCCATGCTGAAGCAAAGTTCGACACAGGAATCCTGGATGAGGATCAAGTAGCCAAAGAGCTGAGGGAATGCCTGGAGTTTGAGCGCATCCTAGAAGAAGTCCGGGCTCTGCAGAATGATGATCTCTCAAGGGAGTCTGCATCAGAAGAGCCTCTAAGGGCGGAAGACTCCGTTTTCGAGTTTCCTGCTGATCCAGTTATGTCCTCAGGGCGTACTGAACAGGATACAGCAATATTGGCCATATATGATGAGCCAGCAACCGCTGATGACCAATATGATGAAACAGAAAATCATGAAACTGAGGAAGATTATATCCCGGGAGGCTTCGTTGACTTACAAGAAGCCCCGCCCGAGGTCGAAGATGGAGGTCAGGCCACCGTCGATGAGCTTGTAGAAATAAATCTGGGAACCGTAGATGAGCCAAGGCCGACATTCCTCAGTGCACTACTGGAGCCAGCTGCCAGGGAACAGTATTTACAGTTTTTGAAGGAATTCCGAGACTACTTTGCATGGACATATGACGAAATGCCGAGACTGAGTTCTGATGTGGCGCAGCACCGATTGGCAATAAACCCAGAGGCTAACCCTGTAAAGCAGCCTTCCAGGAGAATGTGTCCTGAACTATAAATCAGATTAACAAAGAGGTTGACAAGCTGATTGACGTAGGCTTTGTCGAAGAAAACCAGTATACTACATGGCTGGCCAATATAGTGCCCGTAAAGAAGAAGAATGGGCAGATCAGAATATGTGTTGATTTCCGGGACCTTAATAAGGCCTGCCCGAAAGATGATTTCTCGGTGCCAATCACTGAGGTGATGATCGATGCAACTACTGGCCATGAGGCCCTATCATTTATGGATGGGTCATCCGGATACAATCAGATCTGGATTGCTGAAGAAGACAGAGTGCACAATGCATTCCGCACTCCGAAGGGGATATTTCACTACAAAAGGATGTCGTTCGGCCTCAAGAATGCCGGCGCTACCTACCAAAGAGCCATGACAAAGATCTTTGATGATTTGCTCTTCAAGAAAGTAGAGTGCTACATTGACGATCTGGTGGTGAAAACCAGCAGAAGAGAAGACCATTTGCAAGACCTGAGGATGGTGCTTCAGAGGTTGCGTAAATATGAGCTCAAAATGAACCCTATGAAATGCGCCTTCGGCGTGTCCAGTGGAAAATTCCTCGGGTTTATTGTCCGTCACAGGGGCATTGAAATCGACCCGTCCAAGATTAAAGCTATCCAGGAGCTCCCTCCACCAAGGAATCTGCACGAGTTGAGATCCCTGCAAGGGCGTCTGGCCTACATCCGACGATTTATATCTAATCTATCGGGAAGATGCCACCCCTTTCACAAGCTCATGATGAAAGATGTACCGTTCCTTTGGGACGATGGCTGTCAGGAAGCTTTTGAGAAGCTGAAAGAATATCTCAAGACCCCTCCAGTGCTGGGGGCACCTATTAAAGGCAGACTGAGGGTAGTATTCCAGAGGGTAGTAAAAACTAAAATGTTACATTGATGATTTGGTAGTAAAAACTAAAAGAAGAGAAGACCATTTGCAAGATCTGAGGGTAGTATTCCAGAGGCTGCGTAAATATGAACTCAAGATGAACCCCATGAAATGCGCCTTCGGCGTGTCCAGTGGAAAATTCCTCGGGTTTATTGTCCGTCATAGGGACATTGAAATTGACCCATCCAAGATTAAAGCTATCCAGGAGCTCCCTCCACCAAGGAATCTGCACGAGTTGAGATCCCTGCAAGGGCGTCTGGCCTACATCCGATGATTTATATCAAATCTATCGGGAAGATGCCACCCCTTTCACAAACTCATGATGAAAGATGTGCCGTTCCTCTGGGACGATGGCTGTCAGGAAGCCTTTGAGAAGCTGAAAGAATACCTCAAGACCCCTTCGGTGCTGGGGGCACCCATTAAGGGCAGGCCCTTGATACTGTATATCGCAGCCACATACTGTTCCCAGGGGGCAATGCTGGCACAGATAAATGAGGAAGGTAAAGAACAAGCCTTGTACTACCTAAGTAGGAGGCTGATGAGAACTGAAGAAAGCTACAGCTACATAGAGAAGACCTGCTTGGCACTAGTCTTTGCTGTCAAAAAGCTCCGACACTATATGTTGTCACATGAAGTCAGATTGATATCTGCAGCAGACCCGCTCAAGTACATATTGACTCAGCCAGTACTGAAAGGCCAGTTGGGCAAATGGGCAGTGATCCTGATGGAATTCGATATTACCTATACACCCCAGAGGGCGATAAAGGGACAGGCCGTGGCTGATTTCTTCGCAGAGCATCCTGTGTCGGAAAATGATATGCTAGGGACTGAGTTACCCGATGATGAGATACTCGAGGCCTGCCAGACCCAGTCTGTTATGTGGCAACTATTCTTTGATGGAGCATCTAGAACAGAGACAGACTCCGATGGAAAGACCAGAATACAGGCTGGAGCCGGTATTGTGCTGAAATCACCAGAAGGCGAGGTCGTGCATACTTCCTGTTCTATAAACAAGCCCTGCACCAATAATGAGGCCGAGTATGAAGCTCTGATAATCGGGCTATATGTCAGCCTCAACATGGGTATCCAAATGCTTCAAGTATTCGGGGATTCAATGCTGATAATAAAATAGATCCAAGGGGAGTTTGAAGTGCGGAAGCCAGAACTGAATCCCTACCACCAGCAAGCTGTGCGCCTCATGGTGAAATTCTATCATATTGAGCTCAAGCATGTGGGCCGTGGACATAATGCCCAGGCTGATGCACTGGCAAAGCTAGCCAGCTCACTAGCAGTCCCGCCAAATGAGACACTGAACATTGTTGTTATGAACCGGCGGCAAGTCCCCAGTATGCTAGAAGGGTGCCCCGAAGAAGAAGAAGTCGCTACTGTTAGCACAGAGCAAGCGCCTGATTGGAGACAGCACCTGCTGCAGTGGTTTCTACACCAACAACTACCGCAGATAAGAGAAGAAAGGATGAAACTCATAAGAATCAAAGATTCTTATGAACTCAGGAATGGAATTTTGTTCCGAATAATGGCAGATGCACGCAAGAAGATTCTACTCCGCTGTCTGTCCACTGAGGAAGCCTGGCAAGCGATGAAAGAAACACATGCTGGGACAGCAGGTGCCCACCAGGCTGGTCCCAAGATGAAGATAGAAATCAAGAAGCTGGGCTACTATTGGCCCACCATGTTTGAAGACTGCTACAAATTTGTAAAATCATGCCAGAAATGCCAGGAGCATGCTACTGTGCCTAGAAGGCCTCCTACAACTCTGCACCCTATAGTTCCTAGCTGGCCATTTGCACAATGGGGAACTGATGTAGTCGGGCCATTGCCGACTTCCTCGGCCAGACATAAGTACATACTGGCCATAACAGATTACTTCTCCAGATGGGCGGAGGCTATAGCATTAAGAGAGGTGACTGGCGAACTGGTCGCCAGATTCATCAAGCAGAACATTATCTTCCGGTTCGGGATCCCCAGCCGAATAATATCTGACAATGGAAGTCATTTCAGAAATCAGAAGGTCTATCGGCTTGCTGAGAAGTATAAAATCGAATGGAGGACTTCCACCCCTTACAATCCTCAGGCAAACGGATTGGCAGAAGCTTTTAACAAGACTCTCTGCACCTTGCTGGCCAAAGTCGTCAGTTCCAATAAGAAGGACTGGGAGGAAAAAATGTATGAAGCTCTGTGGGCGTACCGCACCGTCTTCAAGACACCTACAGGGTGCTCACCATACTCGCTGGTATACGGCTCAGAGGCAGTGGTTCCGCTAGAGCTGGAAGTCCCGTCACTCAGAGTGGCAGTCCAATATGGCCTGGCCCGTGGCGAACAGACCAATGCAGAAAGAAGACTAGAAGAACTGGCTGAATTGGAAGGGAAGCGCCTCCAAGCTCAGAAGAATATCCAAATGTATCAGGCACGCATGGCTACTGCATTCAACAAACTCGTAAAAGGACGAGAATTTAAGAAAGGTGACTTCGTCATGGTCAAGAAAAAAGAAGTCATGGCGTCCAACCCAAAAGGAAAGCTAAATGCTAATTGGGAGGGCCCTTATGTGATACAGAGGGTCTACGAAGGAGGGGCCTACATGGTTGTTAACCATCGAGGAGAAATTCGATGCTCGCCACTCAACGGTAGACACCTAAAGCTGTATCATGCTGCACAACCAACATTCCCCGAGTAATCAGATAAAAGCTACTCCTCCTTGGTTTAGCGGCGCTCCGCCCTAACCAAGCTACCTCTTCCTTGGTTTAGCGGCGCTCCGCCCTAACCGAGCTACCCTCTTTCTTTGGTTTAGCAGCGCTCCACCCTAGCCAAGCTACCTCTTCCTTGGTTTAGCGGCACTCCGCCCTAACCAAGCTACTCCTCCTTGGTTTAGCAGCGCTCCGCCCTAGCCAAGCTACCTCTTCCTTGGTTTAGTGGCACTCCGCCCTAACCAAGCTACTCCTCCTTGGTCTAGCAGCACTCCGCCCTAGCCAAGCTACCTCTTCCTTGGTTTAGCGGCACTCCGCCCTAACCAAGCTACTCCTCCTTGGTTTAACGGCACACCGCCCTAGCCAAGCTACCCTTTCCCTTGGTCTAGTGGCATTCCGCCCTGATCAAGCTACCTCTCCTTGGTTTAGTGGCATTCCGCCCTAACCGAGCTACCCTTTCCTTGATCTAGCTGCACTCCGCCCTGATCAAGCTACCCTTCCTTGGTTTAGTGGCATTCCGCCCTAACCGAGCTACCTTTTCCTTGATCTAGCTGCACTCCACCCTGATCAAGCTACCTCTCCTTGGTTTAGTGGCATTCCGCCCTAACCAAGCTACTCTTTACCTTGGTCTAAGCGGCACTCTGCCCTAATCGAGCTACCCTTTCCTCGGTCCAGCGACACTCCGCCCTAACCGAGCTACCCTCTTCTCTTGGTCTAGTGGCACTCCGCCCTAGCCGAGCTACTTTTCCCTTGGTCTAGCGGCACTCCGCCCTGACCGAGATACCATTCCCTTGGTTTAGTGGCACTCCGCCCTAACCAAGCTACCCTTCCTTGATCTAGCGGCACTCAACCCTAGCCAAGTCACCCCTTATCGTGATATAATGACATTCTGACCTGTCACTCTTTATAAAAAAAAAAAAAGAAGAGAAAATGAAATAGGGGTTAAAAATAGAGATACCCCGCCAGACTTGCTCCTATATTGGGGACAAGTGCAAAAATAGCCCAAAACCCAGCTGTGGTGAAAACCCGAAAGGGCACTGCAGGCAAAATTGGGTATCCCGCCACGTGAAAACCCGAAAGGGCGCGTGGGCAAAAGTAAGAGGGGGTTGGCTCTGGTGAAAACCCGAAAGGGCACTTGGGTCAGTAATGTGGTAACCCCAAAGAAAGCCTTGTCTCCTACCATAAACTCCTCACCGATCGACTGGCACACTGCCCGATCAGCGATGAAACCTGTCCAGTTTAGACCTTACGTCTATCCTGATGAAACCTATGAATTCCTTTGCATTGGTATAAATCCAATACGGATGATGAAACCTACCTTTGGTTGACGGGCTCGCTGCCCGATCGACAAAGAAACCAGTTCGGTTTAGACCTTACGTCTGTTCTGAATAGATCTGCATATCTCTTTACGTCCCGCCGTGATGAAACCTGCTGCTGGTTGATTGGCACACTGACCGATCAGCGATGAAACCTGTCCGGGCTAGACCCTACGTCTATCCCGATGAAACCTATGAAATCCTTGCATTGGTGTAAACCCAATACCGATGATGAAACTCGCTGCCGATCGACTGGCACACTGCCCGATCAACGATGAAACCTGTCCGGGCTAGACCCTATATCTATCCCAATGAAACCTATGAAATCCTTGCATTGGTATAAACCCAATACCGATGATGAAACTCGCTGCCGATCGACTGGCACACTGCCCGATCAGCGATGAAACCTGTCCGGGCTAGACCCTACGTCTATCCGATGAAACCTATGAAATCCTTGCATTGGTATAAACCCAATACCGATGATGAAACTCGCTGCCGATCGACTGGCACACTGTCCGATCAGCGATGAAACCTGTCCGGGCTAGACCCTACGTCTATCCCGATGAAACCTATGAAATCCTTGCATTGATATGAACCCAATACCAATGATGAAATCTGCTATCAGTCGGCTGGCGTGCTACCTGATCGACGCTAAAATCCATCCAGGGTGGACCTTCCGTCCGCTCTGACATAGCACGACACTGCTCTTTGAATCTATTCAGACCCTCCGCCTGGATAGATCATAAAACCCTACTTCCCTTTGCATTGATTTTGACACCCACATCAGTGATCGTGCGCCCACAATAAACATATGGCGCCATGGTCCATATGATGAAAGATCTGGTCCCAGAAAAGACAATGAAAAAGGAAAAGAGAAAGAAAACGACAAGAAGAAAGGATAAAAATGGGGTTGAAAATAGAGATACCCCGCCAAACTTGTTCAGGCATTCTGGACAAGTGCAAAAATGGGCTAAAACCCAGCTGTGGTGAAAACCCGAAAGGGCACTGCAGGCAAAATTGGGTACCCCGCCACGTGAAAATCCGAAAGTATGCGTGGGCAAAAGCAAGAGGGGGCTGACTCCGGTGAAAACCTGAAAGGGCACTTGGGTCAGTAATGTGGTAATTCAAAATTCCATGCCAACCAGCACGCTACCTTTACCTTCCCTTCACTGATGAAGCTTTCCGTCGGTCATCTGGCTCTATGCCCCACCAATAATAAAGCCTTTCCGGGGTAGACCTTACGTTTGCTCTGATGAAATCTACATACCCTCTTTCACATGTCCCACCGATAATGAAACCCATCACCATTCTGATGAAGCCTGTCCAGCTCAGACCTCACGTCTGTCCTGATGAAGCCTACGTATTTCTTGGCCAAGTCCCACCCGCCATAAAGCCTGCCGGAATAGACCTCACGTCTGTCCTGACGAGACCTACACCCTTACATACGTCCCACCGTTGATCGACCGGCACCTCGCCCGATCAATGATGAAATCCTGCCAGTTTAGACCTTACGTCTATACTGATGAAACCTATGAGACTCTTTGCATCGATATAAACCCAAAATCGATGATGAAACCAGCTGTTGATCGACCGGCACCTCGCCCGATCAATGATGAAACCCTGCCAGTTTAGACCTTTCGTCTATTCTGATGAAACTTCAACTCTTCTTTGCATCGATATCAACCCAATATCGATGATGAAACCAGCTGTTGATCGACCGGCACCTCACCTGATCAATGATGAAACCCTACCAGTTTAGACCTTTCGTCTATTCTGATGAAACTTCAACTCTTCTTCGCATCGATATCAACCCAATATCGATGATGAAACCAACCGTTGATCGACCGGCACCTCGCCCGATCAATGATGAAATCCTGCCAGTTTAGACCTTACGTCTATACTGATGAAACCTATGAGACTCTTTGCATCGATATAAACCCAATATCGATGATGAAACCAACTGTTGATCGACCGGCACCTCGCCCGATCAATGATGAAACCCTGCCAGTTTAGACCTTTCGTCTATTCTGATGAAACTTCAACTCTTCTTTGCATCGATATCAACCCAATATCGATGATGAAACCAGCTATTGATCGACCGGCACCTCGCCTGATCAATGATGAAATCCCGCCAGTTTAGACCTCTCGTCTATTCTGATGAGATCTATGAGGCTCCTTTGCGTCGATATAAACCCAATATCGATGATGAAACCAGCACTACCGGAAAAAGCGGGATTTCAGACGGAATTTTCAGACGGAAATTTCCGTCTGAAATTTGTGACGGATTTTTTTCCGTCACAAAGTCCGTCTGAAATATGCAATTACACACCGAATTTCAGACGGAATTTGTGACGGAAAATATTCCGTCACAAATTTCAGACGGAATTTGGGACGGAAAATTTAATCTGTCAGAAATTTATGACCAAGAATTTGTGACGGCCACATTTGTGACGGATCCGTCTGAAAATCCGTCACAAATGTGACTTCTCACGGATTTTCAGACGGAAATTAATCCGTCACAAAATTTTTGCGCCCCCAATCCGTCGCAAAAATTTTGTGACGGATTAATTTCCGTCTGAAAATCCGTGAAAAGACACATTTGTGACGGATTTTCAGACGGATCCGTCACAAATGTGGCCGTCACAAATTCTTGGTCATAAATTTCTGACAGATTAAATTTTCCGTCCCAAATTCCGTCTGAAATTTATGACGGAATATTTTCCGTCACAAATTCCGTCTGAAATTCGGTGTGTAATTGCATATTTCATACGGAATTTGTGACGGAAAAAAATCCGTCACAAATTTCAGACGGAAATTTCCGTCTGAAAATTCCGTCTGAAATCCCGCTTTTTCTGGTAGTGCAACTATTGATCGATCGGCACCTCGCCCGATCAATGATGAAATCCTGCCAGTTTGGACCTTTCGTCTATTCTGATGAAACCTATGAAGCTCCCTTGCATCGATATGGGCCCAATATCGATGATGGAACCAGCTATTGATCGACCGGCACCTCACCCGATCAATGATGAGACCCTATCCAGTTCAGACTCTACATCTGTCCTGATGAAAACTATACACCATTTAATGTCCCGCCTGCTATAACCTCTGCCCAGTCTAGACCTTACGTCTACTCTGATGGGACCTCTTTATTCATATTCCTGCAAGTTGTCTCCCCCACGGCACATATGGCCAAGAAGGACGTTTGCTGCTACCAACAGAATTCGGTTTAAGCACCTCCTCGGATGTCGCCACGTGGTGGAGCGAGTCCCCCATCCTTTCTATGAAGGGGTGGACGCTCTCCTGCCTAGCACGAGTCATTCGCATGAAGGACTGCTAAAACCACTACCCCACTTCCCACAGTGATAAAACCACATGCAAAAGAAAAAAGAAGATGGATACATATAGAGCCAAAAAGTACTTTTCATTAAAAAAGGGAGTACATAGAGGGTCCCCGAAGAGACATTGTATCACAATAAAAGACAAAAGGAGAAAAAGAAAAGAAATGATTCATGGTCGCCGGAAGATGTCTTCGAAGGCCAGAAGACCCACATAAGGGGCAGCCCCCAGCTCCTGCAGTCGAGCCTCCTCCTCCTGCAGTCGAACAGACTCGTCCCAAAAGGATGCCACCTGCCCCTCCAATAGAGATGCTTCTTCCTCGAGCTGCGGCCGGGAAGTTGTTATCTGCGGCAGCTCAGCTCGGAGACTAGACAGTTCAGCCTCCAGAATGGCTATTCGGCCACGCACAAACTGCTCCCGTTGCGCCAGAGACTGCAGTTGGCACTGTCGCTCCTGAAGAGTAAAGTTCATCTTTTCTAGCTCAGACTTGCACTCCATCCTTTGCAACTTCAAAGCCGCCAGTCTGTCAGACATGATGTGTGCCAAGAAATCCCGGCGATGCACAAATTTTAACAGCAACAGAACCCGCTGGGTCCATATCTCTAGAGGACAACCCATTGCCTATAAACCGGTGGTGAAACGCTCAGCTATCTCCTTCAACTGAGGATAAGTTAGTCCGGGCCGGGATTCCACTAGCTGGTGCAACATGTCCAGATGTTGCCAGACAAAGCTCTCAGGTGAAGCAAAGCCAGGCAAGGGAAGTGGAGCCACTTCAAAAGTTACTTCACTGTCAATGTCTGCCCATAGGGTGATATCTGGCTGAGAAGAAGAAGACGGGAGGTCTGCCGAAGGCGCCAACTGAGCTCTCTCCACAACCTCTGACGAAGCCGGGGGACCTTCCACCTCCATCTCCTCGAGGGTCGCCGTTTGAATGCTTGCGGGGGTGACTCCAGTAAGTGCCGGAGTGGTTGCTTCCTGGGTCTCTGATGCAATACCCGCACCTTCAACATCCTCCTCGCAGGGTACCTCCTCCTCAGATTCCGAAAGTATGGAGATAGAGTCCGGGGCAGTTATAGACAATGATCCAATTTCTGTGACGGCTACCTCTCCTTCTTCCACCCCCGCTGCAACAGCCAGTTCCTTCAATGTCAAGGCTGCAGGGGTCACAGCCCGGAGAGGCAAGGGTTCACTCTCCATGATTGATGTTATGGGAATTGCCGATTCAGGCGCAATGGTCAGCACTGCGGCCGGTATAAAGGCGGAACCCCTAATTGGGTCCATCTCAGCTCTGAAATCCAGGACCTTGATGATAGCCGGGCTTTCCCCTGAAGTCCCCAAGTCCAACAATGCTAAATCCGTAGAGGACTGCACCCTCACCGGCACAGGGCGGATTATCTCAGGAACGCCTGTCCAGGCTACTGTCGAAGCAGGAACAATGGCCAAGGCGTCAGACAGAGTGGCTTCAAAGGCTGCAGTCATCACCGGGCTAGCAACAGGGGATTCCTGTGAATAGATCAACACAGCATCAAGCAGCAGATAAAAAGGGGAAACAATGAGGAGAAGAAATGAGACTCACTTCTAGTGTAACGTCAATGTCCTCAAAGGAGTGCAGAGGAGAAGAAAGTCCCGCCGCGGAAGTAACAAAAGGAGGAGTTATATCTGCCTCGGTATCCAGGCCGGCGAACTCTTCTTGTAATTCCTCCTCAGGAGATAGCGCCAGCAACTTGGAGGGGGTGAATAATGGGACAATTGCGGTGCATGCGGATGGGGCCTCTGATTTGGAAACACCCTCCGTCTCGCTCTCGCTGAAGCCTGCTTCTTCTCCATCTGCCTCAGAAGCGGTCGCGGAGCTACTTGAAGAAATTTCTACACTATCCACGGGCGGGACCGCCATTTCTAACGTCTGCCTGGATGAAGACCGGGTAACTATACACCTCACAGGGATGAGGCCCCGTTTCATCTGGGTCTTATGACCCTCCTATGGCTGAGTAATATCGCCAGCCTCTCCCGTAATTTCAGTCTCCTCACCGACCGTCACTATAGGGAAAAGCTTGTGAGAGGGACAATGAAAAGTAATTGAAATATGCAGGAAAAGTTGAAAAAGGCATGCTTACCCTCCGCCTCACTAGCCGGCGTGGGAGAAGGCAGCCTGGTCTCCACCACAGAAGATGCCACAGCTGGCTCTTGGGCTATGCAAAAGGGAGGGGTCAGATTCAAGGACTTCTTTGAAATCCAGCAAAAGAGGATGAAGAATGCAATTGTAGGCTATTGATGTTACCCTGAACCGATGTCTGAGCAGCCTCCCTTTGAGATTCGAACTCATCAAATGAGGGAATATCAGGGAGAGGGGTCCCAGTGTCCATCGCTACCGAAGCCGACTGCTGAGCATGAGCCTTCTTGGCCTTCCTGGCCTTCCCGACTGCAGCCTTGACCGCAGAAACCTTTCTCTTCTTGCCAGGAGGCAGGGGAGTGGTAGTCGGTGCTGCTGCAGGGACTTCAAAATAAGTAGGCTTCTCAGCCTGCGCAATGATCTTTCTGTATAGCCCCTGGCGCTTTATATCCGGCCTGTCTGTTGAAGACGGCAGAGAAGCAATGAGGTCAGTGAATGCAGAGCTTAAATATTTATCAGAAAGCACTACAGTCCGAAAAGAAAAGATCATACCTACTGGGCCATCATAAAAGACAGAGAGCGGCCAGTACAGATAAGCTACCTCCTTGGAGCGGGAAGCAGCCTCCTTGATAAGCCAGCAGACATCACCAAATATCTGTCATTTCTCCACTAAAGCTGCTAGATCACTATGACCACGTGAGTCAAGGCATCGAAATAAGTCGAGGTGGTCCATGCCCCAACCGTCGACATAAT
The DNA here is from genome assembly GCA_022559845.1 of Amorphophallus konjac. NCBI lineage: Eukaryota > Viridiplantae > Streptophyta > Magnoliopsida > Alismatales > Araceae > Amorphophallus > Amorphophallus konjac. Next base: position 13,477 of record JAHNEJ010002714.1, read on the forward strand.
GAAAGGAGATGAACAGTGGCTTATTCAAGATGCCGGCTAGCGGGCTTTCCGCAGATAACCCATGTAAATTCAGCAGAATGAACAGCCAAGACGTTTGCTTGTAGTACGTCTGAGTCTTGTCCTCCCTACGCACAAACGTCCTATATGGATGAAATCTATCTGTCGGACCCCTCCAAGGGACTACTGCCGGGAGCGGCTCTTCGACAGGAAATGGGTATTGTTGTGCCTCCAAGCGAGCGTCCCCTACACGGCTCAGATGTTTCAAGCTCTGCATGAAAGTGTCCTCGTTGATAGTAGCAAAGACAGGAGCAGGCGGGTCGGAATCTGTTTCCTTCAAAGCCTGACGCTGGGCCAGATATTTCTCCGCCTCCCTCTGGTGCTGTGAATAAAGCCTCTTCAGGTGGGCCTCGGGGATGTCAAACACTGGTCTGGGCTGTTGTTTCAAAAAGGAACGCTCGGCCACGTCCCAGAATGCACCTCTACTATCCCTGTAAAAGCTGGTTCGGATGTTCCACCATTTGATGTATTCTGATGTTACCCGGGGGACACGATTGGAAACGGTGGGGACTCTGAAAACTACGCCGTCCTGGCGATGATAGAAATCCCACCACAACCGGCCATCGCCGACAATGGCGGACCCATGCTTAGCCCGGCTATCCAGGGGAAATTGAGCGACTGATGTAGGGATATGTTGGTCATAACCAAAGTTCCGCCCAAAACGGAATGGATAGTATGGTTCCAGAAGAAGCAGACCACCCTTTCTGAAAACTAAGACACTAGGCCGAATGGCCATGGCCCATCTGACCAGCTCCGGCTCCAGAATAGAGCGAGCAGTATCAAGCCCTGAGACAGGATGGACATAGGTCTCTACCTCTTCCAGCTTGCACTCTCTCTGAGAATGAATTAAAGGAGCTGAACCTGCCGCCAAGCTCCAGAAATGAATGCTACCAGGGGCGTCCACCGACACCTTTATCAGTCGGCCCCTTATTTTGAACAGCTGATCATAGAAAGGACCAGGTTTAGCACTGGCAAACTCAATCATTTGGGGCAATACCGTATCTGCCTGCAAAGTTCTGGGAGCCAATTCAGGGAATAGACTACAGACCCAGGCATTGAAAAAATGAAAAGGACCCACAGTCCTCAAAGAACGGGGAGTCCAATGCTTGTACAAATCTCCCAAAGATTTGTAGATTAAACACAAGGCCACCGGGCAGAGCGACAGCCTCATTCCCCAGACCATCTGACAGGTCGGGTATATAGCTTCTGGCCGGATGATTGTCTCGTCCCCTTGAGGGAGAGCGAAAGTGCACAGCCAGAATGTGAAGTAAGCCGCGCAATGTGTGATGGGGTCTACACCTGCTGGGTTGGGACCACCTCTGCCTGCACGGCGCAATGAAGATGGCAGCTCTGACTTATAGCGAGGAGTCCTTATCTGCTTGCTGGCCGTCGGACCCATGGAAGGGAAATCTGCATATTTCAAGGGCCCGTCAAAGAAATATTGAATCCACTGCCCTATCCGGACCCTCAGCTTACTGCCTTTCTCTCGGGGATGAGAGCCTTTGGAGGACCCTCTGCTATACGCCAGACAGATGGAGCGATATGCCTTCATCAGATACCGGTATGAGAAGCCGAGGGAATACTTGCCTTCACCATCGGAACTATCCTTCTCAGAATCTGCCAAGCAGACTTCTTCATACGGCTCGCCATCAATAGGTAGTCCGAAAAGCTGGGACAGACTCCAGAGGTCAAGAGATGTCTCACCCTCTGCTGTATAAAATATGTTGAATAAGGGGCAGAAGACTTCAAACATCCCACAGCATAACCCTCGGGATATGGGATATCGAAATCTGGAAGCAAAGACATTATGATATACCCCGGCTCTGATCAACAGAGGGGCATATTCCTTCAGAACAAACTCAGTAAACTCCACTGCTCCTACTCGAAATAGGTGGGCGTCAGTGATCTTGGTGTCTCCAAACCAACCAGCGGCCAAATGATACTTGAACTGAATGGCCGAACAATTCAGCACAAAAGGTTCTTCGCGGTACCCCCACTTTACTGGTGCCAGGAAGAGACCATAGCCGGGCTTCTCCCTATTGACTCGGCCACTGACATTATCCCACCGAGCAGGTGTGAACTCCGGGGCCCAGGTCAACATTTCCTTTTCCGGCTCCAGCTCCGATATGCCAAGGACTACATCCCAGTCACGCTTCTCCCCGGGAAGGTATATAGCCTTCCCACGATACACTGAATCTTTCAGGCTGTCTCTCTCGACCAGAATTGCGACTTCAACTACACGAGCTATTCGGTAGTTCCGCATTCCACCCACGGTGAAAGTCCGGATAAACGGCATCAAGTGCTTGTCCTTCGGGAAATCCGGGCGATAATCAGTGCCCCGTCTGAAGCATGTTTCCATGGCAATGGAGTATACCCGGGATGTTGACACCGTGTCGGTATCAGAATCGAACGATTCATCAACGGAAGCGATTTTGTCGTATCCGAAGTCGAGGCTGTGCACGTTCAGCCAGTTTACTGTGGCCCGTGATATATCTGACTGGGCTGACGAACTGGCCCCGACATCTCCAGAGGATGCAGCAGCAGAGCCGGAAGCCATTGCAGTATCCGCAGTCAGGAAAAAGAAATGTTAAGTAAAAGACCTAATACAAGAGGCAGTCTCATAAGGATTGTAATATGAAGCCCTTGAAAATTTCGGCAGCATCTCCCCTTATTCGGGGTCTGCCCAAGGAGAATAGGGAGTCACCAACCAAGAGGGGGTGATCCCGAAGCAAAAGGGGATTAAATCCCCAAAGAGCGTCCTACCCGGGGCGAAATCTAATAAGACGAGAAGAAGCCGGACGGTCGGAGGGGAGGAGCTCGCCGCCACCGCCGAGAGAGAAAAGAAAGTGAAGAGAGAGAAGGAGCTGTGAATAATGAGAAGCCAAGAGGCTTTCGGCGCCTCAAATAGAAGCCCGAAGCGAAGGGTTCTCGGCGCGGTAAAACGCGCGCCGAGAACCCCCAGGCCGAGAGCCCCCCCTTCGGCCAAAATGCGCGCAGAGAAGCCCTCCGCGCCGAGAAGCCCTCCGCGCCGAGAAGCCCTCCGCGCCGGGAAGCTAGGCGCGCCGAGACCCCCGTCTCCACGCCGAGAGGTCTTCACGCGCCGAGAAGCCTATGGCCTCGTGCCGAGAAGCTCCAAAGTGCTGAAAATAAAGTCAGACAATATGAAGATAGAAAAGAAAGATACGTGTGCAGAATATTGTTGCAACGAGATGATCAGGTCTAAGGACCGGATTGAAAACAAACTGAGGAAGATACCCTCGAATAATGAAAGTCACCTGCAGGCCCCGTGCCGCTTATTCTTAGCTTACGCCACCCGCAGGTGGGGGGCATTTGTTGACACCTTAAAAATGAACAAGGGTGGAAGCAGATTATACCCATAGTAAAAGACCAATGATGAAGCTCGTCAACCATTTACCCGGCTAAAGCCTTCGTCGGCCGAGCTGATGTCCGGTGCCAATGTCACTCAGATGGCAGCACTAACAAAGCAGTAGTCGCTTGACTAATGAGACTTCCTAGCACACTTTAATAGGAACTGTGTTGCTGCCTCATCCAAGAATCCACATATGACATGTCAGGGCAAGTCAGACGTCGGCTTAGTAACAGATGTGATGTAAGATAAAGATGAAGCCGGTACCGGCAGATGAAGATTGTAAAGGCTTTTGCAAAGTCAGAACACAAGAAGAATCGTCTCCACAGATTATACACCCGGCTGAAGTCTTCCCAGACTAAAGCTGATGTCCAATCTCGTCACCATTCAGGTGTCGATATCGATAAAATGATGCCCGATTTTGTCTTCATTCAGATGGCAATACTGATGAAACCCCCGTCTGCGGACCGATGAAAACCCTACTAATGATCTTAATACAAACTATATCACCAACGGGGGACCCTCTTGGGTACTGATGTACGTGAGGGGCCTATGAAAGGCCTGGTCAAAGAGACCTAAATGGACCTGTAATAGTGGCGCCGGGAGCCACCTTGTCAAAGCCCAATGGCTGCACCAAGAGGCTGGGGCCTGCGCGCCGGGAAGCCCTCAGCTAAGGCGCGCCGTGAGGTGCCTGGCGAGAAGGCAAAAAAGGGACGGCTATAAAGCCCCTTCCCTTCGAAGAACTCAAGGGGGTCCGGGACGAAGGAGGAACAGTAGAAACAAAAACCAGATAGAAAAAAGCCAGAAGAGAGACCGAGAGGGAAAGAAAGAAGAAGCTGCGAGAAGAAGAAGAAAGGGAGATTCAGGTGGGTAGCCGGGGAGGGAGAGGAGTCAATGCTCCGCCCTCCCCCATGCTTTCCTTTTTTTCTTTCTTTTGATGTAATCTGGCGAGGCTTTCTCGATGTATCAATGTAGCCGGAGGATCCCGGTCTTGATTTCCATCTCTCTGTCTTTCATTTACTCTCTACAATCTGTATAGGTTTGGGATGATGCAATGAAATGAAGGATCAACATGGCTCGTTTAAGCATTCGATTGATTGGAATGCCTGCTGTCTTTCTCCCCTTCTTGCATCGGTTGTCCTTCTGAATATCGGTTTGCCCAGATGCTACAGCTTTCCGATTCATGTTTCGACCGCCCCCTCCCTAGCCTGTTCTCTGGTGAAGGATGAAGATGGAACCTCAACCCTCGTTCAATGGGTTATTGGGCTCTGTCCCCCCTCTTCCTTCCCCTCGGATCATGATTTTCCCGGATATTATAGATGTCTGTCGAGCTCCCATCTCGTTCAGGGTCAGAGACATCAATCTCTTGACCGTCTGAGCAGCAGGTGAGTAGAGGAAATGCCATACGTCCCACGAGGATTCAATAATGGATGATCTGCCCTTCGAATGATGCTAACCCCCATGTAATCCCCTCCTGCAGCCCAGATCTTGCCTCAATCCGAGCCAGAAATCCCAGAAATCTCCTGAGCAGAGTATCACAACTAAGCCATAAACCCTTTAGCCCCTTCCCGGCGTGGTCATTTCCCCGCCGAGAACTACTCCGCCGAGAGATCCCCCTTGCTTTAGCCCCTTCAGTAAGCCAGACAAAGCCTCTTGCGATACAGCCTTCCCGGCCCGGGGGCCTCCCGGCACCGGGTTCCCGGCGCGGTCATTACCGCGCCGAGAACCCCTGCGCCGAGAGCTCCCCCCTTTTGGCCAATGAAACCTACACCGGGAACTACGCTTCCTGCCATCCTTTCTTTACGCTGTGAATCCTCCATTCCTTGAACCCCGGATGAAAGCCTTCCTGCTACAGGCCAAGGAACCACACAGATGCCCTTTGAAGTCCGATCAACCAAGCTTTGCATCCTGTCGAAGGATACCCCAGATCATCATATGTACCTAAGGGATAAACATCATTGGGGATAACTCCCCTACATAACCTTACGAGCCAGAGAAACTCTGCCACTGCATAAGTTTCAATGGCCTCAAAGGGATATTAAGTTGGTGCTGTGATCACATACACGGGCTAGGGGTCCCATACCCCCCTTATTCTGACTTTCATCCCGGCACTCCGTGGGTGATCGTCTATCACTCCCTGGCATATGCTAGGTACGGGGGAGGAAAGATAATACTGAAGCTGTCCTCTGGACTCCGCATGGTAATGGTGAAAAGGACCTCTGTGTGGGGCTCTTCCCCTCCAATCCCTCTCAGCTCTCGGCCTCCTTTGAAGCATATACAACTAAAACCAGTTGAACCCCATCTCTAGTCCCCAAAGCCAATCTACTTTGATATAATTCCCAGAAAACTCTAAAAAATCCTAAAAAATAGGGTACCGTAAAATCCTAAACTCCTCACGGCGCCCAAACACCCGCCTTCTCGGCACCTACCTCTCGGCGCCACCAGCTCCCGGCGCGGCCTTCAGCGCGTCGGGAACCCCCAGGCCGAGAGCTCCTCTCCCCCCTTTAGCCTACGCCGAGAACCCCCCTTGGAGAGTCTTCGTCGCGCCGGGAAGTCGGCGTCGGGAGCTTCCTGGATTCTTCCCTTCGGCTACGCCGGGAACCTCCACCTTCTTGCCACTCACGTCGGGAGCCTTAGCCTCCTCTCTGTGGTCATGCCGAGAGCCTAAGTTGCCACTCTGTGAGCCCAAATGCCCAGAGCTAACCCACACAGAGATATTCGTGGATCACCAGATGTGTCCCGAGGATAAAGTTAAAGGGAGGTAGACTCCCTTATGTTCCATCGATTCGTGTCGAAGTCACAACGACGCGCCTCCCTCTTAGCTCCGGTGAGCCATGCCAATGCATGAGTGCCACCAGCTCCTGTGAGGGAAGAATCAAACATTGCCCTAGGGCATACATGTGTAACGTGGAGAGGCCCGACCTCTCTCTTCCTTTCGGCTTTCACCCCGGCACTCCGTGGGTGATAGCCTATTTCCCTCTGGGTATGATCCAGACTATGGGGTAGTGCCGCCGATATATTAACCGATGTTTTAAACCTCCGTCATGATCGCGGCTCATCCTGTCCGCGATTGATATCCTCTGTTTCACCTTTCCCCTGAGTCTGATTGTTTTTGAACCGCCGATTCAGCGAGATAGTTTGTTTCTGTGGTTAATGTTATTCTCTTACTCGCCTTCCGGGCCTGGTACGAAGTTCAAAGTTATGTATATGAATATCTGTTTGCCTTATGAGGCCTCCTATTTTGGCGTTTAATCAAGGGTTGTCCTTCCTTGGAAGGACGTAATTAACGTCATAGCCTTTATGGTATGACGGACTTCTGGTCCCGACTCGGACCTCACAATCGACTGACTTTGTCAGATCGAGCGCACAATGAAATTGACACACACGTGACTGGCACGCCTAATAAACAAAACAAATAAATAAGTCAAAAAAAATAAATAAAAATCAATTAAAATAAATCAGATAGACCCATCCCCACAAGGGGATAACCCTCTGACGGCACCAGGGGCCGTTGCTATAGAAGAAGCCCCCCAAGAAGTCAGTCCAGAGGTTGAAGCCAGCACTGGTCAGCAGAGGCCAAGGGCACTACATGAACCTCCAAGACCCCGATGGGCGGAAGAAATGAGACTGTCTAATGTCAGGGTGGGCAGCCAGATCATGAAAATACTAAAGAAGCTCCCTACCAGATTCTCCATCTGGGAGATTCTCTCTCTGAGTGAAGAGGCTCGCCAAGCAATTGTTGATGCCTTGCAGTCGCCGGCACAATATGAAGCACTCTTGACAGAAGTGAATTCTGGGCCGTCAGTTACATTCACAGAGGATGACATGCTGATTCCGAATTCCTGCCATAACAGACCGTTGTATATGAGGGGCTCCCTGAACTGTCAGCCACTGAGCAGGATACTGATAGATCCCGGGGCTGCCGTAAACATTCTCCCATACCGCATCTACCAAAAATATTACTTTGATCTGCAGCTTACCAAGGTCAGAGACATGAAAATTACGGGATTCAACCAGAAATGTGAGACGCCCCTTGGGGTGGCTGATTTTAACCTCACATTGGGGGATCTCACTACCGTGGTACGATTCTATGTAATCGATTCCAACACCACATATAAGGCCCTGCTGGGGAGACCGTGGCTGCATGAATATCAAATAGTGCCGTCCACGCTACATCAATGCATTAAATACTGCCATGAAGGAAAAGAAGAGAGGGTGTTTGCGGATCTGCATCCCTTCGAAGTATTCGAGTGCCATATGCTCGATGCATCCTACTACACGGAGGTGTCGCAAAAGGGTGAAGAGAAAGAGGCTGTGGTCAGCCAGAAAAAGCCGGCGACGAAGGCAAGAAATTGGTCTCCACCGCCACCAAAGGGCTATATTAAAAAGCATGAGGTATCTCACATCTCTTATGCTGGTGACTTTGCTCGGATCACCCCTCCTAGCATTCACCCGGATGATATCAATGAAGAAATGAAAGAAAAGTACACACAAGTGGAGGTTCCGCAGGGTTTATTTAAACCCATCGTCAGCCTCGAGTACCAGACGGTGCTACCACTGAAGACTATGGAAGTCCCTCGCTTCTGCGAGCCTCCTACCATATTCTATACCGAGGAGTCAGTCGAGGAAGATGATCAAGACTGCATGGTCCTTGAAGAGGCTGCAAACCAGATGGTGCCAATTACAGGCTTAGATTATACTACCCGACGGGTTTCGCAGATGTTCTCTAAGATGCGAATGCCGTCATTACAGCCTGTTGCCCAGAAGAAGGCGTTCAAGGAGCTATGGGATCCGCCTCGGGATAATAAAGAACTGAGGAAGATCACTCAGCGCCCGGGATTGGGTTATACCCTTCAAGAATACTATGAAGCTGAGGTGGACGTCATCTCTGTCTCCTACCAGCATGAAGACCCTCCCGAGGTGGGATATGACAAGTACCCCTCGGAAGATGAAGAAATCATTTATCAATCCATAATGAATAATGAAGCCCCAGACAGTCAGCTGGAGACGGGGACGTCTGATGAAGCAAAGAAAGATTGGTGCTGGGAAGACCTACCTTGCAAAGAGGACCTATTCCATGCTGAAGCAAAGTTTGATACGGGAACCCCGGATGAAGACCAAGTAGCCAAAGAGCTGAGGGAATGCCTGGAGTTTGAGCGCATCCTGGAAGAAGTCCGGGCTCTACAGGATGATGATCTCTCAAGGGAGCCTGCACCAGAAAAGCCTCTAAGGGCGGAAGACTCCATTGTTGAGTTTCCTGCTGAACCAGTCACGTCCTCGGGGCAGACTAGACAGAATCCAACAATATTGGCCGTATATGATGAGCCAGCACCCGCTGATGACCAGTATGATGAAACAGAGGGTCATGAAACTGAAGAAGATTATATCCCGGGAGGCTTCATTGACTTGCAAGAAGCCCCGCCCGAGGTCGAAGATGGAGGTCAGGCCACCGTCGATGAGCTTGTGGAAATAAATCTGGGGACCGCAGATGAGCCAAGGCCGACATTCCTCAGCGCACTGCTGGAGCCAGCTGCCAGGGAACAGTATGTACAGTTCTTGAAATAATTCCGAGACTGCTTTGCATGGACATATGATGAAATGCCGGGACTGAGTTCTGATGTGGCACAGCATCGATTAGCAATAAACCCAGAGGCTAGCCCTGTGAAGCAGCCTTCCAGGAGAATGCGCCCTGAATTAATAAATCAGATTAACAAAGAGGTTGACAAGCTAATCGATGTGGGCTTTGTTGAAGAGAACCAATATACTACATGGCTAGCCAATATAGTGCCCGTGAAGAAGAAGAATGGGCAGATCAGAATATGTGTTGATTTCCGGGACCTTAATAAGGCCTGCCCGAAAGATGATTTCCCAGTGCCAATCACTGAAGTAATGATCGATGCGCCTACTGGTCATGAAGCCCTGTCATTTATGGATGGGTCATCCGGATATAACCAGATCTGGATTACTGAAGAAGACAGAGTGCACACTGCGTTCCGCACTCCGAAGGGGATATTCCACTACAAAAGGATGCCGTTTGGCCTCAAGAATGCCGGCGCTACCTACCAAAGAGCTATGACAAAGATCTTTGATGATTTGCTCTTCAAGAAAGTAGAGTGCTACATTGATGATCTGGTAGTAAAAACTAGTAGAAGAGAAAACCATTTGCAAGACCTGAGGGTAGTGTTCCAGAGGCTGAGCAAATATGAGCTCAAGATGAATCCTATGAAGTGCGCCTTCGGCGTGTCCAGTGGAAAATTCCTCAGATTTATTATCCGTCATAGGGGCATTGAAATTGACCCATCCAAGATTAAGGCTATCCAGGAGCTCCCTCCACCGAGGAATCTGCCCGAGCTGAGATCTCTGCAAGGGCGTCTGGCCTATATCCGACGATTTATATCAAATCTATCGGAAAGATGCCACCCCTTTCATAAGCTCATGATGAAAGATGTGCCGTTCCTCTGGGACGATGGCTGTCAGGAAGCCTTTGAGAATCTGAAAGAATATCTCAAGACCCCTCCGGTGCTGGGGGCACCAATTAAGGGCAGGCCCTTGATACTGTATATCGCAGCCACATACTGTTCCCTGGGGGCAATGCTGGCACAGATAAATGAAGAAGGCAAAGAACAAGCCTTGTACTACCTAAGTAGGAGGCTGATTAGAACTGAAGAAAGCTACAGCTACATAGAAAAGACCTGCTTGGCACTAGTCTTTGCTGTCAAAAAGCTCCGACACTATATGTTGTCACATGAAGTCAGATTGATATCTGCAGCAGATCCGCTCAAATATATATTGACTCAGCCAGTACTGAAGGGCCGGTTGGGCAAATGGGCAGTGATCCTGATGGAATTCGATATTACCTATACACCCCAGAGGGCGATAAAAGGACAGGCCATGGCTGATTTCTTCGCAGAGCATCATGTGCCGGAAAATGATATGCTAGGGACTGAGTTACCCGATGATGAAACACTCGAGGCCTGCCAGGCTCAGTCAGTTATGTGGCAACTATTCTTTGATGGAGCATCTAGAACATAGACAGACTCCGATGGAAAGACCAGAATACGGGCCGGGGCCGGTATTGTGCTGAAGTCACCAGAAGGGGAGGTCGTGCATACTTCCTGTTCTATAAACAAGCCCTGCACCAATAATGAGGCCGAGTATGAAGCTCTGATAATCGGGCTATATGTCAGCCTCAACATGGGTATCCAAATGCTTCAAGTATTCGGGGATTCGATGTTGATAATAAAATATATCCAAGGTGAGTTCGAAGTGCGGAAGCCAGAATTGAATCCCTACCACCAAAAAGCTGTGCGCCTCATGGCGAAATTCTACCATATTGAGCTCAAGCATGTGGGCCGTGGACACAATGCCCAGACTGATGCACTGGAAAAGCTGGCTAGCTCACTAGCAGTCCCACCAAATAAGACACTGAACATTGTCGTTATGAACCGGCGGCAAGTCCCCAGTATGCTAGAGGGGTGCCCCGAAGAAGACAAAGTTGCCACCATCAGCACAGAACAAGCGTCTGATTGGAGACAGCACCTGCTGTAGTGGTTTCTACACCAACAACTACCGCAGATAAGAGAAGAAAAGATGAAACTCCTAAGAATTAAAGACTCTTATGAACTCAGGAATGGAATTTTATTCCGAATAATGGCAGATGCACGCAAGAAGATTCTACTCCGCTGTCTGTCCACTGAGGAAGCCTGGCAAGCGATGAAAGAAACACATGCTGGGACAGCAGGTGCCCACCAGGCTGGTCCCAAGATGAAGATAGAAATCAAGAAGCTGGGCTACTATTGGCCCACCATGTTTGAAGACTGCTGTAAATTTGCAAAATCATGCCAGAAATGCCAGGGGCATGCTACTGTGCCTAGGAGGCCTCCTACAACTCTGCACCCTACAGTTCCCAGCTGGCCATTTGCACAATGGGGAACTGATGTAGTCGGGCCACTGCCGACTTCCTCGGCCGGACATAAGTACATACTGGCCATAACAGATTACTTCTCCAGATGGGCGGAGGCTATAGCATTAAGAGAAGTGACTGGTGAACTGGTCGCCAGATTCATCAAGCAGAACATTATCTTCCAGTTCGGGATCCCCAGCCGAATAATATCTGACAATGGAAGTCATTTCAGAAATCAGAAGGTCTATCGGCTTGCTGAGAAGTATAAGATCGAATGGAGGACCTCCACCCCTTACAATCCACAGGCAAACGGATTGGCAGAAGCTTTTAACAAGACTCTCTGCACCTTGCTGGCCAAGGTCGTCACTTCTAATAAGAAGGACTGGGAAGAGAAAATGTATGAAGCTCTGTAGGCATACCGCACTATCTTCAAGACACCTACAGGGTGCTCACCATACTCGCTGGTATACGGCTCAGAGGCAGTGGTTCCGCTAGAGCTGGAAGTCCCGTCACTCAGAGTGGCAGTCCAATATGGCCTGGCCCGTGACAAATAGACCAATGCAGAAAGAAGACTAGAAGAACTGGCTGAATTGGAAGGGAAGCGCCTCCGAGCTCAGAAGAGTATCCAAATGTATCAGGCCTGCATGGCCACTACATTCAACAAACTCGTAAGAGGACGAGAATTCAAGAAAGGTGACCTCGTCATGGTCAAGAAAAAAAAAGTCATGGCGTCCAACCCAAAAGGAAAGCTGAATGCTAATTGGGAAGGTCCTTATGTGATACAGAGGGTCTACGAAGGAGGGGCCTACATGGTTGTTAACCATCGAGGGGAAATCCAATTCTCACCACTCAACGGAAGACATCTGAAGCTGTATCATACAGCACAACCAACATTCCCCGAGTAATCGGGCAAAATCTACCCTTTCCTTGGTCTAGCGGCACTCCCCCCTAACCGAGCTACCCTTTCCTTGGTTTAGCGGCACTCTGCCCTAACCGAGCTACCCTTTTCCCGGTCTAGCGGTACTCCGCCCTAGCCGAGCTACCCTTTTCTTGGTCTAGCGGCACTCCGCCCTAACCGAGTTACCCTTTCCTTGGTCTAGCGGCACTCCGCCCTAGCCGAGCTACCCTTTCCTTGGTCTAGCGGCACTCCGCCCTAGCCAAGCTATACCCGTTTCTTGGTCTGGCGGCACCCCGCCCTAGCCAAGCTACACCCTTTTCCCGGTCTAGTGGCACCCCGCCCTAGCCGAGCTACCCTTTTCTTGGTATAGCGGCACTCCGTCCTAACCAAGCTACCCTTTCCTTGGTCTAGCGGCACTCCGCCCTAGCCAAGCTATACCCATTTCTTGGTCTAGCGGCACTCCGCCCTAGCCAAGCTACACCCTTTCCCGGTCTAGCGGCACCCCGCCCTAGCCGAGCTACCCTTTCCTTGGTCTAGCGACACTCCGCCCTAGCCGAGCTACCCTTTTCTTGGTATAGCGGCACTCCGTCCTAACCGAGCTACCATTTTCTTGGTCTAGCGGCACTCCGCCCTAGCCAAGCTACACCCTTTCCTTGGTCTAGCGGCACTCAGCCCTAGCCAAGCTACACCCTTTTCCCGGTCTAGCGACACCCCGCCCTAGCCGAGCTACCCTTTTCTTGGTATAGCGGCACCCCGCCCTAGTCGAGCTACCCTTTTTCTTGGTATAGCGGCACTCCGCCCTAACCAGACTACCCTTTCTTGGCCTAGCGGCACTCCGCCCTAACCAAGCTACCCTTTCTTCATCTAGCGGCACTCCGCCCTAGCCGAGTTACCTTTCCTTGGTCTAGTGGTACTCCGCCCTAGTCGAGCTACCCTTTTTCTTGGTCTAGCGGTACTCCGCCCTAACCAAGCTACCCTTTTTTCGTCTAGCGGCACTCCACCCTAGTCGAGCTACCTTTCCTTGGTCTAGTGGTACTCCGCCCTAGCCGAGCTACCCTTTTTCTTACTCTAGCGGTACTCCGCCCTAACCAAGCTACCCCTTCCTTGGTCTAGCGACACTCCGCCCTAGCCGAGCTACCATTTCCTTGGTATAGCGGCACTCCGCCCTAGCCAAGCTACACCCTTTTCTTGGTATAGCGGCACTCCGCCCTAACCAAGCTACCCTTTCTTCGTCTAGCGGCACTCCGCCCTTGCCGAGCTACCTTTCCTTGGTCTAGTGGTACTCCGCCCTAGCCGAGCTACCCTTTTTCTTGGTATAGCGGCACTCCGCCCTAACCAAGCTACCCTTTCTTCGTCTAGCGGCACTCCGCCCTAGCCGAGCTACCTTTCCTTGGTCTAGCGGCACTCCGCCCTAGCCGAGCTACCCTTTTTCTTGGTATAGCGGCACTCTGCCCTAACCAAGCTACCCTTTCTTCGTCTAGCGGCACTCCGCCCTAGTTGAGCTACCTTTCCTTGGTCTAGCGGCACTCCGCCCTAGCCGAGCTACCCTTTTCTTGCTATAGTGGCACTCCGCCCTAGCCAGGCTACCCTTTCTTGGCCTAGCGGCACTCCGCCCTAACCAAGCTACCCCTTCCTTGGTCTAGTGGTACTCCGCCCTAGCCGAGTTACCCTTTTTCTTGGTCTAGCGGCACTCCGCCCTAACCAAGCTACCCCTTCCTTGGTCTAGTGGTACTCCGCCCTAGCCGAGCTACCCTTTTTCTTGGTCTAGCGGTACTCCGCCCTAACCGAGCTACCTTTCCTTGGTCTAGCGGCACTCCGCCCTAGCCGAGCTACCCTTTCCTTGGTATAGCGGCACTCCGCCCTAGCCAAGTTACACACTTTTTCTTGGTATAGCGGCACTCCGCCCTAACCAAGCTACTCTTTCTTCGTCTAGCGGCACTCCGCCCTAGCCGAGCTACCTTTCCTTGGTCTAGCGGCACTCCACCCTAGCCGAGCTACCCTTTTCTTGCTATAGCGGCACTCCGCCCTAGCCAGGCTACCCTTTCTTGGCCTAGCGGCACTCCACCCTAACCAAGCTACCCCTTCCTTGGTCTAGCGGCACTCCGCCCTAGCTGAGATACCCTTTCCTTGGTATAGCGGCACTCCGCCCTAGCCAAGCTACACCCTTTCTTGGCCTAACGGCACTCCGCCCTAACCAAGCTACCCTTTCTTCGTCTAGCGGCACTCCGCCCTAGCCGATCTACCTTTCCTTGGTCTAGCGGCACTCCGCCCTAGCCGAGCTACCCTTTCCTTAGCCTAGCGGCACTCCGCCCTAGCCAAGCTACACCCTTTTCTTGGTCTAGTGGTACTCCACCCTAGCCGAGCTACCCTTTTTCTTAGTCTAGCGGCACTCCGCCCTAACCAAGCTGCCCTCGTCTTAAGCTGGTGGCATTCCGACCTGTCACCCTCTAAAAAAAAAGGAAGAGAAAGAGAATAAAGGAAAATAAAAATAGGGTTAAAAATAGAGATACCCCGCCAGACTTGCTCCTATATTAGGGACAAGTGTAAAAATGGCCCAAAACCCAGCTGTGGTGAAAACCCGAAAGGGCACTGCAGGCAAAATCGGGTACCCCGCCACGTGAAAACCCGAAAGGGCGCGTGGGTAAAAGCAAGAGGGGGCTGGCTCCGGCGAAAACCCGAAAGGGCGCTTGGGTCGGTAATGTGGTGATTCCAAAGAAAGCCTCACCTCCCACCATAAAACTCCTCATCGATCGACCGGCGCCTTGCCCGATCAACGATTAAACCCATCCGGAATGGACCTTACGTCTATTCTGTTAAAGCCTTCATGCATTGCTCAAGAAAAATTCCCTCGATAATAAGCCCATCTCGGGATAGACCTTCCGTCTGTTATGATAAAACACTTCCACTTGTTTCTGTCTAAGACCCACCACGATGAAACCTACCCGGTTTAGACCTTACGTCTATCTCAATGAAACCTATCCTACGTCTTACCATGATGAAACCTGCCATTGATCGACTGGCACACTGCCCGATCAATAATGAAACCTGTCCGTTTTAGACCTTACGTCTATCCCGATGAAACCTATGAAATCCTTGCATTGGTATAAACCCAATACTGATGATGAAACCTGATACTGATCGACCGGCACACTGCCCGATCAACGATGAAACCTTGTCCAGCTTAGACCTTACTTCTATTCCGACTAGATCTATAGGTCTCTTTACGGCCCGCCGTGATGAAACCTGCTGTTGATCGACTGGCACACTGCCCGATATCAATGATAAAACCCTATCCAGTTTAGACCCTACGTCTATCCTGATGAAGCATATGAAATCCTTGCATTGGTATGAGCCAATACCAATGATGAAACCTACTATCGATCGATTGGCACGCTACCCGATCGACGCCAAGACCCATCCAGGGTAGACCTTCCGTCCGCTCTGACATAGCACAACACTGCTCTTTGAATCGATTCAGACCCTCCGTCTGGATAGATCATGAAACTCTATTCCTTTGCGTTAATGTTAAACCCCACGTTAACGATGAAACTCACATTTTCAGCAAACGGCCTCGTGCCCGAGCTGCTATCTATATCCTCTAAATCAATTCGGACCTTTCGTCTGGACAGATCATGAAACCCTATCTCCCTTTGCATTGATGTTTACACCCACATCAATGATCGTGTGTCCACAATAAACATATGGCGCCATGGTCCATAGGATGAAAGTTCTGGTCCCAGAAAAGACAATGAAAAAGGAAAAGAGAAAGAAAACGACAAAAAAAGTATATATATAAAAATGGGGTTGAAAATAGAGATACCCCGCCAGACTTGTTCAGGCATTCTGGACAAGGGTAAAAATGGCTAAAACCCAGCTGTGGTGAAAACCCGAAAGGGCACTGCAGGCAAAATCGGGTACCCCACCACGTGAAAATCTGAAAGGACGCGTGGGCAAAAGCAAGAGGGGGCTGGCTCCGGCGAAAACCCGAAAGGGCGCTTGGGTCGGTAATGTGGTAATTCAGAAGTTCCATGCCAACCGGCACGTTACCTTCACCTCCCCTTCACTGATGAGGCCTTCCGTCGGTCATCTGGCTCTATGCCCCACCGATGATAAAGCCTTTCCGGGGTAGATCTTACATCTACCCTGATGAAATCTACATACCCTCTTTCACATGTCCCACCGACAATAAAACCTGTCATCATTCTGATAAAGCCTGGCCAGTTCAGACCTTACGTCTGTCCTGATCAAACTCCCAAACCTTCCCTTGACCGATTGGCTCCTTGCCCGGTCAACGATAAAACCCTACCAGGATAGACCCTACGCCTATCCTGATGAAACCTACGTATTTCTTGGCAAAGTCCCACCCGCCATAAAACCTGCTGGAATAGACCTTACGTCTGTCCTGACGAGACCTACACCTCTACATACGTCCCACCGTTGATCAACCGGCACCTCGCCCGATTAATGATGAAATCCTCTGTCCGGTTTAGACCTTACGTCTTCACTGATGAAACCTATGAAACTCTTTGCGTCGATATAAGCCCCATATCGACGATGAAACCAACCACTGATCGACTGGCACCTCGCCCGATCAGTGATGAAACCATGTCCAATTAAAACCCTGCCAGTTTAGACCTTTTGTCTATTCTGATGAAACTTATAACACTTTTTTTGCATCGATATGAACCCAATATCGATGATGAAACTAGCTATTGATCGACAGGCACCTCGCCCGATCAATGATGAAATCCTATCCAGTTCAGACCCTACGTCTGTCCTGATGAAAACCACCCACCCTTCAATGTCCCACCTGCGATAACCTCTACCCAGTGTAGACCTTACGTCTACTCTGATAAAACCTATAAAACTCCTTTGCATCGATATAAACCCAATATCGATGATGAAATCATATACTGGTCGATTGGCACATTGCCCCGACTAGCTTTGAAACCTGCCCGGGATGGACCATTCACCAGTTCCGGATAATGCTCTAAGCCTCTTCGTTCACATTCCTGCAAACCGTCTCCCTTGCGGCACATATGGCCAAAGAAGGACATTTGCTACCACCAACAGAATTCGGTTTAAAGCACCCCCCGGAGGCCGTCACGCGGTGGAGCGAGTTCCCCATCCTTTCTTTGAAGGGGTGGACACTCTCCTGCCAGGTACGAGCCATTCGTATGAGGGACTGCTAGAACCACTACCCCACTTCCCAAAGTGATGAAACCACATAGAAAAGACAATGGACACACATGAAGCCAAAGATTCCTTTTCATTAAAAGAGGAGTACATAAAGAGCCCCGAGGGGACACTGTATCACAAAAGAGGGCAGAAGAAAACAAAGAAAAGATAATTCAAGGCCGCCGGATGATATCTTCAAAGGCCAAAAGACCCACATCGGGAGCGGCTCTTAGCTCATGAAGGCGCGCCTCCTCTTCCTGAAGCTTCACGGACATATCCCGGAGAGACATCACCCGTCCCTCCAACAAGGCCACCTCCTCGGTGGACCGTGGCCGAATAGAGGATAATTTTTGCAGCTCGGCTCGGAGTCCAGCGAGTTCCGCTTCCAGAATGGCTATCCGGTCCTGGACGGCTTCCTCCCGCTGGACAACGCTCTGCAGTTCAGCTTGGCGTTCGTCAAGGGCAAGCGTCAGCTTTTCCAGCTCAGATTTGCACTCTGACCTCTGCAACTTCAATGCCGTCAGCTTGTCGGTCATAGTCCATGCTAGAAAATCTCTTCGATGCACGAATTTCAGCAAAAGCAAGACCCGCTGAGCCCATATGTCCAGAGGGTAGCCCATGGCTTGCAGGCCAGTGGTGAAGCGATTGGCAATTTCCTTCAGTTACAAATATGTCAAGCCAGGCTGGGATTCTACCAGCTGGCGTAGCATGTCCAAATGCTGCCGAACAAAGCAGTCAGAAGAAGCAATGCCAAAGGAGGTAGTTGGGACGACCTCAAAAGTCACCTCGCCGTCAATGTCTGCCCACAGTGCAACATCCGGCTGAGAGGACGAAGACGGCAAATCCGCTGGAAGAACTGGCTGGTCCCTCTCTGTGCTCTCCTGTTGAGCTGAAGACTCCTCCTCTACCGCTGTCTCGGGAGCTATGGCTCGAACATCCGCGGAGGGAGAACCAATAAATGATGGAGCTATCTCTTCATGAGTCTCCTGAATAAGGACTTCATCTTCAGCTACTCTTTCTGATAATGGGGACGAAAGGTCCCTAGTCTGTAAAGGCAGAAATCCAGTCTCTATAGCCACTGTGGCAGGGACTGCTGACTCGGGCGCAATTGACATTATGGCGGCCAGTATAAAAGCGGAGCTTCTGGCTGGGTCTGCTTCGGCTCTAAACTCTGAGGCCCTGACAGGGATGGAAATCTCTCCTGATGATCCCAAGTCCAGTGATGTTAAGTCAGTTGAAGATTGTATTCTTACTGGCACAGGGCGAATAACCTCAGAAATTCCCATGCAAGTTGAAGGTAAAGCAGAGATGATGACCAAGTCTGCAGATGAGACATCCATAGAAACCGCGGCCGTGTCTGAGCTGGTAATGACAGGGTCCTGAGGACAAAGCAGAATGATCTTCAGTAGTGAATGAAAGAAAATAAATAGAACAGCAAACAAAAAGAGAAGCTTACCTTTAAGCTGGGGTCTATATCCTCAAAATGAGACAAAAGGGGAGAAAGCTCCGTAGTTGAAGCAACAAATGGAGGGGTTATGTCGACCTCGGTGTCGAGCCCGGTAAACTCCTCTTGCAATTCCTCCTCAGAAGATAGCATCAACAGTTTAGGAGGCTGAAAGGGCGGGAGGCCTTTTGCAAATACAGGCAGGGCTTCTGATTTTAGGATTTCCTCCTCACTGTCGCTGAAGGTCACTTCCTCCTCATTATCAGGGATGGTCTCGGAGCTGCCCGAGGATATCTCCACTCTAGCTATATGCTGCGAGGTCGCCTCTAGAGCATGCCGGGATGCAGACCGAGTGATTATGCGTCTGGCCGGAATAGGGCTCCGTTTTGTTTGAGTCCTTTCACTTTCCTGTGGCTGAGATGACTCTCCCGCTACTATCATAGCCCCAGTCTGCTCCCTGACTGTCGCCTTAACAAAAGGGGAACCCTGAGGGATATAATGGAAAAGAACAACAACGAAAGTATAAAGAAAAAAGATGAGAAAGCACATTTACCCTCCTCCTCGCCAGCCGGGGTAGGAGAAGGCAGCCTCGTGTCCCTTTCCACAGGCACTGCAACTTGCTCCGGGGCTGTATCAGATAAAGAGAAGCTCAGTTTCGAAGGACGCCTTAAAAGAACAGTCAAGAAAACAATGAAGATTGCATCTGCAAGATATTTACCGCCACTCTCGGCAGGTTCCTGAGCAGCCTCCCTCTGAGACCTGAACTCGTCAAAAGAGGGGATGTCTGGAAGAGGGATTCCGGCATCCGTCGCGACTGGAGCTGACTGCTGGACCCGAACAACTTTGGCCCTCTTGGCCTTGACAACTACAGCTTTTACCACAGAAGGCTTCCTCTTCTTGCCCGGAGGCAAGGGAGTGGTCGTAGGTGCCGCTGTGGGGATTTCAAAGTAAGCAGGCTTCTCAGCTTGAGCAATGATCTTCCTGTAAAGTCCCTGCCGTTTTATGTCCGGTCTATCTGTGCAAAACACAAGAAGGACAGTCATAGTTGACAGATGCAGAACACAACAATAAAAGAAAGATGCCATGAGCACACAGGAAGGGTCATACCTGCTGGGCCATCATAGAAGGTGGAAAGCGGCCAATACAGATAAGCCACCTCCTTCGAGCGGGAAGCAGCCTCCTTCACGAGCCAGCATACGTCACCAATGGTTTGGCACTTATCCGTCAAGGCAGCCAAGTCTTTATGTCCGTGGAAGTCGAGGCAATGAAACAGGCCGAGATAATCCATACACCAGCCGTCGACATAATGAAAAGAAATAAAAAGTGGCTTATTCAGAATGCCAGCTATCGGGTTCTCTACTGACAGCCCGTGAACATTCAGTAGTATAAAAAGCCAAGAAGTGTGCTGATAATATGTCTGGGTGCGGTCTTCCCTCAGCACAAATGTCCTATAAGGATGAAATCTGTCCACCGGGCCCCTCCAGGGGGCTGCTGTCGGGAGAGGCTCCTCCGGGGGAAATGGATACTACACCTCCACATGAATACTCCCTATGTGGCCCAACTGCCTCAGGTCCTTTGTAAAAGCATCTTCATTGATCTCAGAAAAGATAGGAGTGGGTATTTCAGAACCTTCCTCTTTTAAGAACCGACGCCTGGCAATATATGTTTCTGCCTCTTTCAGATGCTGTGAATAGAGCCTTTTCAGATGAACCTCATCAATTTCAAACACAGGCCCTGATTGCCGCTTTAAGAAAGAGCGCTCGGCCACATTCCAAAAGGCGCCTCTGCCATCTTTATAGAAATTGGTACGGGTATTCCACCACTTAATATATTCCGATGTGACACGGGGAATACGATTAGAAACGGTCGGGACGCTGAAAGTTACGCCCTCTCGGCGATGAAAGAAATCCCACCATATCCGACCGTCACTGGCAATGGAGGACCCATGCTTGGCACGGCTGTCCAAAGGAAACTGAGCAACTGATGGAGGAATATGCTGATAGTAGCCAAAGTTTCTGCTAAAACGGAATGGGTAATTGGGCTCCAAGATGAGCAAGCCTCCCTTCCTAAAGACCAATACACTGGGTCGGATAGCCATAGCCCACCTTACCAGTTCTGGTTCTAATATGGGCCGGGTGGCATTGGCCCCCGAAACAGGATGGACATAAACTTCTACCTCCTCCATTTTGCATTCCCTCTGAGGGTCTACTAAAGGAGCCAAACCTGCTGCCAGGCTCCAAAAAATGAATGCTGCCAGGAGCATCTACAGGCACTCTTGTCAACCTGCCCCTTATCTTAAACAGCTGCTTTGAGAAAAGACCGGGTTCGGCGCTAGCAAACTCAATCATCCGAGGGAGCAGTGTGTCTGACTGCAAAGTTCTCGGGGCCAGCTCGGGGAAAATGCTGCAAACCCAAGCATTGAAGAAATGAAATGGACCTACAGTCCGTAAGGAATGGGGAACCCGATGTCTATGCAAATCTCCCAGCGATTTGTAAACTAAACACAAAGCCGCCGGGCACAGAGACAGTCTCATCCCCCAGGCCATCTGATAGGCCGGATATATAGCCTCCGGTCTGATAGTCGTCTCGTCCCCTTGGGGGAGAGCGAAAGTGCACAGCCAGAAGGTCAGATAAGCTGCACAATGAGTAATGGGGTCAACCCCTGCTGGGTTCGGGCCGTCTACACCTGCTCGGCGCAGTGAAGCCGGCAATGCTGATTTGTAACGAGGGGCCCTGATCTGCTTACCGGGAGTCGGTCCCACGGAAGGAAAGTCTGTATACTTCAAGGGACCCCCGAAGAAGTACTGTATCCACTGTCCTACACGGACTCTCAATCTGCTGCTCTTTTCCCGGGGTTGATATCCTTTGGAAGATCCCCTGCTATAGGCCAGACAAATGGTCCGATAGGCTTTCATCAGATACCGGTACGCATAGCCGAAAGAATATATGCCCTCTCCATCAGAGGCGTCCTTTACAGAGTCATCTAGACAGACCTCCTCGTATGGCTCCCCATCTATAGGCAGGCCTGAAAGCTGCGCAAGACTCCAAAGATCGAGAGAAGTCTCGCCTTCTGCTGTATAGAACGTATTAAACTGTGGGCAGAACACTTCAAGCATGCCGCAACATAATCCCCGAGAGATGGGATAGTGGAACCTGGAGGCAAATACACTATGATATACCCCAGCTCTAATCAGTAAAGGGGCGTATTCCTTCAAGACAAATTCTGTAAACTCCACTGCTCCTACCCTGAAGAGATGGGCGTCTGTCACTTTAGCATCTCCAAACCAGCCGGCAGCTAGCTGATATTTAAATTGAACGGCCAGACAGTTCAGAATAAATGGCTCGTCCCTATAACCCCACTTCACAGGAGTTAGAAAAAGTCCAAAGTTGGGCTTCTCCCGATGGACGCGACCGGCTGCATGGTCCCACCTTGCCGGGGTAAACTCTGGAGCCCGGGTCAGCATCTTCTTCTCCGGCTCTAATTCAGAAATGCCCAGCACGGCATTCCAGTCCCTCTGCTCACCCGGGAGATATATAGCTCGGGCGCGATAAACAGAACCCTTCATGCTGTCTCTGTCAGCAAGTATTGCCGCTTCCACAGACCGAGCAAGCAGGAAATCCCTCATTCCGCCTATGGTGAAGGTCCGGATAAATGGTAATAGATGACGATCCTTCGGCAGGTCCGGACGGTAGTCAGTAGCCCTTCTGAAATCAATACCTTCTGTGGAAGAATAGACTCCGGAAGATGGCACTGTGTCAGTCTCGGAATCAGAGGACTCGTCAACAGTGGCGATCTGGTTATAGCCGAAGCTCAGACTATTCACATTCAGCCAGTTGACTGAAGCCCGAGATATGTCCGGCTGAGCCGATGAACTCGCTCCCACAGTCATGGAAACCGCAGCAGAAGAGTCGGAAGCCATGTCAGTGACTGCAATCAAGAAAAGATGAAAATAAGCATCGGAAAGATGAAGGAGCATGTGATGATTAAATAAATAGTTCCAATTAAATTTCGGCAGCATCTCCTCTTGTCCGGGGTCTGCCCAAGAAAAATAGGGAGTCACCCACCAAGAGGGAGTGATCCCGAGCATAAAATGGGACTCAATCCCACATAATGAACCTACCCGAGAATGAATCGGTCAAAAGGGGGGGAAGAATGAAGTAAGGCTCTCGGGGGAGCTCACCACCGCCGCCGAGATGAAGAGAGAGAAGGGAGAGGTAAGAAATGAGGTAAAAACCCTCTCGGGGGGGTTAAAAATAAGAAGAAGGAGAGGCTTCTCGGCGCGAAGAAAAGCGCGCCAAGAACCCCCCCCCCCCCGTCGGCCGGAAGAAAGGGGCGCGCCGAGACGACCCGCGCCGAGAACCCCGCCGAGACAGCCCGCGCCGAGAAGGCCACGCCGAGATGCCCGCGCCGACAACAGGCTGTGCTGAGAATCACCCGCGCCGAGAAGGGTCCTACCTCGCACACCGAGAAGCCTAAGGCAAGGCCAAGAAGGCTCCAAAGTGCTGACAATAAAATCAGAAGATATGGAGATGAAAAACATGAAAATGAAAGATACATGTGCATAATATTGCTGTAGCAACATGATTAAGCCGAAGAACAATGTCAAAGAGAAATGGAGGAAGATACCCTCGAATGATGAAAGGCACCTGCAGACCCCGTGCCGCTTATTCTGCGCTTACGCCGCCCGCAGGTGGGGGCATTTGTTGACGCCTTGAAAATGAGCAAGGGCAGAAACGGAATTGAAAGGAAGATCAGACCAATAGTGAAAGATCAATGACGAAGTTCGTCAACCATCTACCCAGCTGAAGCCTTTTCCCGGGCCAGGCTGATGTCCGATGCCATTGTCAGTCAGACGACGGCACTGATGAAATAGCAGTCACCTGGCTGAAGTCTTTTCAGGCTAAAGTTGATGTCTGGTCTTGTCACCGTTCAGGTGACGATACCGATGAGATGATGTCCGACTTTGTCGTCATTCAGATGGCAATGCCGATGAAACCCCAGTCTACCGACTGATGAAAATCTATGAATGATCTCAATAGAAGCTATGTCACCAGTGGAGGGCCTTCTCGGGTTCTGATACATTTGAAGGACCAATAAAGGCCGAAGTCTATGTGAGGTCTTAAAAGCCCTAAATGGGCCTATAAAAGTGGCGCCGGGATCCCCTTGTCGAAGCCCAAAAGCGGTGCCGAGAAGCTTGAGTCCCACGTGCTGGGAGCTCTGCCTACAATTGAGGCGCGCCGGGAGCTCTGCCTACAATTGAGGCGCGCCGGGACGAGCCTGCCGAGAGGACACCAACAAGGGATATAAAACCCCCTCATTCGAAAAGAGGCAGAAGAGAGTTAGAGCAGATAGAAAAGAAGGACAGAGAGCCTGAACAGATAGCCACAAACAAAAAAAAAACAAGGAGAGGAGAGGGGGAGCCGGCAATCTGATCTGAGATAGGAAGAGGCGGAAGGGAAAAAGAAGAAAGGACTCTCGAAGCCTGATCGAAGGTGCGCAACGGGGAGGGAGAGGAGTCAATGCTCCGCCCTCCCCTCCCCATTTTTCTGTAGTTCATTATTTTAATTTTTGATTGCTTCTGCCTCTTCCCCCTTTTGATGTATGCCGTGATATCACAGCCGATTTTACTCTGCTATGGCAAGGCATAGTCTGCCTATACCTTCTTCTATGCATTGCCCCTGATGTGCGAGTGTAACCGTGATGTTCGAATGAATGAAAACTACAGGCTCCCGTGGAGGCCTGCTGTCTATTCCTCTGAAGCTCTATTCTCATCCCCGTGTTGTCTGTCTCTTCTTAAGACTCAATAGCATGCTATCCCCCTCCCCAGTTCGATCGATCGCCTGTTTATTCGCCCGTTTCTCGAACGCTCCTCATGCTTGCTT
The DNA here is from genome assembly GCA_022559845.1 of Amorphophallus konjac. Lineage (NCBI taxonomy): Eukaryota > Viridiplantae > Streptophyta > Magnoliopsida > Alismatales > Araceae > Amorphophallus > Amorphophallus konjac. The sequence goes on from JAHNEJ010002714.1 coordinate 38,207, forward strand.
CCGAGCCAGGGACAGACTATCCCTTGGCCTCTGAAGCAAAGCATAGATACATAGCAACCGCCTCTCGGTCTTAGATGTTGCATTCATGCTCATCGGCTTTGCCGAAGTCATCCCCGGGGCCAGAGACAGTCATCTCTTGGCCCCCAGATGATGGATAGTATACTGAAATCATCCTCACGGATCATTAGGAACGCTGGTGACAGAGATACCCTAAACCGTGTTTCCCCCAAATCGCTCTCCGCCTTCGGCCTTCCCTTTGAAATCCAAGCCAAAGTTAGTTGTAGTCTGATGAATTGAGCTCTTTGATTTCCTAAGGCCCGTCTATCTTGGCCTGAATCACCAGGAAAACCCCTGAATCCTCAACATATTCAAGAACAGGGTACCGTAAAGCTCTGTTTCTCATCCCGGCGCCCTCACACCTCTCGGCCCCGTATACAGTAAATCAGATGAACAGCTCTCGGCGCTATCCTTCAGGCGTCGAGAACCGTCCTGGCCTTCTGACCTCAGAGCCGGGAACCCTTGCACCTTGGCCGTGCCGGGAAGCCCCCCCCTTGGTTGCTTTGCATCGCGTCGGGAAGCCCATCCTATGGCCTTCTCCCCTGCGTGCCGGGAACCCCCCTTTTAACAATTGCCCTTCGCGCCGACAACCTCCTCTGGGCATTTGGCCCTTGCGCCGAGAGCCTACTTCCTGGCCTCTTCCCCGTCGCGACGGGAGCCCTCCATGTTGAACCCGCCGAGAACCCTCACCCTCTGGCATCCTTCTGGCGTCGAGAGCCCTAATTACTTGGCCTCCTTGCTTGCGCCGGGAGCCTAACACCTTCACCCTTCTGCCTTGGCGCCGTAAGACCCCTTGGCTTCCCTGCTTGCCTGCGCCGAGAACTCCACTAACGCCAGCTTCCCGGCGCCCCAAATGGTGCCTTGCAAAGAACCCTTCTCGGTGCGGTGGTCTTCATGCCAAGAACTCATATATCCATTCAAATCCGTGCCGAGAGGCCGTCTTGCCACCCAATGAGCCTCCAAAACTTCTATCAAACCCACCTAGGGATGTCCATGAGTCACCAGAACTGTCCCGAGGATAAAATGAAAGGGAGTCAGACTCCCTTACTTTCCACTGATCCGTATCGGGTTTATGAGCAACCCCTTTAGCTAAGGTGAGCTCTGCCATTGCACGAGTGTCACCGGCTCCTATAAGGGAAGAATCGAACATTGCCCCAGGGCATACATGTACAATGTGGGAGGTTCGCTCCCTCCCTTTTCTCGGCTTTCATCCCGGCACTCCGTGGGTGATAGCCTATTCTCCCCTGGGCATAATCCAGATTATGGGGAGATGCTGTCGAAATGTCGATAGATGTTTTATCCCCGATAAGTCCCGGGAAGTGCTCATCATACACCTCCCGTCTGGCTCGATTTTTTGGGGAATATGAACACTGCGAAGCCTTTGGCTGGATGAGGAACATGAAAGGGGATATGTCCCCGATGACTGTCCAGGCTCCGCCCCGCCGCTGCGGGGACGGTGTCCTATCTCCACCCGGCACGACCTACATAGGGGGGGGTCATGCTGATTTAATAAACTATCGTTCGCTCAATTACCTTCTCAAAATAATAATATCTTCAATATCACGCACTGTTATTTTTCTTTTACTATCGCCCTGAGTGGCCTCCTATTTTGACGTTTAATCAAGGGTTGTCCTTCTTAGGAAGGACGTAATTAACGTCATAGCCTTTATGGTATGGCGGACTTTTGGTCCCGACTCGGACTTCACAATCGACTGACCAAGTCAAGTCGAGCGCACAATGAAATCATCACACGTGTGACTGGCACGCCTAACAAAACAAATAAATAAACAAAAAATAATAAGCGAGATAAAATCCCGCGTCCACAGATGGGTGTCTCTTTTTCCTTGATATCCACTTATCAGTCCACTCCACTGCATTTCCACTTCATCTCCCCGTCACTACCACTCTATGTCATCTCCGTTTTGCCTCCGTTTTACCTCCGTCTCGCTCCCCTGCAAAGCGGATATCAAGGAGGGGCATCTGTAGACACCCAATTTTGGCCGATAAATTGAGCATTTTCTTTGTTCTCCTAGTTAATGCCCCAATTGATCCTTAGTTGGTTGATTTTCTGGGATGTCTCTCTATTCTTGGCCCAACATTTCAATTCCATACCTTGGATCTCGTCTCGAGTTTGGCATTCCCGCGCTATCCACTCTTATCGCTTTCTTGTTCATAGCGCGTTGTGGATCTAATTGAAGTTATCATTTGAATAGTTGACATCTGATCATTATAGCATCAACTTTGGATGTTATTCTCACTCAACATTTGATTAAGTGACTGCCCAAAGGATTTTTCTCCTTTTTCTAAATCATTTGATGGGCCTTTAATTATCGCGCTATATCGTCATAGCGCGTTCTTCATGAACGCGCTATACGCTTGTAGCGCGTTCTCAGTCAGAAACCCAGTCCGACCCGGCCTCCCCTTTTTTTGATCAGAGTCCTTATTTGGTAAGTTTCTGATTGTGTTTCTTATCCAGGAAGGTTTCTAAACCTAGTAGGAATCTTTCCCCCTCATTAATCGGCAGGATTACCTCAATTTGAGCCGCCAAACCTTTGGATTGAATTGAACTCCGACCTAGGGTTGCTTCTCGATCTTTTTCCTATAAATTGCACCCTTTGGCCGTAGTTTCAGGGGGATGCAACTCGAGATCTTGACGAGGGGGAGGCTGCGTTTCGTTCCAAATCAACAACTCCTCGCTCCTCATATATCCAAGGGAGTATTTAGGGGCATATTGTGTTCTTTCTAGTTCTTAGTTTTTTCTCCCAAATTCGTTCATCCCAATCTTTGCATAGCATTGCATATCGATCTAAAAAAAAATACTTCTTTTATAAAATACACGCATTTACACACACACCAAACCTATCTTTTGGCCCTTCCATAGGGGTTTAAAAACCACCAAACCCCCAGGTAATCGAGCCCTTCTTTTACATGCTTTTGATTAAGAATAGGGGCAGATTCTACTAAAATCTCGATCTAATGGGCCTTTTGTTTGTTGTCTATGATTGTTTGCAGGCACTAGAAGATTGATACGTGGAGCCCTTGCACCTTGGCCGGCCTTGGAGCAAGGAAGGAACGAATCCAACTCATCCCGCTTCCTGTCTGATATCGCGCTATAGGAACATAGCGCGATCCTGAGAAGGCGCTAGGACGATATAGCGCGTTCATCCCCAGGCTAGCTCTTGCCCCTCTTGAATTTCTGAGGTATGTAACATGCCCTATCTTGATCTTTATATTATTTGGCATGTTGTTGGCCTCAGTGGCGATCACGGATTTTGATTATTACATGTAACCCCCCTTTTATCATCAATCGTAGTTCTATATCTTGTTAAGTCATCTTTTATGCAAATCATTTAATTTGGGGGTGTTCCTATTTCATGATCCACAATACACAGCTTAACGGGGCCAAACCCTACGGGGATGAACCCCATACACACATGTTGATTCACAACTTCCACGAGGAGCAAGCTCCTCACGAGGAGCAAGCTCCTCACGAGGACAAGGTCCTCACACTGCAAGACTGCAGCACACAAGGGGATGAACCCCATGGGGACGAACCCCCCCCCCCTACACACACACACACAAAGAAGAAAACAACATGCTGCAAGTGCAGCAAAAACACGGGGCAACTCCCCAAGACACACGATTTACAGATTGCGAGGTTGTAAAGGAAAACAAGAAATAAGGCAAAGAGAATGCGACTGTGGCTTTAGATCAGAGTCTTGAAGCACTATCAGCAGATCTGAAGACTGGTCAAATCTGAGATCAAGCTCCGGCCGACTGCAAGGAGGGCTGCACTCCTTTCTTCTTCTCCTCCTTTTTCAGCACTGGTTTGGGTTGAGCCAAGGCTGGGCTGCTCACTCTTTTCTCTTCTCTCTTTTTCTTCCTCTCAAATTTTCTGCTAAGGCACGGCCTCCCTTCTTTTCTCTCAAGCTCTCTTCTTCTTGAGGCAGCAGCAAACAGCAGCAGCAGCTTCTTCATCAGAAGCTTCATATATATATAGAAGAGCTGGTGGAGTATTTTCCCTCCAAAGATCCTCCCATTTGATTTATTGGAAAAGAAATGATGGTCTTGAACATGGAGCTCTTCGAGATCTTCCTCCTCATTGGCTCAGGACAGAAAAGGACGTCCCTCTATCCTAGGTACTTTTCTTGGACTGAAATCCCATTGGTTGTGTCCAAAAGGTAGAGTACCATAAAGGCTGACCTTTCCCAAATCTGGCACCTGACAAAGTCTACTCCCAAAAGGTTGTCCTGAAGCCTCATGATGAAGAGGACAATTCTCTATCCTAGGAGCTTCTTTTCAGACCTTGAAATGCGTGTTTTGGAAGTTTACGTCGCTTATTTTTAGTCTCTGTACGATCTCAGAGAATGTTGCAGGTTTGATAGAATTAGGCTTGAAGATCTTCTGGTGCGTCGACGTAGCAATGCCCTTGCGTCGACACAGCTATTGAGGAAGCGTTTGAAACGGCTTCTGGGAGGCCCTTGCGTCGACGTCCTGAGAAGGTGAGGTCGACGCAGCTGTTGAAGACACGTTCAAAACGGCTTCTGGGAAGCCCCTAGAGTCGACGCCCTGAGACTGTGAGGTCGACGCAGCTGAAGATGTATGCTTGAGTCTGCTTCTTGAGACTGTCCGGAGTCGACGCTCTGAGGAGATGGAGTCTATGCAGCTTTGAAAATTGCTTGAAGCTTCCTTGCTGGAAATAGTTTGGAGTCGACGTAGCATTGCCATGGGGTCGACGCAGCTGAGAGCTGTTTGGGCTTTTCTCCCTTTTGTGAACAAGGGAGTCGACACAGCCTCACTATGGGGTCGATGCAGCCTTTGGAATTTCACTTGGTTTGATCTTCCAAATGATCAAATGATTCGACGCACTCATTGATCAATCAATGAGCTGGTGTCAACTCAGCTTTGTTCATTTTGATTAATGTGCATCCAAAGGACCTTTGCACCTGGGAGCTTGATCTAGGATGCTTGATCTAGGATACATGGTCTGCCACCTTCCCAAACTGCGTTGCTTGCTTTCACTTAATCTTTGCTAGCACACAATTGGAGGTCTTTGAGTCATTTGACCCTTCTGCTTGATCTATTGACTGTCTTTGGTCAGAGCATGTCTTAATGCATGTTGACATCATCAAAAACATATTATACTCATCAATGAGTCATAATCAGACATTATCAAAACCTGGGATATAACATACCCATGTCGCACAAAAGAAGAAAAGGAAAGAATAATACACGGGGAGCCACAGGGCTAGAACATTCCACATAATATCTCATCGAAGGGAAGAATACCCACGAAAGAGAAGGCCATCATCTCCAACAGCTGGTCCTCCTAAGCTTGAAGACCGTCCAATTCGCCTCGTGTTGATGCCACTTGCCTTTCGGCCACAACATCCTTCTCCATATCTTCGGCACATGCATTCCTAAGCTCCTGGAGTCCATGTCTAAGCGAGGTAAGTTCAACTTCCAGTTCTTTGGCCCGGGCCTCCATAAGGCTGATGCGGCGAGTTGAATTGGTGATGTTACTCCGGCAGCAATTCACCACTCCCTCCAAAGGTTGCATTACCTGCTAGCATTCAGATTTTTGCATCTTTAAGGCTGCCAGTTGATTGATGAACTCGCCCCTGAGGAAGTCCCAACGGTTTACATATTTCAATAAGAGAAGTACCCGCCTGGACCATTCCTCCATATGGCAGCCAAGTACTTGAAGAACAATGGTCATCCTATCCGCAACTTCATTTAGACCCCTATACGTCAGGTCTCGGTGAGACAACACCATTGACCGCAACAATTCAAAGTTCTGTCTGACTGGAATATCTGAAGACTGAATACCAATAGGCACCACAGGAGGAACGAAAAACTCCACTAGATCATCTACTGCTGCCCAAATATCAGCATTTACTACTGAAGAGGAAGTTGGGAGTGCTGATGCCCGAAGGGATGTCCCTGATGCATCGCTCCCGGTGTTGGCCTGGGGTGCAATCGTAGCTGGAGGGGCCGGTCTAGTGGCCGATTTTGAAATTTTAGACTGAAATTCCAGAAAGGTACTAATAGAGGCCGAGGCTGGAGAATCCAATGCACGGGTTGCCTCAGAGTTGGCCACTTCAGAGGGTGCGGCTAGAAGGATCTTCTCAAGGGCACGCCGGAAGATTCGGGTATCCAGCGGTGTATTCAGGCATGAAGGCAATGAATGGAAAATGAATGGAAATTCCAGGCGGATGGGCCTTGTTAGAAATGTCTGCGCCCTCTCAACTGCGGACATGACCGGCATAGGGCTCAGTTGCGACAAAACGGTGGCTAACGCACTACTCGTGTCGACGACCGCAGGAATGAGGGTGCCCCCAAGAGAAGACGACACATGTGCAAAAGAAGGAGAGAAGAGGGCTAATTAGGACACAAGTTCAAGATGTAGTTATCTAGGAATAGGAAATAAAGCAGTAAGTCAACACGTACGCCAAATTCAAAGGTATCCGAGTCAGGCGTGTCAGTCGTCTTCGACGGAAACACACTTGCGAGGGTCGCCGGAGGGAAATCCCCTCTCCCTAAAGATTTTCTAGTAGAAGAAACCTCTGGGTCGATACTCTCTGTAGCAGAGGAATTCTCCGAAGAAATTTCCACAGGCCCCTCAGCCGTTTGCCCAGAAACAGCACCTCGAGGTGTCATTTATGCTAAAATGATGTGGAACGCGTCGACGTGCAGTGAGAAGCTTCAGCTGGAACCGACGTTAAACAGGTGGTGGGTAGGGATGTCCTACAGCCCGGGCTGGCGGAAGCAGATATGCATGTGATGACAAAATCGCCCACCACGGTCCGCTCCGACCTTAGAACTTGAAGCCATTAGTGGCGGTGCATAGCTGGCTCATAGGAGGAGGTTCATATCGAATGGCGTGCACTGGTTTGCGGGGAAGGAGCTGGGAGGGTTCCCTCAAGCAGCCCTAGGTCGTAGGTCGCAGGTCGTCGGAACTGGATGGCGCGATCCTTCGAAAAGTGACGTCACGATTAGCCCCGATGTCGGATTGGGGTGGGCGAGCCCTCGTTACGAAGAAGACTAGACGAAGTACCTCCCCTCCAAATATCTTGCCCGATCTCGGAGTATGGAGGGAAGGAGGGAGTTCGTAATCTAGGGATCATCCTTTGATCATGAGAGCACGGGCAGACGGCGCAGCCCCACGAGAATGAGCGCCACGGATAGCCCCCACGCCTGAATGACGCGAGACTGGTGGCGTCACGAAGTAGACAAAAAGTTGGATAATCAACCCAAGCCTTAGGCCCAAGGGCGTTGAGAGGAGACATGGAAGAAATTTTGCAATCAGAAGGAGGTGATCTGTCTTGCGCAGATGGGCAGCAGTGTGCGACTTCACGGGAAGAATTATTGCCGGCAATCCAGAACTCCGATCAACGTGAAACCAATGCTGGAACAGTCGTGACTTGAAGCAGCAGCCTTGGAAATTTACCAGGTCTAGGTTTGCACCGGACAGGCCTCGAATGTCACCGCAACTTGGTGTCATTTTCTGTGCGGACAGAACAGAGCAGCAGGGAGAGAATATGGAGATGAGGGTGCGATGTTTGAAAGGAGGGGAGGCGGAGGGGCTGGGCATCTCACCCGGCCAGAGAATAGAGGTGGGAGTGTAGGTTTCGCACCCTCCCCTTCACAGGGACCACCTAGGGTTTGCCTCCTCTCAAGGCACTATCATCTCCATCTCAGAGACAAAGAACTTACTGTAAAATTCACAGCTGTAATTCATCATTAATTGGAAAAGTGAGTTTACATGATAATTTATAGGAGTTAGGCTAACCCTAACCTTATTTTACCTTCTTATGACTCAAATATCCTTAGACTCACAAAATAGTGCAAAATTTGCACCAAAAATTAAAAAAAATAAAAAGACTCGATATTCGCTCGAAATGAACCCAATAAACTACGAAAATTAAAATTTTAATCCTACCAGCTCAGGACCTTCAAGTAAGACTCAAATAAAATAAAAATACATAACAAAAATAAAAATGACTCCGGTACAACTCTGATCATCTGATGTCTCGATTCCTATGCCGCATCAATCTCCCCCGGTTCGAAAAAACTCATCCTCAAGTTTTGAAGTGCTGGAGTATGAGGAAGATGATCGCCGGTGGGTGGGTGGGATGCATGGCTTGGATGACAATTAGGAAGAACTCAGGCCGCTGCTGTCCATGTGCCTTGTAGAAGTCCTCCCAAATCAAAACGATAAATGATGTAGCAGCCAGAGAAGTTGCTGCGAGGGGAGGTACATATGGTGGCTCGGTGGCGACTAGCAGATCGACGACGGCGGGCAGTGCCGGGGTGCCTGGTAAATCATTGGGGGCAGACAATACTTCATCTGGGGGGTTGGCTGGTAACACAGCAGGGGCGGATAACACTACATCTGGGTGTGCATCGGCCATGAGTTGGCCTCCAGCTTCGTCACATGCATCGATCGATGCTGGAGGGGATTCATAGGCTTCAATAGGCTGTGAATTTTCTTCTTTAGTTGGTGGAGAGAGCAGCATATTGTAGAATGTGAAGACTTTCGATATATGCAGGGGATGCACTCGGCAAGTACGCCGCTCCGGGTCGATGGTGGCATCCCTCTCATCCAGCCAAGGCTTCCCGAGTATTATGCACGGGCCTGCTAATGTGTCAATTTGACACCATGCACCATCAAAGTATAGGACCCGACCGATCCTCCTTTGGAACTCCACAAAAACTTGATCGCCATCATGAATAATCTCACCGATCTTGGAAAGGGCCTTGACGATATCCGGGGAGATCCAATTCCATGACTCCATCTCATGGAAGTTCAGTTCGGTGATGGTGCCAATTGGTAGGAGTGCTGTAGAGATTACCGGAGGGGGAAGCATGCCTTCCTATTCAGCACCCGGCTTGTAGGAACTGGCTAGAACCTGCTATGATACCAAATTTCATGCAGAACGCGCCGACGTGCAGTGAGAAGCTTCAGCTGGAACCGATGTCGAACAGGTGGTGGGTAGGGATGTCCTGCAGCCCAGGCTGGCGGAAGTAGATCTACGCGTGATGACAAAATCGCCTGCCACGGTCATCTCCAACCTCAGAACTTGATGTCGTTGGCGGCGGTGCGTAGCTGGCTCATGGGAGGAGGTTCAAGCCGAATGGCATGCACTGGTTCCCAGGGAAGGAGCTGGGAGGGTTACCGCAAGCAGCCCCAGGTCGCAGGTCACAGGTCGCCGAAACTGGATGGCGCGATTCGTCGAAAAGTGACGTCACGATTAGCCCCGATGTCAGATTGGGGTGGGCGAGCCCTCGTTGTGAAGAAGACTGGACGAAGTACCTCCCCTACAAATATATTGCCTGATCTCGGAGTATGGAGGGAAGGAGGGAGTTCGCAATCTAGGGATCTTCCTCGGATCACGAGAGGGCGGGCAGACGGTGCAGTCCCACGAGAATGAGCACCACGGGCAGCCCCGATGCCTGAATGACGTAAGACTGGTGGCGTCACGCAGTAGACAAAAAGTTGGACAATCCACCCAAGCCTCAGACCCAAGGGCATTGAGAGGAGGCCTGGAGGAATTTCTCAATCAGAAGGAGGTGATCTGTCTCGTGCAGATGGGCAGCAGTGCATGACTTCATAGGAAGATTTATTACCGGCGATCCGAAACTTCGATCAACGTGAAACCAACACTGGAATGGTCATGACTTGAAGTAGCAGCCCTGGAAAATTTACCAGGTCCAGATTCACACCGGACATGTCACGTCCCGAGCGTGGAAGGAACCTGATATGCGTGACGTATTATATCATTCATGTCAATCAGAGCATAAGGAATTCGACCTTATAGAGAGAGATGCGCAAATTACAAGATAACCAACTCCAATTATTCATAATAACCATCAAGGTAAATCCATTACATAATCTCCTTTTTGAAAAGAATACTAAAGGATATTCTAGACTTAATAAAAGAAAATTACAATGATTGACTCAAGAAAATAGGTAAAGACACGACTAGATAACGGCATCGATAGTTGGAACGGCTCTATGCACTTTACTCATTCCCATTCTCATCCGATTGATTCTCGTCATTGGAATTATCTGAAAAATAGGGGAAAACACTAGGTGAGCGAACGCTCAGTAGGATTTATATCTCAAGTACAAACTTACTTTAAGTAATTATATGTTACATGAATGCAAGTCTAGCTATGCATGTACGCATGAAAATGATGAGAGAGAGTGTGTATCAAGAGTTAGTAGAGATGAACTAGCAAGATTTCAAAATAACCATGTAAAATGTATTAAGATGGTCAAGCATGTATATATATCAAGTCATGTCACGTGAATTGGCTATTATAATATCAAGCAAGTAAATACCCATTCCGGGCCACGCAAGTCATGTCAAGTCAAATACGAGTCGTGGAATGTCAACAATCAAGCAAGTCAAGCACTTCGGTGTAATGCCACACCGTGATCAATCAACTCCCATGGGCACAAGTACTTTCGGGTTCTCCTCCCAAGACCAGATCGGGTGTCACGCCCCGAGCGCGGAAGATACCCGGAGATGCGCGACGTGTCTATATCAATCATGTCAATCAAAGTGGTCATGTATTCGACACAAAGACAGAGATGCGCAAAATAGCAAGATAACCCAATCCTTTATTTCATAATGGATAGACTATTACAAATCCAATACTCTGTTAAATAAAAAGGAAAAGAATACATAGTTGACTCAAGAAACTATAGAAAAGACTAGACGACACTTGTAGAAGCTCTATCACTTTCACTCTTGACCATTCCCATCCGATTGACTTCCATCGTCGTCGGACTTACCTGAAAAGTAAAAAGGGACAAACGGAATGAGCGAACGCTCAGTAGGAAATTATATCTCAAGTACTAGCAAGTGGTTTAAGTAATTACATTTTCATGGATGCAATAAAGCTATGCATGCTCGCATGAAACGACAAGATAGAGAGAATGTAATATCAAAGAAATAAGATGAACTTTCATGAACAAGATACAAGTTATTCAAGATATTCAAGCAAGTACCATTATCGAGTCATGTCAAGAACTTTGGCTATCATGTATCAAGCAAGTAAATTACCCTTTTTCGGGCCACGCATTTCATTTCATGTCAAGTACGAGTCAAGTACAAGATGTGTGTGGAATGTCCAATCAAGCAAGTCAAGTACTCGGTATAATGCCAGATACCTTATCATTTTAACTCCCATGGGCACAAGTACTTTCGGGTGCTCCTCCCAGGACCAGATCGGGCCCTATATGCGCAGGCATTTATCATGTGTTTTGACATCCACTCTTGTTTATATAGCCAATATAGAATTTCAATAATCAAGCTTGTAGACACGTATGACAACTTTGATAGAATAGAGTCCAAAATATGACAAAGGACATAGAATGGCGATAATAACGGTATAATCACGATGTCGATAAAACTAGGTAGATTATGGTTCCCTTAACTTAGGTACCATGACAAATCAATATGGACATTCTTTATATAGAATTGAGGTCCACATGAATATTAGATCAAGCAAGATACCCTCATTCTTATCATAGAATTGGGGTTTACAAGAATGACACGATATGGCATGATATCATCATCCCATCAAGAATTTCTTATGATATACTCTTTGTATAATCATAAGGGCCGGTATACCATGTTTCTTTTAGATTGACATGGCAAGGATCGTGTAATGGGTTTTTAGGGTACAACCAGCTCAGTCGGCCTTGAGGGAATCCAAGGCTACGAGGAGTCTTACGGAGGTCTCTATGACTAACTCGCTAGTCCAAAGGAACGGAATGTCCAATGGAGAGCTTGTATGTCAATGAGAGTTGAGTGTGGTCGGTAAATCAACATGAAAACATGGGACTATACTCACGGAGTGGAGAATAGTGCCGATATATATATATATATGTATAATATATAAACCATCGGTTAGCAAATCAGAGGAAAAATCAGTTTACAGTAAAATAACGACTTAGGTCAAGTCGTGTATTGAATAATTAACGCCTAACAGAAGGGCGTTTACATATATTGCCAATTTGCGGAATTTCCATTTATTTCATTAATTTATCAAAAACACGCCTTTCCTGGGGGCGTTTCTTCAAAGTGGACGACTGCAGGGGCAGGCGTCTCATCATTTACATATTCGACAGGATATAATTATTCTCAGAAATTTATCAAAAACGCGCCCTTGGAAGGGGCGTTACTTTTTAATTCCATTTTACAGAATATGTGAGTTTCAGGATTTTAACAGATACACGCCCTAGTAAGGGGCGTTTATTTTTAATTCACGCCCTATGATGGGGCGTTTACATAGGGAAAACGACTTTGTCCAAGTCGTGAATTTCAAGATTTTAACATATACACGCCCTAGTAAGGGGCGTTACTTTTAAAGTCACGCCCTATGATAAGGCGTTAATACGTGGGAAAACGACCTTGTACAGGCCGTGAATACAAGAAATTGCAGGACATTAGATTTGGAGACAGGATCATGCATTAATAATCAAGGTTTCATATATAATCCGTTCTTAACATGCTTAAGTCATGATCTCGTAAAATTAACGCCTGTGTACAGGACGTTTCTTAATAAATTGACGACCGCTGTTATGGTCGTTTATTTTAAAATAGCGCCCTATTCCAGGGCGTTTCTTTCAAACAATTCAGAAAACACACCGAAACCATATGTATATAGACCGTATGCATGCCATGCTTATATAATATCTTTCACTAATTTTATTTGGGCTACAGTATCTTGAGAAAACCTACCTTAATAATGGATTTGAAGATGACCGTGAGGGGTTTGACTAGCAGAGGATGATGCTCGGTTAGGCTCCTGAAGACCACGGCTATTGGTTGATGGAAGAAGACGATGGCTTTGATTGTAGAAGAAGAACTGCAGTTATCCTATAAGAAAATAAAGAAACTGTATCAGTTTCTTTGTGATCTGAACATCATACGAAGGTAAATAATTTTTACCCGGATGAAGAACTATGCTTCTTCAAAACGTAGGGGCTTCTTAACCTGTAACAGAAGAAGATGAAGAACTGTTAGTTCTTCATGTAACAGACGTAGGGATTTAAGGAAAATAAGAAGGAATGCTCCTCTTACGTACCTCTGCAGACGAACGAATCAAATAGGTTTAGGGTTTAAATGAACGAGAGTTTTTATAGGATTTTGGGTGTCCTAGTAGGGTTGGTGATTGTGTGGAAGTAATACTTCTATGATAGAGTCATTACCACGTTTGAACTCTTTCTAATGCTTATCACTTACCCTGGATAAGTTCTGGGTTCGATCGGTTCACGAACTGAATTAACGCCTTAGGTCAGGGCGTGTATTCTTGAATTGACGCCTTGCATAAGGGCGTTTCTTAAAAAGCGCCTTGAAAAAGGGCGTTTCGTGTTTTAAAACACGCCCAAGATAGAGGCGTTTCTTTTACTTGCCTATTTGGTCGTGAGAGTTGACGACCGCACGTGTGGGCGTCCTTTCTTTATTCACGCCATTGGTAAAGGCGTTTCTTTATAAATTAACGCCTTAATAAGAGGCGTTATTTTTAATTTGTTTTATTTCGTCCAATTAACCCTATTCCTTTTATATATATTACTTCTGTAATATATATATGTTTTAATTTATTTCAATTATTCATTTATTAGGGTTGCTACACCCTCCCCCACTTAAAAAGAATTTGGTCCCCAAATTCAATATATATATAATTATACATGCGGAGAGTGTAGGACATATACCTCTTAGAATAACTCGGGAAATCGTTTCTTCATAGATTCCTCGGTCTCCCATGTCGCTTCGCGTTCAGGATTCTTATTCCATTGCACCTTGATCATGGGAATAACCTTATTCCTTAGAGCTCGTATTTCTCGATCTAATATCTTCAAGGGCCTTTGTTCATATGTGAGATCTTTCTGGATCACCAGATCTCCATGCTCAATAATATGTGACGGATCGTGTACATACTTCTTCAACATAGATATGTGAAATACATTGTGTACCTCGGACAACTGAGGAGGCAACGCGATGCGATAAGCAACCTCGCCAACTCTTTCGAGTACCTCAAATGGTCCGATAAATCTTGGCGTAAGCTTGCCCTTAACACCAAATCTTCGTATGCCACGTCCAGGGGATATTTTAAGAAATACATGATCTCCAACCTGAATTCAAGATCTCTTCTCCTGGTATCAGCATAAGCCTTTTGCCTTGTCTGAGCAACTTGTAATCTTTCTCTGATTACTAGTATCTTCTCGGTTGTATCCCTTACCATGTCTGGACCTAATAGTTGTTTTTCTCCAACTTCGTTCCAACATATGGGAGATCGGCAACTCCTTCCGTATAAGGCTTCGAAAGGTGCCATTTGGATACTAGCTTGGTAGCTATTATTATATGCAAATTCAACTAAAGGTAAGTGGTCATGCCAGCTTCCTCCAAAGTCAATAATGCATGCTCTCAGCATATCTTCAACAACTTGATTAGTTCGCTCGGTCTGACCATCCGTTTGTGGGTGAAAAGCAGTACTAAAGTTGAGCCTTGTCCCCAACGAATGTTGTAATCCCTTCCAAAAATGAGAAGTAAAACGGGGATCCCTATCAGACACGATTGAGACAGGAATTCCATGTATCCTGACTATTTCTTTAATGTATAGTGCAGCTAGTACATCAATCGACCATCGGCTTTTGATTGGCAAGAAATGTGCCGATTTAGTCAATCGATCAATGATAACCCAGATTCCATCATGTCCTCCTTTAGATTTAGACAAACCCATGATGAAGTCCATACCAATATCCTCCCATTTCCACTTAGGAATATCTAGAGGATGTAGTTTTCCCGCAGGCTTTTGGTGTTCCGCCTTGACCTGTTGGCATGTGAGACAGCGTGATACATAGTCCGCTATTTCTCTTTTCATATTGGGCCACCAAAAGTTCCTCTTTACATCTTGGTACATTTTAGTTGATCCAGGATGAATAGTGTATCTTGATCTGTGAGCTTCATCTAAGATCTTCTTCTTTAATTCCGGACAATCGGGTATACAAATTCTATCTTTGAACGATAACCTTCCATCAGAAGTTAGTTGAAAATCAGATTGTCCTTCTAATCTGCCTTTGATTTCTACTAACATGGGATCATCATCCTGAAGTGTTTGTATTTCAGATAACAAATCTGACTGTATGCTTACATGGGATAGTGTGACAAATTTGGATTCCATGTCCAAGCTTATATTGAGCTCAGAGAATTGTTCAAGTAACCTCCATTCTTGTATCATACAATTTGCTATTATTGCTCTCGGCTTTCGACTAAGGGCATCAGCAACATAATTACCCTTTCCGGGATGGTATTGTATATTGAAGTCGAAATCCTTGAGATATTCTAGCCAACGTCTTTGTCTCATGTTCAGCTCCTTTTGCGAAAATAGATATTTGAGACTTTTGTGATCGGAGTATACAGTAAACTGTACCCCATAGAGATAGTGTCTCCATATCTTTAGGGCAAATACTACCGCGGCCAATTCCAAGTCATGGACGGGGTAATTCTCCTCATGCTTCTTCAGTTGACGAGAAGAATATGCTATGACCTTCCCATGTTGCATTAGAACGCATCCGAGGCCAATGCCAGAAGCATCAGTGTAGACCTCGAATTCCTCTCCTTCAATTGGTAGGGCTAAGACCGGAGCTGTGGTGAGATGATCCTTGAGAGTTTGGAAACTGCTTTCACATTCCTCACTCCATTCATATCGGATCTCCTTACGAGTTAATCTTGTAAGTGGTACGGCGATCTTAGAGAAATCTTTGATAAATCGCCGATAATAGCCTGCAAGACCCAAGAAACTTCTGATCTCGCTTGCATTAGTGGGTCTCTCCCAGTTTCTCACAGCTTCAACTTTTGACGGATCCACAGATAAACCGTCCTTGGATATGACATGTCCGAGAAAAGCCACTTCTTCAAGCCAGAACTCGCATTTGCTGAGTTTAGCATATAATTGATTTGTCCTCAAGACTTGCAATGCAATCCTCAAATGCTCTTCATGTTCTTCCTTAGTCTTAGAATATATCAATATATCATCGATGAAGACTACTATGAATTGATCCAAGTAAGGCCTGAATATGCTATTCATTAACTGCATAAAGGCAGCAGGGGCATTTGTTAGTCCAAAAGGCATAACAACAAATTCGTAATGGCCATACCTGCTTCTGAATGCGGTCTTGTGAATGTCATCATCCTTGATCCTTAATTGATGATATCCCGACCGGAGATCAATCTTGGAGAAATATTTGGATCCTGAAATCTGATCAAACAATTCATCGATTCTCGGCAGTGGATACTTGTTCTTGATAGTAAGATGATTCAACTGTCGATAGTCAATACACAATCTCATGGATCCATCCTTCTTCTTTACAAATAAGACTGGTGCTCCCCACGGGGAAGTACTTGGTCTAATAAACCCTTTTCGGATTAGTTCCATCAACTGCTCCTTCAACTCCTTGAGTTCAGCAGGGGACATTCTATATGGTGCCTTTGAAACCGGACCAGCACCAGGGACTAAGTCGATGGTAAAGGCCACATCTCTTTGCGGGGGTAATCCCGGCAAATCTTCTGGAAATACGTCTGGGAATTCTCGTACTACTTGAACGTCTTCTATCTTGGTTTCCTTAGCTTCTTTAATAGTAACAAAAGCAAGGAAGGATACACATCCTTTCTTGACGAGCTTGCTTGCTCGAAGAGCCGAAATAAGAGGGGATTTGCTTCGACTCTTAGGACTAGTATAAGTCAGTTCCGGAAATTCCTTGAAAACAATCTTGCTATCACGGCAATCAACCGTTGCCTGGTATTTGGATAACCAATCTGCTCCTAGTATAACATCATATTCTTTTAGATCTAAGCAGATAAGATCAATAGGAAAATTCTTTCCTCGAACCAACACCTCACAATTTTGGTAATGATGTGTGATATCCGTCTCGTTTCCGAGAGGAGTAGACAATATTATCTTCATCCATTCTGGTTCTAGAGGTAATGGGTCAGCAAACTTCTTGGAAATAATGGAATGCGATGCACCCGTATCAAATAAGACATGTGCATATTTGGAACAAATTTTTAATGTACCTTCCACCAATCCGCCTTCTTCTTCTGGTTCGGTCTCTTGGATTGCATGAAGACGCGCGTTCCTCGTCACTGGGCGTTTACCCTCACCGTCTTGGTCATTCATTAATGGACAATCGGGAATCCGATGTTCACGACTCCCACAACGGAGACATGCTCCCAGTTTCCTCCAACATTCTTCTGTTTTGTGACCAGCCTTGTCACAATGCTTGCATACTACGTTTGAAGGGGTAGTGGTGATAGAGAAAGGCTTGGATTTCTTGTACTTCTGATCTTGAGAGGAAGAACCTCCATTATTGGGCCTCTTCTTAAAGTTGGGTTTAAAAGAACCCGAACTTGTGACTTGCTCCTTTTTGTCTTTCCCACGGATCCTATCAGATAGTTCCGTGGCATCTTCAAGCAACTGAGCTCGGCGCACTATTTCAGTATAAACTTGAATATCCATAGGCGCCAGTTGAGTAATGTAGTGGGGCCTAAGCCCATTAAGAAATCTACGGGCTTTCATCTTTTCCGTGCCAATTAAATGCTTAGCATATCTAGACAGTCTAGAGAACTGTGCTTCATAATCAGCCACCGATAAAGATCTTTGCTTTAATGCGGCAAATTCGGCGGCCTTCTTTTCCTGGACCCTATCAGAGAAATATTTGGCGTTGAAATATTCAACGAATTCTCCCCATGTAACTTGAGTTGGGTCAATTGTAGCTTCAATCGACTCCCACCAGCATCTAGCATCCTTTTCTAACTGGAAAGTAGCTAATAAGACTTTGTCCTGATCCGTGCATTGCATGACACGGAATATACGTTCAATCTCCCGAACCCAATGCTCGGCATCGTCTGGATCGGTCGATCCCATGAACTTCGGGGGATTCATATTCTTGAATGCTTGGTGTAAGCTTCCAGCTCGTGGAGCACCACCTTGTGCTACCTGTTGTAGCACTTGGGTCATCCCTTGAAGGGTACGCTGCATGTTGCGCCATTGAGCACGTTCGGCAGCCATTATCCTACAATTACAATAGCTATGTTAGTATTATATCACTATGATCTTATAAAGGACTCATTGATCATTTAACCCTTGGTTCTACCCACTCTCACTTGGTTAAAGGTTTTGAAACCTATCCTTGGACTTGGGTTTCCTAGGAATTGAATACCTTAGGCTCTGATACCACAAAGACTGTCACGCCCCGAGCGCGGAAGATACCCGGAGATGCGCGACGTGTCTATATCAATCATGTCAATCAGAGTGGTCATGTATTCGACACAAAGACAGAGATGCGCAAAATAGCAAGATAACCCAATCCTTTATTTCATAATGGATAGACTATTACAAATCCAATACTCTGTTAAATAAAAAGGAAAAGAATACATAGTTGACTCAAGAAACTATAGAAAAGACTAGACGACACTTGTAGAAGCTCTATCACTTTCACTCTTGACCATTCCCATCCGATTGACTTCCATCGTCGTCGGACTTACCTGAAAAGTAAAAAGGGACAAACGGAATGAGCGAACGCTCAGTAGGAAATTATATCTCAAGTACTAGCAAGTGGTTTAAGTAATTACATTTTCATGGATGCAATAAAGCTATGCATGCTCGCATGAAACGACAAGATAGAGAGAATGTAATATCAAAGAAATAAGATGAACTTTCATGAACAAGATACAAGTTATTCAAGATATTCAAGCAAGTACCATTATCGAGTCATGTCAAGAACTTTGGCTATCATGTATCAAGCAAGTAAATTACCCTTTTTCGGGCCACGCATTTCATTTCATGTCAAGTACGAGTCAAGTACAAGATGTGTGTGGAATGTCCAATCAAGCAAGTCAAGTACTCGGTATAATGCCAGATACCTTATCATTTTAACTCCCATGGGCACAAGTACTTTCGGGTGCTCCTCCCAGGACCAGATCGGGCCCTATATGCGCAGGCATTTATCATGTGTTTTGACATCCACTCTTGTTTATATAGCCAATATAGAATTTCAATAATCAAGCTTGTAGACACGTATGACAACTTTGATAGAATAGAGTCCAAAATATGACAAAGGACATAGAATGGCGATAATAACGGTATAATCACGATGTCGATAAAACTAGGTAGATTATGGTTCCCTTAACTTAGGTACCATGACAAATCAATATGGACATTCTTTATATAGAATTGAGGTCCACATGAATATTAGATCAAGCAAGATACCCTCATTCTTATCATAGAATTGGGGTTTACAAGAATGACACGATATGGCATGATATCATCATCCCATCAAGAATTTCTTATGATATACTCTTTGTATAATCATAAGGGCCGGTATACCATGTTTCTTTTAGATTGACATGGCAAGGATCGTGTAATGGGTTTTTAGGGTACAACCAGCTCAGTCGGCCTTGAGGGAATCCAAGGCTACGAGGAGTCTTACGGAGGTCTCTATGACTAACTCGCTAGTCCAAAGGAACGGAATGTCCAATGGAGAGCTTGTATGTCAATGAGAGTTGAGTGTGGTCGGTAAATCAACATGAAAACATGGGACTATACTCACGGAGTGGAGAATAGTGCCGATATATATATATATATGTATAATATATAAACCATCGGTTAGCAAATCAGAGGAAAAATCAGTTTACAGTAAAATAACGACTTAGGTCAAGTCGTGTATTGAATAATTAACGCCTAACAGAAGGGCGTTTACATATATTGCCAATTTGCGGAATTTCCATTTATTTCATTAATTTATCAAAAACACGCCTTTCCTGGGGGCGTTTCTTCAAAGTGGACGACTGCAGGGGCAGGCGTCTCATCATTTACATATTCGACAGGATATAATTATTCTCAGAAATTTATCAAAAACGCGCCCTTGGAAGGGGCGTTACTTTTTAATTCCATTTTACAGAATATGTGAGTTTCAGGATTTTAACAGATACACGCCCTAGTAAGGGGCGTTTATTTTTAATTCACGCCCTATGATGGGGCGTTTACATAGGGAAAACGACTTTGTCCAAGTCGTGAATTTCAAGATTTTAACATATACACGCCCTAGTAAGGGGCGTTACTTTTAAAGTCACGCCCTATGATAAGGCGTTAATACGTGGGAAAACGACCTTGTACAGGCCGTGAATACAAGAAATTGCAGGACATTAGATTTGGAGACAGGATCATGCATTAATAATCAAGGTTTCATATATAATCCGTTCTTAACATGCTTAAGTCATGATCTCGTAAAATTAACGCCTGTGTACAGGACGTTTCTTAATAAATTGACGACCGCTGTTATGGTCGTTTATTTTAAAATAGCGCCCTATTCCAGGGCGTTTCTTTCAAACAATTCAGAAAACACACCGAAACCATATGTATATAGACCGTATGCATGCCATGCTTATATAATATCTTTCACTAATTTTATTTGGGCTACAGTATCTTGAGAAAACCTACCTTAATAATGGATTTGAAGATGACCGTGAGGGGTTTGACTAGCAGAGGATGATGCTCGGTTAGGCTCCTGAAGACCACGGCTATTGGTTGATGGAAGAAGACGATGGCTTTGATTGTAGAAGAAGAACTGCAGTTATCCTATAAGAAAATAAAGAAACTGTATCAGTTTCTTTGTGATCTGAACATCATACGAAGGTAAATAATTTTTACCCGGATGAAGAACTATGCTTCTTCAAAACGTAGGGGCTTCTTAACCTGTAACAGAAGAAGATGAAGAACTGTTAGTTCTTCATGTAACAGACGTAGGGATTTAAGGAAAATAAGAAGGAATGCTCCTCTTACGTACCTCTGCAGACGAACGAATCAAATAGGTTTAGGGTTTAAATGAACGAGAGTTTTTATAGGATTTTGGGTGTCCTAGTAGGGTTGGTGATTGTGTGGAAGTAATACTTCTATGATAGAGTCATTACCACGTTTGAACTCTTTCTAATGCTTATCACTTACCCTGGATAAGTTCTGGGTTCGATCGGTTCACGAACTGAATTAACGCCTTAGGTCAGGGCGTGTATTCTTGAATTGACGCCTTGCATAAGGGCGTTTCTTAAAAAGCGCCTTGAAAAAGGGCGTTTCGTGTTTTAAAACACGCCCAAGATAGAGGCGTTTCTTTTACTTGCCTATTTGGTCGTGAGAGTTGACGACCGCACGTGTGGGCGTCCTTTCTTTATTCACGCCATTGGTAAAGGCGTTTCTTTATAAATTAACGCCTTAATAAGAGGCGTTATTTTTAATTTGTTTTATTTCGTCCAATTAACCCTATTCCTTTTATATATATATTACTTCTGTAATATATATATGTTTTAATTTATTTCAATTATTCATTTATTAGGGTTGCTACATCGGGCCCTATATGCACAAGCATTGAGTCATGTATATCTTAGACATCCACTATAGTTTATAGCTAATATAGAATTCCAAGAATAAACTATTATAGGATGATAAGATAGATTTCACGAATGAAGGAGTTCAAGGGCAAAACTTTGAACAAGTATGACTCACCGTTAAACCACACGACAACCAAGACATGTCATGAATCTGGATAATTGGCGCCCACTCAGTAGCCATCAATTACAGAAATAGCGCCCACTGTCTGGTCGCTAATTTCTGTGAACAGCACAGGCTCGATGAAATAGCGCCCAGGTTCAGGTTGCTATATCAGGGAAATAATACCACTGGACTGGTCGCCAATTCCTTATGGCGCCCAAGTCAGTGTCGCTAATTGCTGATAGAACAGACTTCTCACAAGAGGCCAGAAACAATGCTCTATGAGGGCTAAAGCATCACATTTCTTCAGAGTGACGTGACAAGTAAGGGTTCCAGGATTTTTAGGGTACAACCTGCTTGGCTGCCTTGAGGGAATCCAAGGCTAGCGTAGACTTACGGATGTCTCAATAAAGAAAGTACCAGTCCAAAGGAAGGAATATCCCGTGGAGGGTCCAATCATCACCAAGAATTGACTGTGTAATCGATAGAAACGAAAACAGGGACTCCATCTACGGATGGGAGATGAGAGTGCCAAGTAAACCCGCGATATGGGTTGAGAAATGTGATAAAACTGAGAGAGAAGAATTGGCACCTTATCAGAGGTCGCTATATCAAGAAATAGCGGCTCTCTGGAGGGTCGCTCAATCTTATATTTTACAGAAATCTAATTTAAATTACTAAGAATTAGCGACTGTATGGACGGGTGCTAACTCTTGTAATTTTCCAAAATCAACATAATTTCATTCTAATTGGTGACCGTTCAGAACGGTGTCCAATCTTTAAATAACGCCTACTTAAATGTTGCAGATTCCTAATTTCCATATATTTCCTTTTTGCCAATTATTTTATAAATAGACGCCACCATATAGGGGTGCCCATTCTTTAAATAGCGACTATGTGATTGTCGCTCATTCTTTGTCTGATGCTACGCATCGGGCAGCTACATTTTCAGACACATAACACTGTTCACAGAGTTGGAGTTTACATAATCAGGAAAGTAAAGACATGAATAGACAGAGAAAAATATAAGGGTTTCAGGAACATGCTCATGCAATAATTTTAACATCAGGTTACATGGATATTTAATTTTAATCATGTGGCATTTATTAAATACTTAATGAATTGGCGGCAGGGCTATGGTCGCTCATTAAACGACGCCCTGGACACTGTCGCAAATTCAGGAAAACTGGCGACTGCTCACACGGGCGTTCATTTAATAGGCGCCCATTCCAGGGTCGCTATTTACAAAAACGCAGTAAAACTACATAAACTAAAACAGAAGTCATGGAAATCCATGCTATACGACCTATATGCATGAATTTACTTTGATTATCATGTTGGGCTTCGTATCTTGAGAACACCTACCTTTTGGGTTTTTGACAGATAAAGACAACGACAGAAGAAGAATAATAGCAGCAGCATGCAAAGAAGAAAATGTTGTAGCTTCTTCACGTGTGAAACAGTAGCTCGAACAGACAGAAGAAGATGAAGCTTGCTCCTTCATGCAGTAGTGATCGTGGAAGCAGAAGAGGAGTCCCACGGCAACTACGGCAACGGCAGATAGCAAACTAACGCCGCAATAAGACGAACGAAGGCAAGGATGGAAGAAGAAATGATGCTTCTTCACGGAAGCAACAATACGAAGGAGACGTGTGCCCTTTTTAGTGCGTCAGAGAGGAAGAAGAAGTAGCAGAGGGTCTTCTTCATGCTCGGGAAGCAAAGGTAGGAGAGAATTCTCCTTCACGTACTAGTGGCAATAGGTCGACGTCGATGAGCAGCAGCAGCAGGCTTGTTCGATCGACGGGGTTTATATTTATAGGGAGAGGGATCCTTTGGAGGTTTAGAATCCTAATGGAATTAATATTTCCCGTGTAAGAATCCTAATGCGTGTAGAACTTCTATGTAAATCTCTATATTGCTATATCCACAGTCGCAATTCTGTTGGGGTTCGAAACCCTAACCCTTGCATGTTCAAACGTGAGTAAAAGGTTTGCTTGTGTAACCCATCCTTCTACTATGCACATATGACCTTTTTACGTGGATGAGGTTATGGGCTTAAGGCCCACTTATATATATATATATATATATATATATATATATATATATATATATATATATATATATATATATATATATATATATATATATATATATATATATATATATATAGAGAGAGAGAGAGAGAGAGAGAGAGAGAGGCCCTTTTGAAAAATCTCTTATGAAAGGCCCAATTGGGTCCTTGTTCATTTATTTATTTATTTAGGGAATTTCTTTTCCATAATTTATCTTGGTTGCTACACCCTCCCCCACTTAAAAGAAATTGGTCTCCAAATTCAATTGCATATAGACATGGAGGGTGCAGAATACTTACGATTTTAAAATAAATCGGGGAATCTCTTCTTCATAGATTCTTCGGTTTCCCAAGTAGCTTCTTGCTCTGAGCACTTGTTCCATTGAACCTTTACCATGGGAATTGTCTTCTTCCTTAGTGCACGAACCTCGCGATCAAGGATCTTCAAAGGCTTTTGTTCATAAGTGAGATCCTTTTGTATCACTAGGTTGTCATGATCTATGACGTGAGACGGATCATGAACATACTTCTTGAGTATAGAAATATGAAATCCATTGTGTACTTCGAATAGTTGCGGAGGCAAGGTGATCCGATAGGGAACCTCGCCAACTCTTTCTAGCACTTTGAAGAGACCGATATATCTTGGTGTAAGCTTGCCCTTAACCCCAAATCTTCTAATTCCACGTCTTGGAGAAACTTTAAGAAAGACGTGATCTCTAACTTGGAACTCGAGGTCTCTCCTAATATCGGCATAAGTCTTTTGTCTAGACTGGGCCATTTGGAGTCTCTCTCTAATGAGTTGAATCTTTTCAGTGGTGTCTCTTACCATGCATGTCCGGGCCTAGTAGTTGCTTTTCGCCAACTTCGTCCCAGCATAAGGGGGATCGGCAACTCCTTCCATATAGAGCCTCGAAAGGTGCCATTTGAATACTTGCCTGGTAACTGTTGTTATATGCAAACTCGACTAGGGGTAGATGATCATGCCAGCTTTCACCAAAATCAATAATACAAGCTCGTAACATGTCTTCTACAACTTGATGCGTTCTCTCGGTCTGACCATCCGTTTGAGGATGAAAAGCAGTACTAAAATTAAGTCTTGTCCCCAAGGAGTCTTGTAGACCCTTCCAGAAATGGGAAGTGAAGCGCGGGTCTCGGTCAGACACGATCGAAATAGGAACTCCATGCAATCTAATGATCTCTTTGGTGTACAAGGTAGCTAGGACATCAACCGACCATCGGCTTTTGATGGGCAAGAAATGGGCCAATTTGGTCAGACGGTTGATGATTACCCAAATTCCATCATGTCCGCCCTTGGATTTTGGCAAACTCATGATGAAGTCCATGCCAATGTCTTCCCACTTCCACTTAGGAATGTCCAAAGGGTGCAACTTTTCGGCAGGCTTTTGGTGTTCGGCCTTCACTTGTTGGCACGTGAGACAGCGAGACACAAAGTCCGCTACCTCCCTTTTCATGTTGGGCCACCAAAAGGTCCGTTTCAAGTCTTGGTACATCTTAGTAGATCCGGGGTGAATTGTGTACCTAGATCGGTGAACTTTTTCTAGAATTTTCTTCTTCAACTCTGGACAATCTAGTACACAAGTCCTTTCTCGGAACAATAACCTTCCGTCTGACGCTAGCTTGAAATTAGGTTGCTCTTCTAACTTGCCTTTTATTTCTACTAGTACCGGGTCATTGTCTTGGAGTCCTTGGATTTCGGAGAGTAGATCCGGTTGTATCCTCATGTGCGATAGGGTGATACACCTTTTCTCTTTATCCGTGCTTATATCCAGCCTAGAGAATTGTTCTAGTAACTTCCATTCTTCGATCATACAATTGGCCAATAACGCTCTCGGCTTTCAACTAAGGGCATCGGCTACGAGATTACCCTTTCCAGGATGGTATTGTATTGTGAAGTTGAAGTCCTTGAGATACTCTAGCCAACGCCTTTGTCTCATATTCAATTCCTTTTGAGAAAATAGATACTTTAGACTCTTGTGATCGGAGTACACGGTAAACTATTCTCCGTAGAGATAGTGTCTCCAGATCTTTAAAGCAAATACTACCGCGGCCAACTCTAAGTCGTGCACCGGGTAATTTTCCTCATGCTTCTTTAATTGTGAGGATGAGTAAGCAATGACTCTCCCTTGTTGCATTAACACACATCCGAGGCCAATGCCAGACGCATCGGTATATACCTCAAATTTCTCCCCTTCAATTGGTAATGCCAAGACCGGGGTGGTTGTTAGATGATCCTTCAAGGCATGAAAGCTCTTCTCACATTCTTCATCTCACCTAAGGAATCTCCTTGCGGGTCAGCCTAGTGTGAGGGACATCAATCTTGGCGAAGTCCTTGATGAATCGCCAGTAATAGCTAGCTAGACCTAAGAAACTTCGGATCTCGGTTGCACTGGTTGGTCTTTCCCAATTCTTCACAGCCTCGACTTTCGACGGGTCAACAGAAATCCCATCCTTCGAGATCACATGCCCTAGGAAGGATACTTCCTCGAGCCAGAAGTCGCACTTGCTAAGCTTAGCAAAGAGTTGATTATTCCTCAATATTTGTAATGCAATCCTCAAATGTTCTTCATGATCTTCTTCGGTCTTTGAATATATCAATATGTCATCAATAAAGACCACTGTGAATTGATCCAGATGAGGCCTGAATATGTTGTTCATCAATTGCATAAAGGCTGCAGGGGCATTCGTTAGTCCAAAAGGTATAATAACAAATTTATAGTGCCCGTACCTGCTCCGGAATGCGGTCTTATGAATGTCCTCATCCTTGATCCTCAGTTGGTGGTATCCTGACCTAAGATCAATTTTTGAGAAATATTTGGATCCTGATATTTGATCAAATAATTTATCGATCCTTGGCAGTGGATATTTGTTCTTGATGGTAAGGTGGTTCAACTGCCGGTAATCGATGCAGAGTCTCATCGATCCATCCTTCTTCTTTACAAATAACATGGGCGCTCCCCACGGGGAAGTGCTCGGTCTGATAAATCCTTTCTTCAAGAGTTCCATCAATTGCTCCTTTAATTCCTTGAGCTCGGCGGGGGACATCCTATAAGGTGTCTTAGAAACTGGACCAGCACCAGGGACCAGGTCGATGGTGAAGGCCACTTCTCTTTGTGGGAGTAATCCGGGCAAATCTTCTGGGAACACATCGAGAAACTCCCGAACCACTCGGATGTCTTCTATCTTAGACTCCTTCACTTCCGTGGTGGTCACAAATGTTATGAAAGCCACACATCGTTTCCTCAAAAGCTTACTAGCTCGGAGGGCCGAAATAATGGGTGACTTGTTTCGACTCCGAGGACTAGTGTAGACAAGTTCCAGAATTTCTTTAAAAGTTACCTTGCCGTTTCGGCAATCTACAACTGCCTTGTGTGTGGATAGCCAATCGGCTCCTAGTATAACATCATAATCCTTCATGTCTAGACATATTAAATCGGCAGGTAGATTTTTTCCTTTCACCATAACTTCACAATTCAGATAATGGTGGGAAATCTCAGACTCATTTTCGAGAGGAGTTGAAATAACTAAATCTATCCACTCCGGTTCCATAGGTAATGGATCAGCAAACTTCTTGGAAACAAAAGAATGTGACGCACCGGTATCAAACAAGACACGAGCAGACTTGGAACAAATCTTTAATATACCTTCCACCAGTCCGCCTTCATCTTTCTCCGCTTCTTGAAGAGCTTGGAGACGTGCTTGCTTCTTCACCGGGCACTTCTCGTCTCCGGCTTGATCATTTAGTAGAGGACAGTCGGGAATCCGATGATCACGGCTCCCGCAACGGAGACAAGCTGCCAATCTCCTCCAGCATTCCTCGGCCTTATTGCCGGCCTTGTCGCAATGTTTACACACCTCCTTGGAAGGTGTGGTAGTAATGGAAAAGGGCTTGCTATTCTTCTTAAATTTATTTTCTTGGGAGGAATCTCCTCCATTGCTAGCTCTTTTCTTGTTGAAGGTCGGCTTGAATGTGCCAGAGCTCGTAACATGCTCCTTTTTATCTTTTCCACAGATTTGGTCGGATAACACCGTGGCGTCTTCTAGCAGCTATGCACGCCGTACCATCTTCGAATAGACTTGGATGTCCATCGGCACAAGTTAAGTAATGTATTGTGGCCCAAGCCCATTTAGAAATCTTCTAGCTTTCATCTTCTCGGTACACACTAGGTATGGTGCATACCTTGACAGACGAGAGAATTGGGCCTCGTACTCGACCACAGATAGAGCCCGTTGTTTAAGCACGGCAAACTCCGCAGCCTTCTTCTCTTGTATCCGGTCTGAGAAATACTTGCTATTGAAGTGTTCAACGAACTCGCCCCACGTGATATGTTCATGGGGAAATGAAGCTTCTACCGACTCCCACCAGAATTGGGCATCCCGCTCTAGTTGAAAAGTTGCTAGTAGGACCTTTTCGTCATCCGTACATTGCATGACACGGAATATACGTTTAATTTCCCTAATCCAGTGCTTGGCATCATCGGGGTCGGTCGAACCAATGAACTTTAGTGGGTTCATGATGCGGAAACTCCGGTGGAGATCTCCTGCTCCACGATTGGCTCTGCCCTGCGCCACTTGTTGTAGCGCCTGAGTGAGACTTTGGACTGTAACACCCTACCTAATTATAAGAAATAAAGATATATACATAAATATTTAAAATAAAAATGAGAAAGAAAATGATAATTATGAAATTTCTCTCCATTTTTAATGTGATATTCACATTCCTAATATAAACTCAATTTAGTATTTAGAATATTCTAATGATGATTGTAAAAAAAATGTGTTATTATTTTAAAGACACCTTATCCTCTTAAAAGGATCTAAAATAAAATACATAAATAAAAGGTGTAGAGGTATTAGAATATGAATTTCCTCATTTAAATTTGTTAATTAGTAATATTTTTAATATACATTTTATTACTTTGAGAACACGTTTAATATATGGAACCTCTTGGAAATATTATAAGATAATAATAAGAGAAGTGTTAAAAGAAAAGTGATAACACTGTAAAAAAATATTATTACTTTATTAATTTAATTAAAGAGATGTTTAAATATTTATAGAATCTTTTAATTAGATTTTTTAAGTATATATTCATATTGTAAGAAAAACTCTAAATATAAAGAGTAATAATTATCGTATCCAAATTCTAACTAGTTAATTAATAATGTTTTGTCAACCGAGCTTATTATTATTGGTGCCTTTAATTTAAAAGAACCTTCGAGTATATTTAGAAAAATAAATAAGGATAAAACGAATTAAGTGAGAAATAACGAGTATGTATAATTAAGGTAAATAAAGATAAGATTCACAAACTGCGATATAATATTCTGGTATATTCTCCTTAAAAATATTTAAGAAAGTAAATAATGATAAGATTCATAAAGTTAAGAAAGACGCGTGTTCATTTAATTGATAAAACTCTTTAAAGATATATATGAAAATAAATAAATAAATACTTGTAAAATAATATTAGTAGATTATACATTTGTTATTAATTAAATTGTGTCTTTTGTACCACATGACGCTCGAAGGATACAAAAATAATATGATCTTAAGAGACTATATTTAATTGCTAATCAAGAGTTATAAAAATATAAACAGCATATATATACTTGAAAATAATAATATTATTAATAGATAACATATGCATGCACTTAATAAGGTTAAAATAAATAAATAAACAAAGTATTTTAGCACGGGCTTTTATTTCATTTAAACCTCTTGATTATTGGATCCTTAGGATGATCGGTGTTGGGATAGATAGATTAGACCCATTAAGACCCTAGCTTATATAAGAGTCCATTTGGGTGGGTTGGTACTTCGATTAGAATTAGGATAGAGATTTAATTGATAGTTGTTCAATTAGATTATAATTATTTTAGACATCCTAATCCAAATAAAATAACTCTAATGATTTATTTAAATTGTCAAGAGATAAATTAAAATTTGATAAATTTAAAAAAAATAGGGGTTACCTTATAAACCTAAATCATTCTTTACTCCAACGTACATAATATAAAGTAAGTTGGGGGTAGGCTTCCGTAGCTTTGGCTTGTGGTTATTTTCCAAATTGATTAGTTTAATTTAGTTGGATCATCAATAGGATTAACCACTTCAATATATCAACCTTTAAAACCTACGCGTAGTAAACTTAAACCCTAAATAAAAATTGTTAGAAGGGTTGGCGGCGGCTAACTGGGTGGAGTTTAGTGGGTTGGGTCTTATCTCCCTAAATCCTCATCTTACAGGGACTCTAGATAGGTTTACCCCCCCTTGTGACCTCCTACGATCTAACCCCTACCCAAACAACAACCCAGCATGACCCAGATCCTTATTTTCGTAGCGTGTGAGAGGGCGGCCGTGGGAGCCTAGTTTGTGGGCTTTTGAAGAGAAGAAAGGAGATAGTTTATTCTTCTTCGAAGGCTTGTTCTTGGTGCGTAGGAAGAGGCGATTCTTGAAGGATTAGCTCGTGGGAAGGTTTCTCTACTCTTAAGGTAGGTTTTCTCGCCAAGCCTCAAGTTACAAATAAGATGGTTAACTTGATTATTCTAAAATAAAACCCACGAATTTTTTATTGTCAAATCCCAGGTGCATTTTCTGATTTTTGTTGCACTTGTTGTGATCGGTCGTCTTATCCCTATCTGATCTCCCCTTAGTTGATTTCCCTATAACCTGATCAATTTTCTTAAACTAGTCAACATTTCTTGCAAATCTGGGTGGCTATATATTTTTGTTTCCATGTAACATGTCCCTTTTTTTTCTTAAATCTGAAACTCAGAGTTCCTTAAATCTCTGAAACTTGAACTTTTATCCTTGCAAATCCGGTTTTAAACCGCTAAGCTGATCGTCCTTGTTCCCCGTAAACCTGGTCTTTTAGGGCTGTTTGGTATGGGGTTAGAGCGGGGATATCCCCGCTCTAACTCCGTTCTACGTTTGGTATAGTTAAAATGGACGGGGATAACCCGGGTTAAAGAAAATAAGGTTAACTCCGATTTTGGGGTTAGAAACAGGGATAAATCATTCCAACCTTTTGTTGGAATGACTTATCCCCATTTTTTTAACCCCATTTCACTCATTGTGTATCAAACGTACATGAGAATAAGACTAGACATAAATTATCCTAGAATGACTTACACCTATTCTCCTCAAAATTTATCCCGATATCAAACATCACCTTAAAATCTGAAAACTAGATCGCCTTGTAGCCCTATAAATCTAGTCCTTTAGTCCTATGAAATTTGAACCTTAAACCTTGGAACAACCAGACTCCAGAACTTTGAAAACCTGAACTTTTAACCTCCCAAAGCTTTTTTCTTAATCTCTAAAATGTGAACCTGAAAAATCTGCAAAAAAAAAACTGGAGCTTAACCCTCTACGAACCCGAGTTTAATCCTGCGTTTTTTTGACTTCAAAAATGTGGTAGAACTGAACCTGTAATACCCTCCATATTCTACTTTCAAAAAAAATCCGACCCCATCCCCTTGTGATCCCAGCAGTTTTGGATGATAAAACCTAAATTGTAAATCTGACTTTTTATTATTCCAACCGGGGTGCCCAGTAAAACCTGAAATGCTAGTTCCTAAAAACCTGAACAAATCGATCACTTGTAAACCTGAAATTTACTCATCTTTTTCCTGCAACCTGGTTTTATTTAATCCTTTTTCCAACCTGCAAACTCGTCATTTATGAAACCTAGAACCCAATCCTTTTGATCCATGCAAATTTGGCTTTCAAACTATGCACGTTCGGGCTTTTAATTTCTACTAGAACCTGATTTTTAAAACCCCAACAACTTGACTACTCTTATCCCCGGAAAGAATGAGTTTTAAACTTGTAATATGGTCGTTCTTATCCCTGCAAAAAAAGGGGGGGGGGGTTTAGCCTATGTGCACTTTTCTTTAAATCCATGCAAGATTTGAGTTTTTATCATCTCAATAAATCTGATTATCAAATCTATAAACTTGATCTTTAAGCATGTAGATCTAGTTTTTTTTACTAAACTTTGTAAACCAGATTTTTGAACATGCAAATCTGACATTTAACTTCCTTATAACATGGTTTTAAACATGTAATTATGTTAATGTTAAACTCAACTACACTAGAGCCTTAAATCTGTAAACCGGGTTACTTAGAAACCTACACTTTTAAATATCTGAAATATGAACTTTTAACCCTTGAAAGTCGTATTTAGAATCTCCAAAAGGTCTGAATCTCAATCCCTGTGATTTTGGACCTTCTTACCGGATTAGAACTGATTTAAAATCCATGCTTAGTCCCACTGATTTCCTTGAATTCCTTCATTTCAATTTCCTGCATATGATTCATGCACTTTACTTGTTCTACATGATAATTACTTGAAAATTTTCTTGAAGTCCACTTGGCCATTAAAATGTGATTGTCTAGTGTTTACTTGGGATCTCTTGATTCATAAAACTCAATGCCAACGCATCTTTAAGGGTCCGGTCTGGTTCTGGGAGGAGCGCCCGAAAGTACTAGTGTCCATGGGAGTTGTAATGACACGGTGTGGCATTGCACCGAAGTACTTGCTTACTAGTTTGATCTAGACAATTCACATGATACTTGTTACTTGCTATTTGTACATGATTGATTGCTTGACTTGTTACATGACATGCTTGACTTGCTACTTGATATTCTTGACCCGAAAGGGTATACAAATATCTAGATTTTTGAAATTCAATTGTTATATGGCCAATCTATAGTTATGTTCACTTGTACCCATTCTTCATTTGTTATACATACCTTTCTTGTTATTGTTCATTGGAACACGCGAGACAAAGTGTTACTATTATACTTCTTTGACATCTGTTGTACTCTTTGACATCTATTGTCCTCATCATTACATCCTTATACTTGATTTTATTCTATCTCTTTCTTATCTTAAATGGTCTGTTAAAGGACACTAATCACTTAAATTTGCTTGTGTTGAAATGTAATTCCTACTGGACTATATTTCATGTTGTCTCGAGGAAAACTAGCGGGAAGGGCAAGAGTGTGGAGTGCACCAAGATATCTTAGTGGTCTTCCTATTTCTTAGTTTAGAATTGAGAGTCGTTTGTTATGAAAGATATCTTGTAATTATGAAGGGTTAGTGTTATAGAATTATCTATTGTTTAACTGGATAGTTTTGATAAGAAATTGAAATTTTGTAGTTGAGGTTTTTATATCAAGTGATGCAATTGGAATTTCTAGTCCTGATTGAGTGAGGGGTTTTCTACCCTGTCGTGCTCTAATATTCTGCGTTGGGGCATGACTGTTGTGGTATCAGAGCCTAAGTTACCTAAACCCTAGGATTTTAGTTTTTCATGGCTATTATGAATTTTAGCATACTTATATAGGCAGTAGAGTGTCCTAGATACATGTTATAGATGTCCTTGATTAGAGTTCTAAGTCTAATGTCTTGTAGTGGCCCGGTGAGATTGGGTAGAGCCTTGGGTTATGTGTGAGAATAGTCATAACTCTAGGAGAAAGATAACTAATTATCATAAATTAATTTAAAATTATACTATATTTATATATTACTAAAATAAATAAGAGAAAATTACATGAGAATTTAAAAGGTAGTTAAGAAGAATACCGAAAATCATTCTTATATTAGTACCCTAAAACTTCTCTCTATTTTAATTATCCAATATCAACACCTTAATTATCTAATATCATGTGAATTTGAGAGACCAAATTCCTTTTAGTGGGGGAGGATGTAACACCCTAGCTAATTATATGAAATAAAGATATATACATTAATATTTAAAATAAAAACTAGAAAAAAATGATAATTATGAAGTTTCTCTTCATTTTTAATGTGATATTCACATTCCTAATATAAACTCAATTTAGTATTTAGAATATTCTAATGATGATTGTAAAAAAAATGTGTTATTATTTTAAAGACACCTTATCCTCTTAAAAGGATCTAAAGTAAAATACATAAATAAAAGGTGTTGTGATATTAGAATATGAATTTCCTCATTTAAATTTGTTAATTAGTAATATCTTTAATATACATTTTATTACCTTGAGAACACGTTTAATATATGGAACCTCTAGGAAATATTATGAGATAATAATAAGAGTAGTGTTAAAAGAAAAGTGATAACATTGTAAAATAGTATTATCACTTTATTAATTTAATTAAAGAAATGTTTAAATATTTATAGAATCTTTTAATTAGATTTTTGAAGTATATATTTATATCGCAAGAAAAACTCTAAAGATAAAGAGTAATAATTATCATATCCAAATTCTAACTTGTTAATTAATAATGTTTTGTCAAAAGAGCTTATTATTATTGGTGCCTTTAATTTAAAAGAACCTTCGAGTATATTTAGAAAAATAAATAAGGATAAAACTAATTAAGTGAGAAATAACGAGTATGTATAATTAAGTTAAATAAAGATAAGACTCACAAAGTGCGATATAATTTTCAAGCATATTCTCCTTAAAAATATTTAAGAAAGTAAATAACGGTAAGATTCATAAAGTTAAGAAAGACGCGTGTTCATTTAATTGATAAAACTCTTTAAAGATATATGTGAAAATAAATAAATAAATAGTTGTAAAATAATATTAGTAGATTATACATTTGTTAATGCTTAAATTGTGTCCTTTGTATCACATGACGCTGGCAGGATAAAAAAATAATATGATCTTAAATAGATTATATTTAATTGCTAATCAAGAGTTATAAAAATATAAATAGTATATATATACTTGAAAATAATAACAATATTTATAGATAACATATGCGTGCACTTAATAAGATTAAAATAAATAAATAAACAAAGTATTTTAGCACAAGCTTTTATTTCATTTAAATCCCTTGATTATTGGATCCTTAGGATGATCGGTGTTGGGATAGATAGATTAGACCTATTATGACCCTAGCTTATAGAAGAGTCCATTTGGGTTGGTACTTCGATTAGAATTAGGATAGAGATTTAATTGATAATTGTTCAATTAGATTATAATTATTTTAGACATCCTAATCTAAATAAAATAACTCTAACGATTTATTTAAATTGTCAAGAGATAAATTAAAATTTGAGAAATTTAAAAAAAATAGGGGTCACCTTATAAACCTAAATCATTCTTTACTCCAACGTACATAATATAAAGTAAGTTGGGAGTCGGCTTCCGTAGCTTTGGCTTGGGGTTATTTTTCAAATAGATTAGTTTAATGTAGTTGGATCCTTAATAGGATTAACTACTTCAATATATCAATGATGGGAATCAACATCATACACTAACATTTTATTTTTATATTTGTATCTTTTTGTTTGCATTTATATCCTTGGGTTAATTGGGTTTGCAATTGTAAGGCATTATAAGCCAATTTGTTAGTCTTTAGGAATCTTTAGATTTCTCTATAAAAAGGTCTTTGGGTTTCTATGTAAAATGTCAGTACGTCCAGCAGGGTCCCCCACCCTCTTTTCCATTGGTCCACCTAGGTTCTAGGGCGCATGTGGGGCTAGTTCAAAGTCCAAGATTGGACTTGAACCAAGGAGACAAAAGAAGAAGATTCCAATTTCTCCTCTCCCTTGGTCCAAGGGGCGCCCCCCCTCCTTTTGTATTTTTTATTTTTGGTTTTTGACCACATGGGGGATTAATTATCCTATCCCTTCTTTACCCCTCTCTGACCTTAGATCTGAGGGTAGTTTAGGTCTTTTTTCCATTTCTATATAACCCATGTATTTTGTGAATTCCATAACAATTAATGAAGAAAATCTCATTTTTTTGCTCATAGAGGCCTAAGGGCGCCACCCTCTCTCTCTTCCCCCTTGGAGTTGTGAGAGCTCTGATCTTCAGAGGTGTGAAGCCTCTCAATCACCCCCTCTCTGAGTGAGAAGCTCAGCACTGCCGCCACCGCAGCCATCGAGCCGCCGTCGCACCACCACCGCCTCACCGTCGGAAATCTGTCCACCCATGGATAGCAAGTTGAGGCCGAATTTTTATCTCCCAATCAAGAGATCTGTTCGACCTCAAATTTTGAGGGTTTGTTCTTCCTGTCATCCCCCATCCCCAGTTCAAATTTCGTGTCATTCTGCCTTCATTTGCTATTTTTTCTAGTAATTAAGTTTTCCCCCAGCAATCTGCCAGTTTACAGATCTGCGGGACAGTGTCTTGTTGTTGTATTTTTCCCGCCCCCTTAGCCATCTCCAAAAATTCTAAAAAAAAAATCATATGTGTTCCTCACATCCACCTCTTCCACCCATAATTTTCCAAGAGTCTAGATCCATCATTTTTATTTTGGTCAAAATTCAGTCTCAGGCAGACCCTGTTGTGTCCTGACTGTCTGTCATCCGAGCCAGCAAAAATACTTGGGGAACAGTCATTTTCATTTCCAATCCATCTACTGAATGGACCTAAAATAATAATATGTTGTAGACCTTTAAGTCCTCTATCCAACGGTGCTGATCTCGCCTCGATCCGACATCGGATCTGGGCACAAAAATTCTTTTCGCCGAGTCGCGCAAACCTGTTCCGTGAACAGGCCAGTAAAGGCAACAGCAAGTTTAATTCTTGCAAAATAACTTCACCGTCGATTCAACTGCCGCTGACTTCAGGGATAGAAGAGGAGTCTTCCACCGACGTCCCAACCTACCTCCGTGATCAGAAGGTGACCGGAAGCCGCTGTCCCAGTTGCTAAGTTCCCTTGCTGAACCGAGTTGGAACAATACCAAGTCGGAACCAAGTCGGACGAGCAGCCCGTCTCTGACCCGATAGCCCTTCCGGCGGGCTGCCCGTCAACCTAAGATCGTTACTCCTGGGTCCCACTATAGACTTTTACCTCCCTGCGTGGAGTGGGCAATAAAATTCACTGCTTTAAATTATTGATAATTACTGTACCG
Organism: Amorphophallus konjac; assembly: GCA_022559845.1. Classification (NCBI taxonomy): domain Eukaryota; kingdom Viridiplantae; phylum Streptophyta; class Magnoliopsida; order Alismatales; family Araceae; genus Amorphophallus; species Amorphophallus konjac. Next base: position 74,778 of record JAHNEJ010002714.1, read on the forward strand.
GGAGTTACGGTTCTTGGCCGGGATCGTCTTCCCCACGCCCGGAGCGTGGAGGTACACTCGCCACCCTCCTTATTTGGCATTTTGCTTATCTCGTATATTTTCATATGCCGCTGCATGAGTGATAAAAACGTAGCTCGTTATATTACCGCTGCGAGAGTGAGTGAGTGGAACCCGTCCCGTGACTCGATCCGAGCACGCGGAAAAGTTGATACCCGAGACTCATTGCCGGTTTCTCAACTGCGCAGATCCACGCGTTTCCCTCGCTTAGAGATGTCCGCGAGCTAGAGTCCCAGGTTCATGTCCCGTTCCACATCAAATTAGTATCAGAGCTAAGTCGAGTCTAGGGTAGTCGGTTAGTCGGTCTAAGGTGTCGCATTGCATTCCTATACACGGTATATCAAAAGGTGTTCCCAGAATGATAGGTTACGCCTATCGGGAATGTAGCACACTTGCGTGAGTGCGATCTTCGGATCAAACCTCCGCCACGTACCAGATACTGGTTGAGTCTAGGTTTGTAGTCGAGTCTGCATTCCAACTTTACATTATTGTTGTAGGGTCGTGTCTAGTCGGTTTGTCTTGTCACCAAGTGTCGGCATGGCCATCCTATAGCTCCCCCGTGTCCCATGGATCCCCAAAAGCCCACGTCATATGAATGGTGGCGACACACCCAAGGATGGGGAATCCAACCCTACCACCTCCGTAGGCCCGAAGCCCCGGACTTCTATGGCTCCAAAGTCCCGAGCGACTACCTAGAGTGGGAAGCCGCTATGGACAAATATTTTGAGTGTTACATTATGTCCGATGCCATGCAAGTCGACTTTGCCACAAGGCAACTTTTTTACGAAGCCGCCGAAATATGGAGGGACATAGAATGCTTGAGGGAAATTAGGAGGCAATGGCCTATAGAGTCATGGCGTGAGATGAAGGGCGAGCTTAGAAGGGTCTACCTACCCGGCCCAATCACCTCCAACCGACCCCACCCAATCACCTCCAACCAAGTGGGTCATAGTCGGAGGTAAAGAACCCCACATGTAGACGAGCCTAAGCCCAATACTAGGCCGAGTGATTATGGGCGAGTCCATCACGATACCCCTACTCCAAACCCCACCATTGCTGAACTTTTCAAAATCATGTCAGATAAGGTGGATAGGATGTGTACCCAGATTGACGGACTCCTGCCCAAGTATAGGGAGGTCGTAGCCGGTAGCCTCAACCCGGTGCCACCCCAAGAACCTCTTCCCCTCAAGGAGGACACTCATTCTCTGCCCATCAAAGCTCCTATGCCCCCACCCTCACCTTCCGATCTTTATTCAAAGCCACATCATGTGGAGTCACATCAGCTAGAGCCACCCGTACTTCTAACGGGAAAGCTAATCATCGCCGAGCCACTACTTAGCTAGCTCAAGACAGGCTTGGTCCCTAAAGCACCTTGCTACCCATCCATGAACCCCGCACTACAACTAGTGCCCGTCAACTCATTCCATACCACTTTTCAGTCTTCTCAACATGTTGACACATTGGAAGATCTTATTAAGGGATTAGACTGGCAATTGAAGTTGACGTGTATGTTGGCCCGAGACTTTGACCAACCCAATAGTCGTAGCTTCACACATCCAGCCTTAGGGTCCATTACCTCCGTGTGCACCGTGGGTCATGTCACCACATAGGTTCCCTTATTCCTCCCCATGTCGGCCGAGCCTAGCTTCATTCCACTAATCCCGAGGGAGGAACCATATTTTCTACATATGATCGTCGTCCCACCTACCACAAAGGATGAAGGTGATCATTTACACCTTCAAGAATTTCAAACTTGGGACCGTGTCATGAGGGAACCCAACTCGAGGGGTCACGTATTCTTTGATCCCTTCGACCCCTTTCCTAGTGAACCCCTTGACCCATCACATCTACTCCACTTCTTCAGGGAAGTTCACTATCACACCACTACCCCACCGGCCAGTCCGCCTACACTTCGCAAGGAGCCCGTTCATTGGGGTACGAAAGAAAGTGCATTCAACCCTCCTGGCCCACCCAAACCTCCAAAATCCAAAAGGCCGTCAGTGCATGAGTGGTGCACTTTGGGATATCTAGGAGTCCATGATTCTATCGACCTTTGGTTGCGTCTAGTGTATGCATGGCACACATTCGGATGTCCTGGTCCACCATTGCATATGTATGGGTCGGTCTAATAGTAGGTTGTTTAGGGTCTTGCGTGAGTCTGTGTTTTTCTTTATTTGTTCAGAGTCTGTACATGCATGTGTCAAGCATATTAAGAGTCGCATAGTCGGTCTATTGCAAGCTCGCGATGTCAGTCCCTTTTCGAGTGTGAGACAAGTCGGGTCTAATGCGTACGTTGTAGACTTGCCGAAATTTAGGATCAGCTCTACCTCAATGTCTCGGATCTAGTCACATAAAGGGACCCAACGGTGATTCTTAGTGAGTCATTGAGCCATCTCCTTCCTTTGAGAGTGACCCCACCCTGGAGTGTCCACCACTAGCCTCATTCCCACAGCAGCATGTGCATATCGAATATATACAGGATGAGCAGGTGATGATTACTTGGAGTGGAGCGTACTCCGCACTACCTGGTATGGTGACAGATCTGCAGGAGGCACACGAGCAGCCGCACCCCTTACTCGACGGGGTCGAGTTCTTTCCACTCGGGGAGAATTGATGGGAATCAACACCGGACACTAACATTTTATTTTTACATTTGTATCCTTTTGTTTGTATTTATATCCTTGAGTTAATTGGGTTTACAATTATAAGGTATTATAAGCCAATTTGTTAGTCTTTAGGAATCTTTGAGTTTCTTTGCAAAAAGGCCTTTGGGTTTCTATGTAAAATGTCAGTAGGTCTAGCAGGGTCTCCCACCATCTTTTCCATTGGTTCACCTAGGTTCTAGGGCCCATGTGGGGCTAGTTCAAAGTTCAAGATTGGACTTGGACCAAGGAGACAAAAGAAGAAAATTCCAATTTCTCCTTTCCCTTGGTCCAAGGGGTGCCCCCCCTCCTTTTGTATTTTGTATTTTTGATTTTTGATAACATGGGGGATTAATTATCCTATCCCTTGTTTACCCCTCCCTAACCCTAGATCTGAGGGTAGTTTAGGTATATTTTCCATTTCTATATAACCCATGTATTTTGTGAATTCCATAGCAATTAATGAAGAAAATCCCATTTTTTTTACTCATGGAGGCCTAAGGGCACCCTCCTCTCTCTCTTCCCCCTTGGAGCTGTGAGAGCTCTGATCTTCAGAGGTGTGAAGCCTCTCAATCACCCCCTCTCTGAGTGAGAAGCTCAGCACCGCCGCCGCCGCCGCCATCGAGCCACCGTCGCACCACCACCGCCTCGCCGTCGGAAGTCTGTCCACCCCTGGATAGCAAGCTAAGGCCGAATTTTTATCTCCCAATCAGGAGATCTATTCGACCTCAAATTTTGAGGGTTTGTTCTTCCTGTCATCCCCCATCCCCAGGTCAAATTTCGTGTTATTCCGCCTTCATTTGTTAATTTTTCGAGTAATTAAGTTTTCCCCCAGCAATCTGCCAGTTTGTAGATCTGCGGGACAGTGTCTTGTTGTTGTATTTTTCCCGCCCCCTTAGCCATCTCCAAAAATTCCCAAAAAAAATAATACGTGTTTCTCACATCCCCCTCTTCCACCCATAATTTTCCCAGAGTCTAGATCCATCGTTTTTATTTTAATCAAAATTCAGTCTCAGGCAGATCCTGTTCTGTCTTGACTGTCTGTCATCCAAGCCAGCAAAAATACTTGGGGAACAGTCGGTTTCATTTCTAATCCGTCTACTGGATGGACCTAAAATAATTATATGTTGTTGCCCTTTGAGTTCTCTATCCAACGGGGCCGATCTCGCCTCGATCCGACATTGGATCTGGGCACAAAAATTCCTTTCGCCGGGTCGCTCAAACCTGTTCCGTGAACCTGCCAGCAAAGGCAGCAGAAAGTTAATTCTTGCAAAATTACTTCACCATCGATTCAGACGCCGCCGACTTCAGGGATCGAAGAGGAACCTTCCACCGACGTCCCAGCCTGTCGCCGTGATCAGAAGGTGACCGGAAGCCACCGTCCCAGTTGCTGAGTTCCCTTGCTAAACCGAGTTGGAACAGTACCGAGTCGGAACCGAGTCGGACCAGCAGCCCGTCTCTAACCCCATAGCCCTTCCGACGTGCTGCCCGTCAACCCAAAATCGTTACTCCTGGGTCCCACTGTAGACCCTTACCTCCCTGTGTGGAGTGGACAATAAAATTCACTACTGTAAATTATTGATAATTACTGTACCGGGAGTTACGGCTCTTGGCCGGGGTCGTCTTCCCCACGCCCGGAGCGTGGAGGTACACTCGCCACCCTCCTTATTTGACATTTTTGCTTATCTCATATATTTTCATATGCCACTGCATGAGTGATAGGAACGTAGCTCGTTATATTTTATCACCGCTGCGAGAGTGAGTGAGTGGAACCCGTCCCGTGACTCGATCCGAGCACGCGGAAAAGCCGATACCCGAGACTCATTATCGATTTCTCAACTGCGCAGATCCACGCGTTTCCCTCGCTTAGGGACGTCCGCGAGCTAGAGTCCCAGGTTCGCGTCCCGTTCTGCATCAATCAACCTTTAAAACCTACTCATTGTAGTAAACTTAAACCCTAAACAAAAATTGTTAGAAGGGTTAGCGGCGGCTAACTGGGTGGAGTTTAGTGGGTTGGGTCTTATCTCCCTAAATCCTCATCTTACAGGGACTCTAGATAGGTTTACCCCCCTTTTTGACCTCCTGCGATCTAACCCCTACCTAAACAACAACCCAGCATGACCCAGATCCTTATTTTCCCAGCGTGAGAGAGGGCGGCCGTGGGAGCCTAGTTTGTGGGCTTTTGAAGAGAGGAAAGGAGGTAGTTTATTCTTCTCCGAAGGCTTGTTCTTGGTGCTTAGGAAGAGGCGATTCTTGAGGGCCGCTTTGTTTCCGGATTTGTCGGCCGGATATCTCAACCGAAGGGAGAGAAATGGCAGGTGGGCCCCGCCCCACCCTCATACTCATGGGCGCTAATCGACCCCGGTTAGCTTGCTCGACCCTCCAGGGTCGAGCAAGCTAACCCCGCTCCGATGTCAAAGACGGCCTGAAGGATTAGCTCGTGGGAAGGTTTCTCTACTCTTAAGGTAGGTTTTCTCGCCAAGCCTCAAGTTAGAAATACGATGGTTAACTTGATTATTCTTAAATAAAACCCATGAATTTTTGATTGTGAAATCCCAGGTGCATTTTCTGATTTTTGTTGCACTTATTCTGATCGGTCATATTATCCCTATCTGATCTCCCCTTAGTTGATTTCCCTATAACCTGATCAATTTTCTTAAACTAGTCAGCATTTCATGCAAATCCGGGTGGCTATATATTTTTGTTTCCTTGTAACATGTCCCTTTTTTTCTTAAATATGAAACTCAGAGTTCCTTAAATCTCTGAAACTTGAACTTGTATCCTTGCAAATCTGGTTTTAAACCGCTAACCTGATCGTCCTTAATCCCTGTAAACCTGGTCTTTTAATATCTGAAAACCAAATCGCCTTGTAGCGCTATAAATCTAGTCCTTTAGTCCCTATGAAATCTGAACCTTAAACCTTGTAAAAATCGGACTCCAGAACTTTAAAAACCTGAACTTTTAACCTCCCAAAACTTTTTTCTTAATCTCTACAATGTGAACCTGAAAAATATGCAAAAAAAAAACGGAGCTTAACCCCCCACAAACCTGAGTTTAATGTTGCATTTTTTTGACTTCAAAAATGTGGTAGAACTGAACCTGGAAAACCCTCCATATTTTACTTTCAAAAAAAAATCCAACCTCATCCCCTTGTGATCCTAGCAGTTTTGGATGATAAAACCTAAATTGTCAATCTGACTTTTTATTATTCCAACCGGGGTGCCCAGTAAAACCTCAAATGCGGGTTCTTAAAAACTTGAACAAATCGATCACTTGTAAACCTGAAATTTGCTCATCTTTTTCCTACATCCTGGTTTTATTTAATCCTTTTTCCAACCTGCAAACTCGTCATTTAAGAAACCTGGAACCCAATCCTTTTGATCCATGCAAATTTGGCTTTCAAACTATGCACACTCGGGCTTTTAATTTCTACTAGAACCTGATTTTTAAAACCCCAACAACTTGACTACTCTTATCCCTGGAAAGAATGAGTTTTAAACTTGTAATATGTGGGGGGGGGGGGGGGTTAGCCTATGTGCTCTTTTCTTTAAATTCATGCAAGATTTGAGTTTTTCTCATCTCAATAAATCTGATTGTCAAATCTGTAAACTTGATCTTTAAGCATGTAGATCTAGTTTTTTTACTAAACTTTGTAAACCAGGTTTTTGAACATGCAAATCTGACCTTTAACTTTTTAATAACATGTTTTTAAACATGTAATTATGTTAATGTTAAGCTCTACTACACTAGAGCCTTAAATCTGTAAACCGGGTTACTTAGAAACCTACACTTTTAAACATCTGAAATATGAACTTTTAACCCTTGAAACTCGTATTTAAAATCTCCAAAAGGTCTGAATCTCAATTCCTGTGATTTTGGACCTTCTTACCGGATTAGAACTGACTTAAAATCCATGCTTAGTCCCACTGATTTCCTTGAATTCTTTCATTTCAATTTCCTGCATATGATTCATGCACTCTACTTGTTCTACATGATAATTACTTGAACATGATTTCCTTGAAGTCCACTAGGGCATTAAAATGTGATTGTCTAGTGTTTACTTGGGATCTCTTGATCCATAAACCTCAATTCCAACGCATCATTAAGGGCCCGGTCTGGTCCTGGGAGGAGCGCCCGAAAGTACTAGTGCCCATGGGAGTTGTAATGACAAGGTGTGGCATTGCACCGAAGTACTTGCTTACTAGTTTGATCTAGACAATTCACATGATACTTGTTACTTGCTATTTTTACATGATTGATTGCTTGACTTGTTACATGACATGATTGACTTGCTACTTGATATTCTTGACCCGAAAGGGTATACATATATCTAGATTTTTGAAATTCAATTGTTATATAGCCAATCTATAGTTATGTTCACTTGTACCCATTCTTCATTTGTTATACATACCTTTCTTGTTAACGTTCATTGGAACATGCGGGGCAAAGTGCTACTATTATACTTCTTTAACATCTATTATACTCTTTGTCATCTATTGTCCTCATGATTACATCCTTATACTTGATTTTATTCTATCTCCTTCCTATCTTAAATGGACTGTTAAAAGACACTAATCACTTAAATTTGCTTGTGTTGAGATGTAATTCTTACTGGGCTTTATGCTCATGCAGTGTTAATTAATATTTTTTAGGTTATCTCGAGGATTGCTAGCGGGAAGAGCAAGAGTGTGGAGTGCACCAAGATATCTTAGTGGTCTTCCTATTTCTTAGTTTAGAATTGAGAGTCATTTGTTATGAAAGATATCTTGTAATTATGAAGAGTTAGTGTTATATAATTATCTATTGTTTAACTGGAGAGTTTTGATAAGAAATTAAAATTTTGTAGTTGAGATTTTTATATCAAGTGATGTAATTAGAATTTCTAGTCCTGATTGAGTGAGGGGTTTTCTACCCTATCGTGCTCTAATATTCCGCGTTGGGGCATGACATGGATAGTGCGTTGCATATCGCGCCATTGAGCACGTTCAATGGCCATGATCCTACAAGATTAAGTAACTATATTAATATATGATTAATCCAAGAGCCTAAGATCCGAAGTTAACTTAACCCATGGCTCTACCCAATCTCACCGGGTGAAGGTATAAACTTATCCTTGGACTTGGTTTCCTAGGAATTGAATATCCTAAGCTCTGATACCACAAAAATTGTCACGCCCCGAGCGCGGAAGGAACCCGATATGCGTGACGAGTTATATCATTCATGTCAATCAGAGCATAAAGAATTCGACCTTATAGATAGAGATGTGCAAATTGCAAGATAAGCAAATCCAATTATTCATAATAACCATCAAGGTAAATCCATTACATAATCTCCTTTTCGAAAAGAGTACTAAAGGATATTCTAGACTCAATAAAAGAAAATTACAATGTTTGACTCAAGAAAATAGGAAAAGACATGACTAGATAACGGCATCGATAGTTGGAACAGCTCTACGCTCTTTACTCCTTCCCATTCCCATCCGATTAATTCTCGTCATCGGAATTACCTGAAAAATAGCAAAAAACACTAGGTGAGCGAACACTCAGTAGGATTTATATCTCAAGTACAAGTTTGCTTTAAGTAATTACATGTTACATGAATGCAAATCTAGCTATGCATGTACGCATGAAAATGATGAGAGAGAGAGTGTGTGTATCAAGAGTTAATAGAGGTGAACTAGCAAGATTTCAAGATAACCATGTAAAATGTATCAATATGGTCAAGCATGTATATATATCAAGTCATGTCATGTGAATTGACTATTATAATATCAAGCAAGTAAATACCCATTCTGGACCACGCAAGTCATGTCAAGTCAAGTACGAGTCGTGGAATGTCAACAATCAAGCAAGTCAAGCACTTCGGTGCAATGCCACACCGTGATCAATCAACTTCCATGGGCACAAGTACTTTTGGGTGCTCCTCCCAGGACCAGATCGGGCCTTATATGCACAAACACTGAGTCATGTATATCTTAGACATCCACTATAGTTTATAGCCAATATGGAATTCCAAGAATAAACCATTGTAGAATGATAAGATAGATTTCACATATGAAGGAGTTCAAGGGCAGAACTTTGAACAAGTATGACTCACCGTTAAACCACACGAAACCCAAGACATGTCATGAATCTGGGTAATTGGCACCCACTCAGTCGCCATCAATTACAGAAATAGCGCCCGCTGTCTAGTTGCTAATTCCTGTGAACAGCACAGGCTCGATGAAATAGCACCTAGGTTAAGGTTGCTATATTAGGGAAATAACGCCACTGGACTGGTCGCCAATTCCTTCTGGCGCCCAAGTCAGTGTCGCTAATTGCTGACAGAACAGACTTATCACAAGAGGCCAGAAATAGTGCTATATGAGGGCTAAAGCATCACATTTCTTCAGAGTGACGTGACAAGTAAGGGTTCCAGGATTTTTAGGGTACAACCTGTTCGGCTGTCTTGAGGGAATCCAAGGCTAGTGTAGACTTACGGAGGTCTCAATGAAGAAAGTACAAGTCCAAAGGAAGGAATATCCCATGGAGGGTCCAATCATCACCAAGAATTGAGTGTGTAATCGATAGAAACGAAAACATGGACTCCATTTACGGATGTGAGATGAGAGTGCCAAGTAAACCCGCGATATGGGTTAAGAAACGCGATAAAACTGAGAGAGAAGAATTGGTGCCTTATCAGAGGTCGCTATATCAAGAAATAGCGACTCTCTGGAGGATCGCTCAATCTTATATTTTATAGAAATCCAATTTAAATTACTAAGAATTAGCTACCGTATAAACGGGTGCTAATTCGTGTAATTTTTCAAAATCAACATAATTTCATTCTAATTGCCGACCGTTCAGAACGGCGTCCAATCTTTAAATAACGCCTACTTAAATGGCGCAGATTCATAATTTCCATATATTTCCTTTTTGCCAATTATTTTATAAATAGACGCCACCGTATAGGGGCGCCCATTCTTTAAATAGCGACTATGTGATTGTTGCTCATTCTTTGTCTGATGCTACGCATCGGGCAGCTACATTTTCAGACACATAACTCTGTTCATAGAGTTGGAGTTTACATAATGAGGAAAGTAAAGACATGAATAGACAGAGAAAAATATAAGGGTTCCAGGAACATGCTCATGCAATAATTTTAACATCAGGTTACATGGATATTTAATTTTAATCATGTGTTATTTATTAAATACGTAATGAATTGGTGACAGGGCTATGGTCTCTCATTAAACGACGCCCTGGACACTATCGCAAATTTAGGAAAACTGGCGACTGCTCGCGCGGGCGTTCATTTAATAGGCGTCCATGCCAGGGTCGCTATTTACAAAAACGTAGTAAAACTACATAAACTAAAACAGAAGTCATGGAAATCCATGCTATACGACCTATATGCATGAATTTACTTTGATTGTCATGTTGGGCTTCGTATCTTGAGAACACCTACCTTTTGGGTTCTTGACAGATAAAGACAATGACAGAAGAAGAAGAATAGCAGCAGCATGCAAAGAAGAAAATGTTGCAGCTTCTTCAGGTGTGAAATAGCAGCTTGAACAGACAGAAGAAGATGAAGCTTGCTCCTTTGTGCAGTAGTGATCGTGGAAGCAGAAGAGGAGTCCCACGGCAACTACAGCAACGGTAGATAGCAAACTAACACCGCAATAAGACGAACGAAGGCAAGGATGGAAGAAGAAACGACGCTTCTTCATGACAGCAACAATACGAAGGAGACGTGTGCCCTTTTCAATGTGACGGAGAGGAAGAAGAAGTAGCAGAGGTTCTTCTTCACGCTCGGGAAGCAGAGGTAGGAGAGAATTCATTCCCTAGTCATAGATCTAGGAAGTCAGTCAAGTCATTTTCTGAGCATATTAGGAGTCTGCATACGTCGAGTCAAGTCATAGATCTAGGAAGCAGAGGCAAGCTCACGGTGCCAGTCCCTTTCAAGTGTGAGGCAAGTCGGATCTCATGCGTATGTTGTGGACTTGCCTGACGAATATGGGATCAGCTCTACCTTCAAAGCCTCAGATCTAATCACCTACAGGGACCCATAGGTGATTCCGAGTGAGCTGTTTGAGCCGTCTCTTTCCCTTGAGAGTGACCCCACCCCGGAGTGTTCACCACCTACCTCATTTCAACAGCAGCGTGAGCAAATAGGACATATACTGGATGAGCATGTGACGTGTAGGAGTGGAGCATACTAGCGCTACCGGGTGCGATGTAGAGGACGGCTCGTTTCCGCTGACACTTGGATCATCCGGGCAGAGCTACAGAAGATAGATCCAGTTCTACTAGAGCGGTACCCGAGCGACGGCACCCCCCTTTACTCAACGGGGTCGAGTTCTTCTCACCCGGGGAGAATTGATGGGGCATCAGAGCTAGGGCCCTAAATTTTTTGGAGTGTGTATTTGTCTAGAGTGCCATTGGTGTGTATTTATAATTTTGGGTTTCATTTTGGGTCAAGAGAGAGTTAATTGGCTAAATGTAATGGGTTTCTTTGTAAAAAGGCCACTTAGGCCCGGCAGGGCCCCCGCCCTCTCTCCCATTGGGCCACCTAGATGCTAGGACCCATAGGGGCTGGTCCATGGTCCAAGGTAGACTTGGACCAAGTAGAAGAAAATTCCCATTTTACTACTTTAAAGAGGGCGCCCCCTCCTTTGTCCCCTTGTGGGATTTTTTTTATTCTTCTTTGTCTCCCTTCCCCAATATGCCCCCTTGACCAAGGGTATATGTGGTCATTTGTCCTAGGTCTAGGGTTTACTACTTAATGTCTCATGTATTATTTTTGGATAGAATTATTGAAGAAAATTGGAGAATTTGTGTTCTTGCCCAAGGGCCTCCCTCTCTTCCTCCCTTGCAGCAGAGATTGCAGCAGATCTGGGTGTGATGCCCCAAATCTTGGAGTGATTCCAAGTTCTATCTTCTCCTCGGAGTGTGATTCTCAGCCACCGCCGCCGCCGCCACCAACAAGCCGCCACCAACCCGTTCTCCGGCCTACTGTCCTGAACCACGAATTTCAGAACAGAAGGTTAAAGATCAGGTTGGTTCTCCCAATCCAGCCATCTGATCGACCTTAAATTTTAATGGTTGATTCCCCCCGTCATCCCCTTCTTCCAGTTTAATTTTCACCTCAATTAGCCCCATTTGCCCCTCCTCCCAGTCACATCTCTCCACCGCTTACAGTCTGACAATCAGCAGATCTATGAGATAGAAGCCAAATCCACGAATTTTTCCACCCTTTAAACCATCTCATAAAAATACCAAAATATTTGAGTGTGATCCCCACTTCCTCCCCTCTCACCCATAAAATTTTCAAAGTCCAGATCTTCCAACTTCCCTTCGGTCAAAATTTGTTTTCAAGCAGATCTCACTCTGTCCTACTTGATTTGGATTCAGAGCCAGAAATAACTATAGAGCACAGAGTTTTTCATTTCGATCCAGACTGTTGGATAGATGTGAAATTCATATATGTCGAAGCTCTCTGAGTTCCCTTCGCAACGGCCCTAGTTTTGTCCCCATCCAACACCGGATCTGGGCATGGTGACCGTTTTCGTGGAAGCGCGCAGATCTGTCTCGTGACAGGCCAACAAGAGCAGTTCACCAAGTAATTCCTCCAAAAATACGCCGGCTGCGATTCAGCCGCCGCCGACTTCAGTCATCGAAGAGGAGCCTTCCACCGACGTCCCAGCCAGCCGCCTTGACTAGAAGTCGATCGAAAGACGCCGTCCCACGTGCCGAACTCGCTTGCTGCCCAGTGAGTTTGAATAGTGCCGAGTCTGACCAGCAGCCCGCCTCCGCCCCGAAAGCCCTTACGACTTGCTGCCTGTCAACCCGAGATCGGTACTCCCGGGTCCCACCTGTACCCCTTTACCTCCCTGCGTGGAGTGGGCAGTAAAATTCATTGCTGTAATTATTGATTATTTACTGTACCGGAAGTACGAGTCTTGGCCGGGATCGTCTTCCCCACGCCCGAAGCGTGGAGGTATCACCTCTATCTCTCTCGGCATTTGCTTATTTCTTATGTGTTTATTTGCCACTGCTTGAGTAATAGGATATCTAGCTCGTCATATTATTTTATCACCGCTGTGAGAGTGAGAGGGTGACCCATTCCGTGACCCGATCCGGGCACGAAGAAGTGTTGACCACCCTGACTCATTGTCGGTTTCTCAACCGGGCACATCCACACGTTTCCCTTGCTTAGGGACTTTCACGAGCTCATGTCTCTTTTTGAGAACATATCCTCCTCTTTTAGAACTCTGTTGGTGTCGCATTGGTCGCGTCGTTGCTAGTCGTGTCGCGTCATCACCTAGAGTCCCAGGTTCGCTTCCAAATTGGTCTCGAGTCGCATCCCGTCCCGCATCAAATTGGTATCAGAGCCAGGTTGAGTCTAGGGTAGTTTTGTCTTAGGTGTGCATTTCATCATAGTACCCGGTATATCAAAAGTTGTTCCCGGAACGATAGATTACGCCTATTGGGAAGGTAGCACACTTGCATGAGAGGATCTTCGGATCCCAATCTCCGTCACGTACCGAATATTGGTTAGAGTCTAGGTTTGTATTTGGGTCTGCTTTTTTTATTTGCACTGTTGTGTAGGGTCAAGTTTAATCCGAGTTCAAGTCATGATCGGTCCTAGTCCAGTCCGAGGTCGGTCCGCGACTGTTTCCATATCACCATGAGTACCCACCCGGAGAGGTCCAATCTTCAGCCGGCACCTATGGCTGAACACTGGGGTTACACTTCTACCGTGTCATCTCTGGCTGACGTGTTCCAGGCCTTTATAGACCGCATGGATGAACGGGAAGGCCGTCTTGAAGGTTGCCCGTGTAGGCCCACCTGGAGAGAGGCTAGTGTCCCGCCTGCACCGATGGTGAAGCCGGCACCCACGGATGATTCCCCAGACCACGCCCCTACAGATTCCCCTCTGGCTGACCCGACTCACATGTCAACAAGTGGTTCGATCCCGCACCCTATCATTTCTACTGTCACTTTACCCAATGGGTCCACAACGGAACTCGATTTTATTTATATGGAGTCGGATAATTGGGTTTCCCTAGATATCGTTGAGTCCCTCTCCAAGACTGGCGAGATTATTCGCAAGGGTGATTTAGCCTTTGTCGAGTTCCGAAAGATGTTCGGCTTCGATCTTTACTTTGATGGTGCATGGTGCAAAATCGGTACGCTAGCAGGACCATGCATTATATTAGGGCGACCATGGCTTGAAGAGAGGAGTGCGACCTTTGACCCGGAGCGGAGGACCTGCACTTTACATCCTCCACATTTACCTGGCGAGTTCACATTTCACAACGTTTTGGCAGTCGCACCAATAGATGACACTCAGTCAGTCGTCCCAATGTCGCCTGTCACCCATGTTCAGCCAGTCGACCCTACTTTGCCTGCAAATCAGGTGTCACCATCATCCCTAGATTCCCAGTCGGAGCTAATCATCGGGGAACCCCTAGTAAGTTGGTTAAGGAAGGGCTTATTTTTGGAGGTCAAAATTCCTTGCTATCCTTCTGTAGAGCCAGCCTTACAAGTAGTGTCCACCACCTCTTTTCGCACCACCTTCCAATCCTCTTACTTCGTGGACACCATGGACGATCTTCTTAAGGGATTAGGTTGGCAAATGGAGCTGACCCGCATGTTGTCTCTTAGGCCCGACCCACCTAGGTGCATTACCTTCATCTACCCATCCTTGTGTTCCTTTACTTATATCTGCACTGTGGGCCCATACACCAGTGAGCTCATTTTGCTCTTACCCCTACCTGACGAGCTTTACCATTTTCCACCCCATGACCCCTTCTCTCCTATAGAGAAGCCCATACACCTCAAAGAGCTAGCAACCACCTTAATCCCCTTGAAGTCAGCCCCTATGCAACCAGCCACTATGCAGTTAGCCCCCATACAGTCAGCCATCCCTATTTTGTCAACCTATGTTGACGCAATATGGTTTGACTTCTGCCGCGTCCATGAGAGATGGCAACCTGATTTCACCTTCCTCATGATCCATGCCAAGCATTTTGATGACTCCCTCGTAGTCCACCTCCTCATCCTCAAACACTTCAAAACTCGAGGACGAGTCTTTTTGAACCAGTGGACGATTGACGTGGACCGAGACTCAAGGCGTCGAATTATGGGTCAAGTTGATTCTATTCATGATATACACGGGTGATGCTTGGGACTCATACTGAGTCATGCTATTTTGAGTCCATTCGAGTCAGCCCCTAGTCATAGATCTAGGAAGTCAATCAAGTCATTTTCTACATATATTAGGAGTCTGCATACGTCGAGTCGAGTCAGTCTAATGCAAGCTCGCGGTGCCAGTCCTTTTCGAGTGTGAGGCAAGTCAGATCTCATGCGTACGTTGTGGACTTGCCTGACGAATATGGGATCATCTCTACATTCAAAGCCTCGGATCTAATCACCTACATGGACCCAGCGACGGCACCCCCCCTTACTCGACGGGGTCGAGTTCTTCCCACCCGGGGAGAATTGATGGGGCATCGGAGCTAGGGCACTAATTTTTTTGGAGTGTGTATTTGTCTAGAGTGTCATTGGTGTGTATTTATAATTTTGGGTTTCATTTTGGGTCAAGAGAGAGTTAATTGGCTAAATATATAGGGATTTCTTTGTAAAAAGGCCACTTAGGCCCGGCGGGGGCCCAACCCTTTCTCCCATTGGGACACCTAGATGCTAGAACCCATAGGGGTTGGTCCATGGTCCAAGATGGACTTGCACCAAGTAGAAGAAAATTCTCATTTTACTTCTTTAAAGAGGGCGCCCCCTCCTTTGTCCCCTTGTGGGATTTTTTTTATTCTTCTTTGTCTCCCTTCCCCAATATGCCCCCTTGACCAAGGGTATATGTGGTCATTTGTCCTAGGTCTAGGGTTTACAACTTAATGACTCATGTATTATTTTTGGATAGAATTATTGAAGAAAATTGGAGAATTTATGTTCTTGCCCAAGGGCCTCCCTCTCTTCCTCCCTTGTAGTAGAGATTGCAGCAGATCTGGGTGTGATGTCCCAAATCTTGGAGTGATTCCAAGTTCTATCTTCTCCTCTGAGTGTGATTCTCAGCCATCGCTGCCGCCATCGGAGCCGCCAACAAGCCGCCACAACCCGTTCTCCGGCCTGCTGTCCTGAACCACGAATTTCAGAACAGAAGGTTAAAGATCAGGTTGGTTCTCCCAATCCAGCCATCTGATCGACCTCAAATTTTGATGGTTGGTTCCCCCCGTCATCCCCTTCTTACAGTTTAATTTTCACCCCAATCAGCCCCCATTTGCCCCTCCTCCCAGTCACATCTCTCTACCCCTTACAATCTGCCAATCAGCAGATCTGTGAGACAGAAGCCAGATCTACGAATTTTTCCACTCTTTAAACCATCTCATAAAAATACCAAAATATTTTTACGTGATCCCCACTTCGCCCCTTCTCACCCATAAAATTCCTAAAGTCCAAATCTTCCAACTTCCCTTAGGTCAAAATTCATTTTCTGGCAGATCTCACTCTATCCTGCTTGATCTGGATTCCGAGCTAGAAACAACTACAGAGCACAGAGTTTTTCATTTCGATCCAGACTGTTGGATAGATCTGAAATTCACATATATTGAAGCTCTCTGAGTTCCCTTCGCAACGGCACTAGCTTCGTCCCGATCCGACATCAGATCTGGGTGTGGTGACCGTTTTCATGGAAGCGCACAGATCTGTCCCGTGACAGGCCAACAAGAGCAGTCCACCGAGTAATTTCTCCAAAAATACGCCAGCTGCGATTCAGCCACCGCCGACTTTAGTCATAGAAGAGGAGCCTTCCACCGACGTCCAGCCAGCAGCCTCGACTAGAAGTCGACTGGAAGCACCGTCACACGTGCCGAACTCGCTTGCTGCCCAGTGAGTTTGAATAGTCTCGAGTCGGACCAGCAGCCCGCCTTCGCTCCGAAAGTCCTTCTGGCTTGCTGCCCATCAACCCGAGATCGGTACTCCCGGGTCCCACGTGTAGCCCTTTACCTCCCTGCGTGGAGTAGGCAGTAAAATTCATTACTATAATTATTGATTATTTACTATACCGGGAGTACGGGTCTTGGTCGAGATCGTCTTCCCCATGCTCGGAGCGTGGAGGTCTCGCCTCTATCTCTTTCGGCGTTTACTTATTTTGTATGTTTTTTTTGCCGCTACTTGAGTGATAGGATATCTAGCTCGTCATATTATTTTATCACCGTTGTGAGAGTGAGAGCGTGACTCATTCGGTGACCCGATCCGGGCACGAAGGAGTGTTGACCACCCCGACTCATTGCCAGTTTCTCAACCGTGTAGATCCACACATTTCCCTCGCTTAGACACATCCGCGAGCTCGTGTCTCTTGTTGAGAACATATCCTCCTCTTTTGGAACTCTGTTGGTGTCACATTGGTCACGTCGTTGCTGGTCGTGTCGCGTCGTCACCTAGAGTCCCAGGTTCGCTTCCAAATTGGTCTCGAGTCGCATCCCGTCCCGCATCATAGGGCCTGTTCGAGAAACACAGCCTGCCAGACTATCTCGCTGCAACAAAATGGCGTGCTCCAGCTGTCGCGCCATAGTAAAATCATGCTTCCCACCCACACTGAGGCTTCTCAGGAACTTGGTCAAATGCCGGTCCTTCAGCTGATCCCCGTGATAGTCTTCGACCCTTTCAAAATACAGATTATCGTTAATTATGATAATTCAGTCAGCCGCCATGGTATCCGTCTCTGAGTCAACGGAATCAGCCATAATAGCAATTTCTTCATGTTCTCTATCCAAGCTGGCAAAATTAACCCAAGTAACAGCAGGAACCTTCGCCACCTTGCTCGAAAAGGAAGTACACACCTGCGATAGTCAGGGAACAAAGAGTAAGTAAAAATGTTGATGCAAGGCAAAGTATATATGCATAATGGTATGAAATTTCGGCAGAGTCCCCCCTACGCCGGGTGCACAAGGGGAAGTAAATGAGCACGCGTCCACGCCTACGGCGAGACGGCCCCAAAATTTTGCGGTGCGCACAAAAGCCGCAACACAACTCAAAAGCCATAGCAACCCAGTGAACCGACAGCTCCCTACGGGCTGATCCAGTAGCTTTGGCCCCTCCATCCAGCAGCCTCAGGGCTGAACCGGCAGACTGGCTGAATCGGCAGCCACTGCGAACATGCAGGAGTGGTAGCCTGCTCCATCCGGCAGAGCGCCTAGTATGGCATCTCCGGTGCCAAGCACGGGGGAAAGAAGAAAAGAAGAAGGAAAGAAGAAAGAAGAGGGGGGGGGGGGTCTGTGCCCATCCGGCGGTCCCGGCCCCTGGCACCAAGCACGAAGAAGAAGAAGAGAGAACAAAGAAGACGAATGAGGGAATGGCCCCAGGGCCATCCAGGGCCGTTGCGGCCTGAAGGAAAACCCTCAACAGAGGGGAAAGAGGAAAAGGGGAAGGAAAAGATGAGGGAAGAGGGCACTCCGTTACCGCCCGTTGCGAACGGAGGCGATGCCCTCGCCACCGGAAGGAAACAGAGAAGAAAAAGAAAAAAAGGGGGTGAATGGGGTGGAGGTCATGGTGCCCGACCCCGGAATAGCAATGAAGATGACGAAGGCGAAGAGCTCCGGCGGCCGCGGGAATGAGGCTAGGTTGTCGTGAAGGGGTGTCGAAGGGTTTCTCAAAAAGAAAATCCTTAGCCCCTTTATATAGGAGAAATCCCCTGTGCACGTGGATCCGACAGGGGTTAATGCCCCGGTACGGCAGGACCCCCATGGTCCTCGAACCGGCAGGCTTCTTATTGATCCGGCTGCGGCCTGTTCCCTGAACCGGCAGAAGTCCTTCCTTGATGCGGTAGGGGCTCATACCCCGATCCGGCAGGGCTTGTCACGCCCATCTGGTAGGGACCACACCCCCTTGAACCGGCGGCCCATCAGTTGTCCCCGTACGACAGCCTTTGTGGCATTTATCCGGCAGGCCCCTCATGGCCCTCATCCGACAAGTCTTTCAAACCTCTAAGCCAACAGTACGCATGCACGTTCCTCACCCACGACACCTGTGGGTGGGGGGCATTTGTTGACACGCAAAATATGGCACCCTAAATATACCACAATGGTGGGAATGCAAAAGGCTTACAAAGTACACTGCCTCGAGGGTTGGCCCTACCGACCCGGCAACGAAGAAATGACACAAGAGAGCCTGGGTGGCCAAGCCCACAAGCATACGCCTGTCCACGTGACATCAACCCGCGTCCGGATGGATGAATTAAAATTGTAGGAAGCTGAGGTTATCCTGAACAAATACGCGGCTGAAGACTCATCTATAGAGGCTCAACCGTGAAGAATACAACGGCGGGCTCCAGATGCCCAAAGAAATTGGTTACAAACTTCCCCAATTCGTGCCCCGACGGGCGAATTAGATCCGCAGTCAAGGGAATACAGACTATTCCTGGGAACATCCCCTTAGACCGGGTCACAAAACCCTGGGAACGAAAAAGGAAAGATGAAGGAGAAGAGTGGGCCAATCGGTAGGCCACCGTGCCCATCCGGCAGCCCCTCCACCCACTGAACCGGCAGGCCAAGCTTGAATCGGCAGGCCAAGCCTAAACCAGCAGGCCAAAGCCGCAACCGACAGGTCTCCAGAACCCATCTGGCAAGGCATCAGGCCCCAAAACCGATAAGGTTTCATCCCCCGAATCGGCAGGGCTTCCCCCTGCGAACCGACAGGTCTCTAGAACCCATCTGGCAGGGCATTAGCCCCCTAAACTGACAGGGTTTCAACCCCCGAACCGGCAGCCCCTGTGCGCGTTGAACCGGCAAGCCCACAAGTCCATCCAGCAGGGCGCACAAAGCCCTGAACCGGTAGCCAATAACTGGCCCCATCTGGTAGCCCTCTGTGGGCATCCATCTGGTGGCAACGGACCCCATCCGGCTGGAATTTTTAGACTGGCATCACTCTCCCTCAACCGGCAGCCCTGCTCGATCTTACGGCAATGGACCCCATCGGGCAGGGGTGTTTCTCCCGTTCGACAGCCTCCGCAGCGTGTGGCCCCCAAACCGCCTCTCCTGCCATTAATGGGTGATAAGCACGCACGCCAGGCGACATGCTGCTCGTGTGGCGGCAAGAAGAAGGACGCGCCACGCGTCCATGCCCATGCAGCGCAGAGGAAGAGGACACGCCAGATGTCCGTATCGACACGGCGGGAAGGAGGAAGACACGCCAATAGGCGTGCAACGGCTGCAAGTAAAAAGAGAGGAGGAACGGTTAGAGGGTAAAAGAGATGCGAAGAAGAAGAGCCTTTGAAGAGCAGCGTGCAAAGAAAAGAAGTGAAGAAAAAAAGAAAAAGAGAAGGTAAGAGCGGAGAGTAGCTCTGAAGCCCCC
The DNA here is from genome assembly GCA_022559845.1 of Amorphophallus konjac. NCBI lineage: Eukaryota > Viridiplantae > Streptophyta > Magnoliopsida > Alismatales > Araceae > Amorphophallus > Amorphophallus konjac. The sequence continues at coordinate 94,822 of JAHNEJ010002714.1, forward strand.
TTTTGCACATGTATCCATAGAGAGAATAAGAGAAGGTAGAGGGAAGAGAGAAAAGAGGGAGAGAGAGAGAGAAGTGAGGCTCGGAGGGGAGGGGGATAGGAGTCAATGCTCTACCCCCTCCCTCTCCCTCTTTGTATTCTGCTCTATTTTTGATGTCTTCCCTATGTAACTTTTTTTATTTTTTCTTTGGCTCTCTGCTGTAGCCCAACGAATGAAAGCAAGAAACTCTCTGAATGATTCTGTGCATGCTATTTGTCTCTACTGTTCCAGTTCCGGACGTTGTGTATGTAGTTTTTTTCCCTTTTTTTTATCATGACTATCACCACACGAGAATGGCATCATGGCCCCTCTGAAGATGAGTTGGGCTCGGGGTTTGTCCTATACCGTGGATAGGATCCCGAGTCTCAACCTTCGGGGATTGAGCTATCAAAGCCTTTAATCAAGCTACACCATGTTTGCCTCCTCCTCCTTCTCATGTGAATCTGACTCCGGACTTTAAGGTACCCTGCTTTTGGCCGACCGTTGTGCTCACTCTGAGTGGATAAACCGGCATCTCCGAGATCCCCTCCCCCGTTATCTACTATGATCTTCCTCAAGGAGCAACTTTGAGGGGGAAGGGAATGGAGAATATGTTCTAAGAAGAGTCGATCGCTGCTTCCCGTTCGGTCTTTCCTTAGAGAGCTCAAGCATGCAGTCTTCCTTCCTTAATCAGACTGATCTGGCAGCCCTCACATGGCTGATCTGACAGCTTTGATAAGGTTGATCCAGCAGCCCCTAGCGAATTGACCTAGCAGCCATCACAGGGCTGATCTGGCAGCCTTCATACGATTGATCCGACAGCCCCTAGTGAACTGATCCGACAGCCCCTCTCATGGCTGGCCCGACAGCTTTTACGTAGCCGGTACGCCAGCCTCGGCACGTGCCACAAATTAGTCCTGCGACTATGGATGTTGCCGCCTTCGTGCGCATCCGTAGAATTAAGGGGTCGTCTCGGGTTCTCGTGGATGAACACCCATTTTATACCTCTCCAGCACCCCGGGTCTGGGGGAGATGCTGCCAGAATTTTAATAGGCACCTAACTAATAAACAAATAAGCGATGTGGTAATCTTAACTCCAAAGAATGAATGAAAGAAAATGACGAGCGGGACAATATCAAAATCTCGTATACTGAAAATTGCATAGTGGAGTCCATCAACACTCTTGCATGCCATTCATATCTGCTGCATATGTTGAATCTTGCATTATTTCTCCCTGAAGCATTTCGCGCATACCTCGCCTCACGTATGCTTGCTTGCCATGACTTCCTGGTATATATAATGGTGATTCGTTGAAGGCTTGGCTAAACCCAGCTGAAGACTTTCACTATGCATGAGACCCCACTGCGCCTCGTACCGGGCATCATCTTATACGAATATACAATTGAATCCTTGCGTGCCTATGTGCGTATAGATTATGAGGCCATTTCCCGAATGAATCCAAGACCACATACACCTTGGTAAACGAATGCTACATTAATGCAAATCGGGTGTGTTGCATGTCATAAACTAAGAAAATAAATAACAAACGAAGCAAGATAAACAAACAAGATATGACAAAGAGGGGAAACATATGATAAAAAAACAAAAAAAAAGAAAACCCTTTTGAAAGTGCGGGGTTCGGTCGACTGACCCCCATCTTCGGTCGACCGACCCTCGGTTGGGTCGACTCACCCGTGAGGGCAGGTCGACGCAACCCTGGGTTCGGTCGACTGGACTCAAGCGTCAGTCGACCGATCCCATGGCTGGGTTCCCCATCTGTTCCTTGCTAAAAAAATAAGAGGAGAAAAGAAGGGAAGAGAGAATGAAAATAAAATAAAACAAACAACGAAAAAAATCAAAAACAAAACAAAAAAAATAAACAACAACAAACAAGATGCACAAACAGACATGATAAAACAAAACAAAAAAGGATGAAAAGGAAGGGTAATGGAAAATAAAGAAAAAAATGAAGATGCATACATGCATCCAAATAGAATTAAATGACAAAAAATAATAAATATAATAATGCTTGTTCTAGAGCCCTAACTTCCCCGGACCCCGTGCAAAAGGAATATGAATGACGCCCTCGCGAGTCAAGCTTGGGTCACAGGGACCGTCCCGCTATGGCCATAGCCTGACGTCACCTTGGGCCAATAACATTGTGAGCCCGACTCATCTTCATTGGGATTCATCCCCCATCCTGTCATTAAACTTGCCGCACGCCCGACAGACATTTTCTTAAATATAGTGTTGTGTCCGTTGTATTCCCGACTCGGAATGTTCCCTGGATATGGGGCACGTGATGAATAAATGAGTGGGCCTAAACGCCCTCACCTTAATACAGGAAATTTCAATATGTTTTGAAATCATCCATTCTTTTTTGTCAGTATAAATTTTAGGCCATAGGGCCCCTCTTCCCGGCGACTAATCAAATATTTTCTTCCCTTCGGGGAGATGTAATTAACGTCGTGACCTTTATAGTAGGGCGAATTTTGGTCTCGACACTAAACCCACCATCGTCTGACAAGTTGGACGGCGCGCACTGTTGTACCCTTGTGGTTTTGATGATGTCAAACACTATGACTCATTGGTTTATGATGTCATATGGATTCATGCATTTCTTTCATCATAATGATATGAGCAGAAGGTTGTGATTTTGATGATGTCATGATGTATGTGTACGATTGATGATGATATATGTCTTAACTCTTCATGTGCATTCTCATGTGCATGCTGGAAAGTATGGTACAAGACATTGGCAGGACAGTTAGACTGTGGAGAACAATTGATAGTAAGAAATCAGCATGAGGTAAGAGTAAAGCTAGTTAAAATCAGAAGTCAATGCATAGTCAACAAGAAAAGTCAACATGGTCAATGAAGTCAATGCATAGTCAACGAGAAAGGTCAATAGTCTAGTTCAGCCAGTCAAAGCTCCAGTCAGTACAAGCTGTACTAATGGTTGATAGTAAGGCCAATGCACCTCTCGCTAGCACAGAGCATAGGTCGGTGCATATGAACAAGTCTGCATGGTCATGTCAGAGCATATGTACAAGTGCGCACAAGTCAAGTCCGAGCGTTTGCACAAGGTTTGCATAAGGTCGGTGCATATATATATATATCATTAAGTCTCAGAAGAACTAAGGTCGGTGCACCTTAGTGATTTCAAAACTAAGGTCGATGCTACCTCAATTACTTCAAAAGAAAGGTCGGTGCACCTTCTACCGTTCTGACTACAAAGGTCGATGCACATTGTGCCAGGAGAGGATGAAGGTCAATGCACATTTGTTTACAAGGTCGGTGCACATATATTTTGTGCATGAAGGTTGATGCACATTCGCTTACAAGGTCGGTGTGCATATATTTCGTGTTCATGAAGGTCGATGCACATTCGCTTACAAGGTTGGTGCACATATATTTTTTGTGCATGAAGGTCAATGCACATTTGCTTTCAAGGTCAGTGCATGCTTGCTTTCAACGCAACAAGGTCGGTGCATGTCTTGCCTTCAACACTACAAGGACTATGCACATTGCTGAAGGTCTGTGCACATATGAAACTACAAGGTCTGTGCACATGTGAACTACAAGGTCGGTGCACATTTGGTTTCAAGGTTACAAGGTCGGTGCATCAACACGTTCAAGTGTATAAAAACTAACAAGGTCTGAGCATACTCTGAAGAAAGGTCGGAGCAGCTACCTTGGTGTAAGGAGAAATTAGTCATCCAGCGTGGATCTGAAGTCTTTAAAGCTACAGCAGTCATGAGAAGAACGATAGCAGCAATAAGCTCGTGGGGCTCTTGACAGCTCATCAAGGCAGCAGATGTAGAGGTAGAAGTTGAAAGAGCAAAAGATCTTAAGCTACTGAGCGTGGCATTTTAGCAAATGATCTCCAGTATGATTTTGGTCTACACTTGCATGCATAATACTCTAATCAAGCTAGATGAATTTGGTTGCAATCTTACAAGCTGGATTAACATAAGAAGGCATAAGAAAAGCTATGTACACTGGCCCTTGGCCATATAAGTCAAATCCATTGAAGAAGTAGAAGTGCTTGATGAAATGCCCAAGTGAACTCTGGGTTGGCAGCAGCGACACCTAAGTGATAGCGTGCAAACTCAAGGCAGACACGTGAGTTCGACCAATCATTGGAACAGCGGGCTAATGGCACGTGATCCCAAGATAACTAATGATGGACACGTGATCCTAGTTTGGCGTGAAAAGTCATGTCCACGTGGCAAGGTCTCTGAGAGACCAATGATGATGGAATATTCTCTTTCTAGGTGGATTTACATGATTCGCTGGGTACCTTTTGCGATACCCTATTTTGGGTATAAATAGGAGGTATCTTCCTCCATAGAAGAGGGCGGACAATAGAAGAAGGAGCAGCCAGAAAGTGAAGCAGATATATTAGAAGAAAAAAAAGAGTGAGCCTACAGAGAGAGAGAGAGAGAGAGCCAATGTGCGAGCAGAAGAAAGAGAAGAGAAGAAAAAGAAAGAGGAAGAGAGAGTTTAGAGACTGAAGCAGCTAGTGCCAATATTGAAGATTAGTGGCTATCTGTTCCAGGATCAAGTCCTGAACAGATTTGCTCCTATGAGAGCTATAGATTTTCTCCTACGAGAGCTACAGAATTATTTCTGCATCTATATTTTTCCTTTCCCTTATTTTCTTTTTCCTTGTTCGCTTTGGTTTCAAATTTCCTGGTTTGGTATCGGGGTTCCTCCTGAGGATTCAGGAGAAGGTAGAGTGTATCTCCGGTTTCCCTCTATGGACTCAGAGGAAGGGCGATTGGTGTCTCTAGTTGTGAGTGACGGGGCGTCACTCACGGTGTTCCCTCTGTGGACTCAGAGGAAGGGAGGTTAACCTCTGGTTCTAGTTCTGTGGGTAGCAGAGCTAGGGTGCTGGTCTTCTGGGAAGCAAGACCAGGTCGAGGGATTTGTCTCCCTCAGGGTTCAAGCTGTTTGGCAGCTGTTGTTTGCAGACTGAGTCTGCATCTTGCTTTGGCAAGGGAATCCTCACTGTTGGGGTCCCGTAGTGCAGGAACACGGTTCTAGAGGGGGGGTGAATAGAACCCTCTACTAAAATTATGTCCAATTAAAACTATTTACTACCTCACAGCGGAATTAGCAAGATTAGCAAGAGTGAGGAATTTAAACTAATAGGAATAGACTTGATTCTCTCAGTCTCACCCTTCTCACTCGAATGGATAATAAGATATGAATGATAACACAAACCACCACAACACAAACCACAATGCAAGCCACAAAACACGGGGATTTTTAAGGTGGTTCGGGACCACGACGGGCACCCTACGTCCACCCCTCACCAAACCGGTGAGGCTTCATTGCTGTATAAAACAGCCCGGGGATTAAACCCCCCACACACACGGAGCCAAGCTCCAACACCCACACGTAGGACGAAGCCTACACAATCACACGGGAGAAATCCCCCAATCACACACGGGGAACAAACCCCACAAAATGCCCAAGCACACACGCGGATATGCACCGCACAAAACGATGCACCCGCATCAACCAATCACTCGGAGACCCCTTTCTCCGAACACCCACACAGAATATCCTTCCAGAAATTTAAGAACCTAAGACAAATAGATGCATTGAGCCCCAAACAAACTCTAGAGAATGAATCAAGGAAGATAAGGCATGTATGAAGCTCCCCCTTCAAGAAAGACTCCGGATCTTCTTGGCTCAATGTTGGATGGCCACGATTTGAGCGTCCTCGCGTTCCTCTCGTCGAGACGCTTCTTTTCTTCTTCTACCACGAGCTCCAAATCTCCATGGATGTAGATGATAACCCTTCCTCAAGAGCTCATTGGTTGCTTTGCCCCTTTTCTCCACCTACAAGATAGAACAAGATACATTAGGGCTTCTCTTCTCACAAATTCGGAGTTCACATTCATATATATAGTGGAGTGGACAAAAGACACATAAAACCCTCCCAATACATGTTAGAAACCCCCCAATAACATTAGTAACCATTTGGGGGTATTTTGGTAAACTTTAGATATGATTCCATAGGGTTTCGGAAGCTCCCGAGAATCCTGTGCCGGGATGGGTCGACCCCATGGGTCGACCCCCAGGGAACCTGAAGGCGGCCAGAAGTAGAAAAACAACCCAGTTTTCATGGGTCGACCCATGGGGTCGACCCATGCAGTGTGGGTCGACCCCATGGGTCGACCCATGCACACAGGGTCAATTTTCTGTGTTCTGTTTGGTCCAGAACACGTAGGGGTCGACCCAATGGGTCGACCCATGCTCGAAAGGCCTACAAAACACTATTAAATCAACATGAAATCATGGGGAAATAAATGTTTAAATGTTACCATAACCCCATGTAGATTAACCATGTATTTTCATCCTGAAAACATGAAAAAGCAAGTGGTTAGTTGAGAATCAAAATCTTTGCATCAAGCAACAACACTATGAACATGTTGACATTAAAACACATCATTGAACCATTTAAACATGTATTTGTCTTCTCAATTTAACCAACCAAAACATGTATGACCAAATGCAATGTCATGGAAGCTTTAATGTGTAATTAGCATCTTTGGCCACAAGGATCACAATAAGAATATGCATGAACATATGCAAGTTGAATGAGCACTTTCATTGAACATTATGAGCCTTTCCATAAGCATGATGGTTTCATTAATGCTCACATTGAATTAATCATTAGTCCATCACAAGGCAACCAAAAGCCTTGACTTTAACAGTCCAAGAAATCTCATTTGAGAAATGCATGAACCACCATCAATGCATTAAGATCTCATGAAAGATGTGCATGAAAACAACCCGGAACTTGACATAAAGATGGTTAGATGTTACCATCATCCAATTGACATGAGAGGGTTTAAGAACCATCTTTGGACCTGTAGAAACACAAGAGTATGAGGTTACCACATGTGTGAAAGTTAAGAGCTCATAAACTAGATTCTTCCAAAAGAACCTTCATAACTTGTCAACCATCCAAATGCTCATTGCATAAATAAATGTTTTCATAAAGACATAGGTCACGGGCTATGGCATTTGGGGAACTTGAATCTTCCATTGCATCTAAGGCAAATGTAATGATATGGGAGCTCAATCATTCAAGTAGCATTGCCAAGATACGCTTACATATCATGAACCTCAATTTGACAAGTGTGAACACCTAAACACACACATATGCAAACAAATGCAAATATGCATTTTCATTATGCATCATCATGATCTCTTACACATATGTAGCTATGCATATTTGTAAAGATGTTTCCACATTACATTTCATGCAAGTCTTTCACATATCAAGTTAGTAAATCAAACTTTTGGTGCGAAGCTCACAAGACCAAGCATTCATGCAATGCATGAGCAATATAGAACCAAGTCTCAAAAGTCTTGAAGAATATTTCAAGCACATCACAAGCTTAAAGAGGTTCAAGTAGAAAGTGCATGATCCACATTCAAATTGGAAACATTCATGGCTCATGAAGGTTTATACATGCTAACCATTCAAACACACATTCATTCAAATGGCATTCTTGATGACAAAGACTAACATTCATGACTTTGGCCACTTAGAAGAATATGCATGAAAGCCTACATCTTCAAACCTTAAGGACTCATGAAGAAGGTACATGAAACCACATGTATATCTATGCACAAGTACTATGGGTCAACATACTGTAGCTTTCTCACCCAAAATTCACTTAACTGAAGATATGTGAATTGCCAAGTCTTACCAATGGTTCTTAGAAGAATGGAGATAGAATTAACACAAGTTCTGAATGGTGGACAACAAGATGACGTAGTTAAGCATTCTCTTGAGTTCCATCTGATGTCCATCAAGACTCGTTCCTGCAATGCAAGAAGATTAGCATACTTGCATTCAAATGAACATGACTCTCATTCCAGTGAGAGTTAAGCTATCACAAACAAGTGAGCATGATAGCATTCAAATGAGCATAAAGACTCATTCATGTTGATGGCATTCAGAAGCATTGTTTTACTAATTCATTCTCATTCTAGAACATGACTCCATAGCATGAGAACAAGTATGATTCAAGCACATGAGAACATGAAGTATCATTCAAGCACAAGGCACATGAGAACATGAAGTATTGTTCAAACATGAGAACATGAAGTATTATTCAAGCACAAGGCCAAGCAAGGTCAAGTAACAAAACATTTTGTAATCATCAAAATCACATGCACAACAATCTCCCCCATTTTGATGATGACAAAATATTATGCATTAATGCTCTCTCTCCCCCTTTGACATAATCAGAAATGGGGATCAACATGGGGAGTTCACGATAGCATCAAAACCAAAATCAGCAAGCTTACTCCCCTTAAGGCAAAATGAGAACAGTCAAGCAAAACATATGATACTCATGAAAGAAGCACAAGGAACAGTTACCAGTCTCTCTCCCTTTGTCATTGACACTGAATCGACGGACAACGGGGTTATTAAGAGAACCACATGCACACAATGTTCAACAAGATGCAATTCAAATATGCATGAGTGAATGCACTAAATGCCAAGTATGCATGAACTTATTGCACATGTTTGAAATGCAAGTTGTGGGCAACATGAACATGCAGAATGCAAGTGGAATGATCAAGTATGATTGACTTCCAAGCAAGTAGATCTAAATACATGCAATATAGCTCCCCCAATTTATTCATAGTGAGAGGATAGGTGTAAGAAAAGTGCAGGTGAGTCAATGAAACCAGTTTGCTCAAGTGTACACCTAGGGGATTGTGCAATCATATAGGAGAATGAAGCAAAAGCCAATGCAATCAATCAATTTTCTGAATACATATTAAATCAAATTTCCAAAGGTGTAAGTGAATAACATGAAAATGGATTGTTGCAATATGGATATTCAGATTTTAAGATCAACACAACGAGAGATTGTACAAGCTACACTATAATCCGAGAACAGCGTATTGGAGGCTACGCTCTACCTCAATAGAAATCCACATCAGAATTTTTCATTGATTTCACATAGACAATCAGAATTTTTCTAAGAATGATCAGGTTCAAATAATTCCTTTTTACGCGAGGAGACACATGGAGCTCATGCCAGACTCCCCGGTTACTCAGAATACTGAACCATTTCACTTCATTTTGAACAGAGATATTTTAATACAACACCTTTCTTAAATGAACCACATCACGTCTCAGGTGACATGTGCCCAATTTACTCAGTGAGATTAAACATTGCTCTGCCTTTCATTTCACATTCTTTTCACAAAGATAGGTAGGCAGCTTTTTCCTCAACTGTCTCTTCAACATACATGCAGCAGGTTTAATATCTGTAGAGTGTTGAAAAGAAATTCCTTTATCCATATCTTTAACACTCATTTTCACATATTGTGTAAGAGGTGTGCGAATTTGATTTAGCATGTATATCGGCAGCATCATGAGCACATAGCAATGCAACTCCCCCTATCTAGATGCACTTATCAAATATTTACTCCCCCTGAGTGTATGACAAGAACAACACTTGTTAAGACTCAGATGCAACATTATTTATCAAGGGAGTGTATGGTCATAGAAATTTCCAAGGAAGGGGTTGTAGCATATATTAACATGCAAGCACACAACGAGGAAATATGCAATATGCAATGTAGAATGCATCATGTATGTAGAATTTCAGATTTTATTTGAAAGTTTCAATGCCCCTAATGCATGAACTCTTATGCATGCAACCTATAACAACTTGAGAATGGAATGCAAAATGCAAAAGCAAACACCAAGAGTTTGATTTTCAGACTGTCATGATAGATTGCACATGAAAGCATTCACATTCAAATGATAATCAACAAACATTCTCCATGACATGCCCTTCAGGAACAAGGATGCAAAAATGATCAAAATCAAGCAATGCAACCTGATTATTTTCAGAAGTTGTTCCAAATAGATTTTCAGAGATTATGCCTTCTTAAAACAAGAAGGATTTTCAGATTCAAATAGAAAGCACATGCATGTCAAGGCAAATAGATTTCATTCAAAAAGACATGTTTCAACAATTTAAGTTCTGAATTTTGATACACGGTGGAGGACATTGATCCTAAGATCACCTCACACATAGTGATAGCTTCCTAACAGACTTGATCTGTCATTTCACATATCACCATTTGATATACCAAAAATTCATCCATTGAAGGCTTGTATGACTTGTGAGGAATTGCAATTCAGGCATCATATGAAAACTATAACAGAATAACATACCAAACATCAAAATCATCAAGTTTAATAATGAAAAGGCAAAGTTGGGGTTTTACCTTGTGAGTGTGCCTTGTTCCATTTTATTGGAACCCCTTTCATTCTTTATTTACCTCAAGGCACACCTTCATAACAACCGACTCATTTGTCGGATCTTGGCACCCAAGCCTTCTTGGGTCCTTGGATGTTAGTAGCATCTCTTCCAAATATTTTCTTTGACTTTTTCATTGCCACTATGTCATCATCCTTCATGATCCTGCAATCCTCAATGACATGTCCATGGTTTCCACAATAATAGCATTGAGGGAAGGCATTTCTAGCAAAGGATTTCCTTTTAAGAGCAAAGGCATTTTCAAAAGTTTTCCATCTCCTATTTTCAAAAGATCTAGGTCTAACAAAATTAAACCTAGCATTCATTCTAGAAGCATGGAAATTATTAGTTTTCAAAAACCAACATTCTTTCATAACATGCCCGTAATTCTCACAATGATAGCAACAAGGTGAAGTAGTTATAGCAAATGATTTATCATTATGAGCAAACGTTTTTCCAAAGAACTTTCCCTTGTTAGATGAAAACCTTTGAGCACGAAAGGTATATTTGTTACTGGATTTTCTTTAAAGATCAAACTTAGCATTCATGGCACAGTAATCATCATTTTGTTTCACGAAGCAATTATCCATGACATGCCCAAGTTTATGACAATAGAAATAAGAAACATTTCTTTTTCTATTAAAAGCATTATGTTCACTTTTCTGCTTTGAAAAATAATTTTTCATGGTGTGGCCTAGCTTATCACAGTGAAGGCAAGAAACATTTCCTTTTGATTTGAAAGCATGTTTATCTTTACACGCATGTTTGTCATCCTCTTTCATGACAACACAATCATCCATCACATGTCCATTCAATCCACAATAGAAACATTCAACATTTGATTTCATTTTTCGTCCAACTTGAACGTTTTGAAATTGTTTTTCCATGGTAGGTTTTGTGTGAACATTTTTCTTTTTCTCAAAATATTTTTCAGACATTTTTGTTTGTGTAATAGGAGGTGGAGCTTTTGAAGTACTAGGGATATCAGAAGCATGAACAAAAGAGGTTTTTAATTTTGATTCAAAAGACTTTTTGTTGATTGGTGAATATCCAAGACCCTCTTTTTGAAAGTTGACCTTAACACCTAGCATTTTGTCTAAGTTCTCCTTCCCTTTCACAAATTTAGACAATGATGCATTTAAGTCTATAATTTCAGATTCAAGGGATGCAATGTGCAATTCATAGCTAGCTATCTCCTGTTCACTGCAAACAATGCTCTCATTCAATACTCTATTTGCAGTTTTATAACTCTCAATTTCTTTTTCTAGCACATGCACTTTTTCACATTCATCTTCATGCATTTTGACACTAACAAATTTCCCTTTTTCAAGAACTAGCAGTCTTTCAGACATGGCGTTGTTTAATTGTTTCAACTTTTCATTTTCAGATTTCAACAACGCATTTTCTTTTTCACTTTTATCAAAATTGTTCAATCTACCTTCAAGCAAAGCATTCTCGATTAGCATGGCACCATTTTTCTTTTTAAGTTCCTCAATTTCAAACATGATGCTCTTGCTATCAATTTCAGAATCAAGAAGTTTTTCAAGCATTTTATCATCGTCAGATAAGGAATCCAACTTGTTTCTAAGACATTTTTCAGTTTCTTCAAGCAATGAAATCTTAGATAACAAGAGTTTGTTCTGATCAAGCAAATCATCGGAATCATTTTCAATTTCAAGAGCAGTATTAGATTTTCTGAACATTTCAAGCTCTTCATTCATACACGACATTTCATCTGAAAATAATTCAACTTTGGATTCTAGAAGTTCATTATCATTTTCTAGATTTTCAATTTTTGATTCTAACTCAATGCATTTTTCACAAGAAACACTAGCATGCACATTCTCACTAGTTTTCTTTTTCAGATTTTTATTTTCAGATTTGATTTTCTTATATCGACTCGATAACTCCTCATAAGCATCAAGAAGTTCTTCAAAAGACATTTCGTCTTCATCAGAGTCAGAGTTAGAATTTACCTCATTTGAAGTTTCTTCACCATGAGCCATTAAGCATAGATCCATTACTTCTTCTTCATACTTCCGTGCCAATTCATCCCAAAGGTCTCTTGCCGACCTACACAAGGGAATTTGTGAAAGTATGTTAGACTCAATCGCATTCAAGAGAAAATTTAATGCTCTAAGATTCATTTCATCTTTCTTGACATGCATATCATCACATTTGTTATGTTCAGTAGGAAGCTTGTATGGACCTTCACATATGACCTTCCAAACATTTGGCTCATGCAAACCAAGATAAACACACATAGCATTTCTCCAAGAAATATAATCATGACCATTAAAGATAGGAAGGCAATTCATAGAGATTTGATCAACAGAAAAATTCATGATTGACAATGCACTAGGATCACTCTGTAGATCGTTAGATCTAGGGACAACAGAGCCTCGCTCTGATACCAATTGTTGGGGTCCCGTAGTGCAGGAACACGGTTCTAGAGGGGGGGTGAATAGAACCCTCTACTAAAATTATGTCCAATTAAAACTATTTACTACCTCACAGCGGAATTAGCAAGATTAGCAAGAGTGAGGAATTTAAACTAATAGGAATAGACTTGATTCTCTCAGTCTCACCCTTCTCACTCGAATGGATAATAAGATATGAATGATAACACAAACCACCACAACACAAACCACAATGCAAGCCACAAAACATGGGGATTTTTAAGGTGGTTCGGGACCACGACGGGCACCCTACGTCCACCCCTCACCAAACCGGTGAGGCTTCACTGCTGTATAAAACAGCCCGGGGATTAAACCCCACACACACACGGAGCCAAGCTCCAACACCCACACGTAGGACGAAGCCTACACAATCACACGGGAGAAATCCCCCAATCACACACGGGGAACAAACCCCACAAAATGCGCAAGCACACACGCGGATATGCTCCACACAAAACGATGCCCCCGCATCAACTAATCACTCGGAGACCCCTTTCTCCGAACACCCACACAGAATATCCTTCCAGAAATTTAAGAACCTAAGACAAATAGATGCATTGAGCCCCAAACAAACTCTATAGAATGAATCAAGGAAGATAAGGCATGTATGAAGCTCCCCCTTCAAGAAAGACTCCGGATCTTCTTGGCTCAATGTTGGATGGCCGCGATTTGAGCGTCCTCGCGTTCCTCTCGTCGAGACGCTTCTTTTCTTCTTCTACCACGAGCTCCAAATCTCCATGGATGTAGATGATAACCCTTCCTCAAGAGCTCCTTGGTTGCTTTGTCCCTTTTCTCCACCTACAAGATAGAACAAGATACATTAGGGCTTCTCTTCTCACAAATTCGGAGTTCACATTCATATATATAGTGGAGTGGACAAAAGACACATAAAACCCTCCCAATACATGTTAGAAACCCCCCAATAACATTAGTAACCATTTGGGGGTATTTTGGTAAACTTTAGATATGATTCCATAGGGTTTCGGAAGCTCCCGAGAATCCCGTGCCGGGATGGGTCGACCCCATGGGTCGACCCGCAGGGAACCGGAAGGCGGCCAGAAGCAGAAAAACAACCCAGTTTTCATGGGTCGACCCATGGGGTCGACCCATGCAGTGTGGGTCGACCCCATGGGTCGACCCATGCACACAGGGTCAATTTTCTGTGTTCTGTTTGGTCCAGAACACGTAGGGGTCGACCCAATGGGTCAACCCATGCTAGAAAGGCCTACAAAACACTATTAAATCAACATGAAATCATGGGGAAATAAATGTTTAAATGTTACCATAACCCCATGTAGATTAACCATGTATTTTCATCCTGAAAACATGAAAAAGCAAGTGGTTAGTTGAGAATCAAAATCTTTGCATCAAGCAACAACACTATGAACATGTTGACATTAAAACACATCATTGAACCATTTAAACATGTATTTATCTTCTCAATTTAACCAACCAAAACATGTACGACCAAATGCAATGTCATGGAAGCTTTAATGTGTAATTAGCATCTTTGGCCACAAGGATCACAATAAGAATATGCATGAACATATGCAAGTTGAATGAGCACTTTCATTGAACATTATGAGCCTTTCCATAAGCATGATGGTTTCATTAATGCTCACATTGAATTAATCATTAGTCCATCACAAGGCAACCAAAAGCCTTGACTTTAACAGTCCAAGAAATCTCATTTGAGAAATGCATGAACCACCATCAATGCATTAAGATCTCATGAAAGATGTGCATGAAAACAACCCGGAACTTGACATAAAGATGGTTAGATGTTACCATCATCCAATTGACATGAGAGGGTTTAAGAACCATCTTTGGACCTGTAGAAACACAAGAGTATGAGGTTACCACATGTGTGAAAGTTAAGAGCTCATAAACTAGATTCTTCCAAAAGAACCTTCATAACTTGTCAACCATCCAAATGCTCATTGCATAAATAAATGTTTTCATAAAGACATAGGTCACGGGCTATGGCATTTGGGGAACTTGAATCTTCCATTGCATCTAAGGCAAATGTAATGATATAGGAGCTCAATCATTCAAGTAGCATTGCCAAGATACGCTTACATATCATGAACCTCAATTTGACAAGTGTGAACACCTAAACACACACATATGCAAACAAATGCAAATATGCATTTTCATTATGCATCATCATGATCTCTTACACATATGTAGCTATGCATATTTGTAAAGATGTTTCCACATTACATTTCATGCAAGTCTTTCACATATCAAGTTAGTAAATCAAGCTTTTGGTGCGAAGCTCACAAGACCAAGCATTCATGCAATGCATGAGCAATATAGAACCAACTCTCAAAAGTCTTGAAGAATATTTCAAGCACATCACAAGCTTAAAGAGGTTCAAGTAGAAAGTGCATGATCCACATTCAAATTGGAAACATTCATGGCTCATGAAGGTTTATACATGCTAACCATTCAAACACACATTCATTCAAATGGCATTCTTGATGACAAAGACTAACATTCATGACTTTGGCCACTTAGAAGAATATGCATGAAAGCCTACATCTTCAAACCTTAAGGACTCATGAAGAAGGTACATGAAACCACATGTATATCTATGCACAAGTACTATGGGTCAACATACTGTAGCTTTCTCACCCAAAATTCACTTAACTGAAGATATGTGAATTGCCAAGTCTTACCAATGGTTCTTAGAAGAATGGAGATAGAATTAACACAAGTTCTGAATGGTGGACAACAAGATGACGTAGTTAAGCATTCTCTTGAGTTCCATCTGATGTCCATCAAGACTCGTTCCTGCAATGCAAGAAGATTAGCATACTTGCATTCAAATGAACATGACTCTCATTCCAGTGAGAGTTAAGCTATCACAAACAAGTGAGCATGATAGCATTCAAATGAGCATAAAGACTCATTCATGTTGATGGCATTCAGAAGCATTGTTTTACTAATTCATTCTCATTCTAGAACATGACTCCATAGCATGAGAACAAGTATGATTCAAGCACATGAGAACATGAAGTATCATTCAAGCACAAGGCACATGAGAACATGAAGTATTGTTCAAACATGAGAACATGAAGTATTATTCAAGCACAAAGCCAAGCAAGGTCAAGTAACAAAATCATTTTGTAATCATCAAAATCACATGCACAACACTCACTTAGGTTTGAGTGAGGGGTGGATGTAGGCGGACTGGTGTCTAGCCGAACCACCTAAAAAATTCTGTGTGCCGTGGGTTGCCTTGTGTGTTTGTCCATCTCCTCTATCTCCTTCACAGGGTCAGTTGCTTGGTTGCTTGGGGGCAACATGTTTGACATTGTGTTTGCTTAATCCATCTATTTTGCAAAGTGTTTGATTGTTTGTTTGCGTGAATGTTCATCGTCATTCACTACTGGTTCATTGGTTGTGCATTCTTCCTTTCGAAGTTTGTCTCAATGTTATCCTTCCGATATCCACAGCTGCGTAGTGGTTGCTTATATGCTTAGTAGTATTATTGATGGCGTGTGGGGCTTAAGTACTGAAGTTCATTGATGTGGTTTGAGTCTATCAGTTCTTAGTTGTAATGACTGCATTGCACTAGTCCTGCTTCTAAGTGTCCAGCAACACTTCTGTTTGCTGAAGGAATTTGGTAAGTGTGCTCTGAGCTTGTGCCTTCACTGATCGATCATTCATCTAGTGGTAATTCAATCAGAGTTAATTTTTAATTGGGCGAAGATTTTGTATAGAAGATCCATTCACCCCCCCTCTAGATCTATTTCAGACCACCACCAATTCTATCACGCACCAGTGGTTCCGGACCATCCTGGTCTTGGAACCCGAACAAACCGTCACTTCGTGACTGGCACGCCCACGCACTAAATAAACAAAATAAATACAAAGAAATAGACAAATAAATGAAGAGATCAAAAGTGCATCCACAGTGCCTATGTGAGCTTTTGCGCCTATGTGAATTTCTACGCTTATGTGAACTTCTCTTACTCTAGCGCCTATCTGAGTTTATGTGCGACTAAGTTTTTCTTTAGCATCGCCTATATCACACTTAGACAATTTTTCATGCTGCTTCAATTCTTCAGAGGGCATTCTTTAAGAAGGCTTTTGGTATATCTTTAAAGTTTTGTTTCTCATCTAGGTTAACCCTTAAGTTTTGTTTTTAGCATGAATAGTTAGGGTTTTGTCTATTATTGATCCATAGTTTTGTTATCACCCAAACAAATGTAATTAAGATAATATTTGGGTTTTAGCCCAAATATACTCAACATGTTAGTATATTAAAATTATGAGCTGGGAAAGACGTAATTTAAAAGATTTAAATTACATCCCTTGAGCATGTTGAATATTAAATCCTAGGCACCCATTGAAAAATGGTGGAAGGAGAGGACCTGCCTAGGAATGTAATGCTTAAGGGTCTCCACAATGAAATGGGTCACCTCGGTGGGATGAAATTTATTACTGCAATTACAAATGTAAAAATGGCATAGTATTACATAGTTGATGGATAGATAATGAACATAATTCATGAAATATACTTACCCCTCGATCCAGATCTCCTGGCGTGTGTCATCGACCCGAGAATGATCGCCCT
Source organism: Amorphophallus konjac (assembly GCA_022559845.1). Taxonomy (NCBI): domain Eukaryota; kingdom Viridiplantae; phylum Streptophyta; class Magnoliopsida; order Alismatales; family Araceae; genus Amorphophallus; species Amorphophallus konjac. The sequence goes on from JAHNEJ010002714.1 coordinate 112,203, forward strand.
AGTGATGACTGCCAATGTCATCTGCCGACTGGGCAGAGGAATCGACAAGTACTGGTGATGTGGCATGAGCGGCTGGTGCAAGCAAACTAGAAGTGGTTAATCAAAAGTGGCATAATTAAATAACTATTTAATCAACAACTATTGAATCAAATTGAGACTGGATCAAAAAGTGCCTGTATGGGTCGACAGTGGTAGTGGCAGCAGTGGCAGTGTGTCTTGCCTAACTGGTGTAGGGGTTCTCAGGCCTGTAATAATTGAATGGCATAAACAAAGCATATAATCAATACACATATAGCTAGAAGCTTGAATGGACATGCCCGTAATCAGAGGGGAGGAACCAGAGCCCCTCTCATGGCCACCACCCCTCCCACTAGACGTTGCAAAAAAAAAAAAAATCACATAAGCAAACATATTATCAATACATATATAGCTAAATATTTGAATAGACGTAACTGTGGCCAGGGTAGATGGCAAAGATGAGGGACTAGAGCCCCTCCCACTTCTATCTCTCCTCCTAGACGAGGAGGGATGAGATCTTTGAATCATCTCTTTATTGAAAACAATAAAATTCATACATATTAGTCCACAACTATAAGTAACAAAGATTAACAATATCCATTATAAAAAAGGAAAACATGCGCAATTTCTTACAAAATTCTTTATCAATTTTTAAACAATATCCATTTCCTCTTCAGACGGTGAGGATATGTCTAACTTTTCCAGACCCCTGCCCTAATGGACCCCCACCACCCAAACAGAGTTGCCTCCTCCTGCCCACCCCTCCCTTCGAAGTCCCCCCCTCACCCTGTCGGAACCCCTCCCTCTCTCATATCGGCCTCCCCCTCCTAGATCAGCCGGAATCCTCCCCCCCAAATGTCGATCCCCAACCTCCAAAAAAAAATAATAATAACAGGGAGAGGGTGGGGGGACTTACCGGTGGCAACACGATGGACGGGGTAGTGGCGACGGTGGGCGGTGTAGCGAGCCAAGGGGCCGGGGCAGATGCGGTAGCGGGTGACAAGCAGATATGATAGACGCGATGGCGGTGGACACCACAGTTGAGACATCGGAAGCAACAGGCGACACGGTGGGCTGACAATAGCGGGATGACGGGGATCGTCGTTGGTGGTCACGACCAGAGAGAGAGAGAGAGAGAGAGAGAGAGAGAGAGAGAGAGAGAGAGAGAGAAGTGTGTGAGTGATTGAGAAAATAGATTATTCGTCGAAGGATATTAGGGTTTTTGCGATGGAGAATCTCCATCGCAATTCCAACTCTATTCTGACACAATGTCACCTACTTTGGTGCGAATTGTAATTTATTAGCGATGAAAAAGAAATTATGTCGCTAGTCCATCTCTAATTCATCTATAAAGTCTTACTACTATCTTATAATTACAATAATAATAAATATAAATATATTTAAATATATAAAAATATTATTAACTTAATAATCTTTATAAAAATAAAAATACATAAAAAATAATAAACTAAATAGAAATTATAATATTCTAAAGGGATTTTTGCATGAAAATCATTGTTAGAGGTGAATTTGTAAAAACATTATTTCTAGAAATGTATTAACAGACATATCACTGGGTTAATTCAAATAGCGTATAAATGCCATTTAAGCATGATTTTTTTTGTAAGTTTTTGGCAAAACAAAGTGATATGCTTGCAAATAAATATGATATTTTTGCACAATTCAGATTTTCACAGTGATATGCATGCTAATACATTTGCAAGAATTATTTTTTTACAAATTCTCATTTAACAATGATTTTCATGCAAAAAATCATACTTTAAATTTTCATTTAGAACTATAATATTTTATACTTTAAAAATAATAAATTAATAAAATAAATAAATATTGTAAATAGTCTAAACTTAGTTACTACTATTTACTTATTATTATAATAATAAATTATATAAATATTTTAATAATTATTATAATAATAGTTCGATTTAAGTTTGATCAAAATCTGATTGTTGATTAAAAGTTAATTAAGATCTAATCGTATGATTTACTCCCGATCAAAATCTGATTGTCAGAATTTAATTTGATCAAGATCTGACCATTAGATTTAAGTTAGATCAACATTTGATTGACCGTTCGATTTGCTATGAATCAAAATTTGACCTTTAAATTCAAGATCTGACCGTTGGATTTGCTTTCGATCGAAATCTGACCGTTGGATTTATGTTTGATAAAAATCGAACTATTAGATTTGCTCCTGATAGAAAATCCAACCATTAGATTTAAATTTGATTAAGATCTAACCATTGAATTTACTTCTCATCAAAATTTAACTGTTTAATTTAAGTTTGATCAAGATCCGATTGTTGGATTTAAGTTTGATCAACATCTGATCGGCTATTAGATTTTACTCCCGATTGAAATTTGACCATTAGATTTAGGATCTGACTGTTAGATTTACTCCCGATTGAAATTTGACTGTTGAATTTAAGTTTGATTAAGATCTGACCATTGGATTTGCTCCCGACAAAAAATATGATAGTTGAATTGAAATTTGATCAAGATCCGACCATTGAATTTATTTCTCATCAAAATCTGAGTCTTGGATTTAAGTTTGATCAAGATCTGTCCATTAGATTTGCTGCAGATATATAAATCTGATGAAGATCAGGTGACGACGATCCAAAGGGATGTTCTTCCCTTCCCTTACCGCATAGGCATTCTCAACTTTTCTCATCTTCTTGCACCAGTGGTTTGGAGCCCCATGCGCAAACCCCAGAAGAAGAAAAATATGAAGGGCAAACAAAAAATGGGAGGCAGGTGGGTTCTTCTGTCGGCCCTTGACACTCTCCCTTCCCTCTATGTGTGTAACGATGCCACTCCTCAGTCGACGTCACCTCTCACTATCTCTTTACAACTGGCATGTCTCTTCTAACGAGCTTCTCTTCCTCCTCCCACACGACAATCGAATGACTTGGTTTTCTTCTCACTGTGTCCATCCTTTTCCTGGTGATGGAAATGATGATGGGGAACCTTTCTGGCATCCGTCAGCAAATTTTGTTGCTAATCTCAATCCGCTAAATTTGAGACAGACATTTTTCTGTCGCAATATCTGTCTCTAAATTTGTGACAGAATATTTTGTCATAATATCCATCTCTAAATTGGCGACATAATTTTTTCATCATAATAATCATCTCTAAATTTGTGATGAACTACCTTACAACGCTATTTTGTCTCTAAATCTGCGATAGATATTGCAACAGAAAGTCCGTCGTATTATTTCGATGGAAAAGACGACGGAAAAGGATCCATCTCAAATCCGTCTCCGATTTTACGACAGAAATTGTGACAAAAAACTCTGTCATAGAATTATTTATTATTGCGACGGAAAATTTTTACATCGTAAATTCATCTCTAAATTCCAATGGATTTTGTGACGAAATTTTTTTTGCCGTAAAATTATTTATTATTATGACGAAATTTCTTTTCATCGCATATCCTTCTCTAAATTACAATGGATTTTTTTGTGACAAAATAATCCGCTATTAATCAGACTCTAACGTAGCTCATGATTTTAATAAATATCCATTTACATTAGTGACAAATACTATGTTCGTTGCTAATCCGTCGTTAATTAGCGATGAAAAAATCGTCTCAAAATTTCTTCACTAATCGTGCCTTTTCATGTAGTGAGGATTACCTTCCCCGCTACCTGCTCCAGTGGCGTCAAGATCCGTGGACTCAGTGCCGTCCGAGACAGCCATCCTACACTTGTTCCTTTGGCCGCTGATGCCCTCGTCTAGGAACCCCAAATCGAGTGTGCACGCCATGGCAGGGGAGGGTGAGCGAAGCCACCTACAATAGGGATATCACCTTCTCCACATCCTTGTCTTCCGTTTCACGCGAGTAGATTAGGGTTCCGAAAGGAAGGGAAAGAGGAGAAGCGATCGGTCCGAAGGAAGGGGAGGAGATAAAGGGCAAAAAGTAAAGGCGATGAGGAAGAGGGGAAGGGGGAAGCGAGTGCGGGTGTTGTGGCGATTGACGGCGAAAATGGTCACATGTGCCATTATTGTGGGTGGGGGGGAGTTAACTCACCTCGCGAGGTGGGTTTTGAAACCCGGAATAAAATCTGGCTAAAGATCTTGTTGTTCCAATTTTTTTTGTTCTGACTATATATCAAAGTAAAAAAAGATTAGTCCCGGGATAAAATTCGGGCAAACCCCAGGGTAACCCGTTATATATCAGAGCAGTGGTTGAGGTGAAACTAGTCAATGTGTGTGTCATTTTCTTTTGTTGCATGGTGGGCATGCAAAGCCAAGAAGTTCAACATTCTCTAATGGTTACGACCCGAAAGCTTTAAGGGGGAGAATTAATTCGATGAAAAAGATCTGTTGCTGAACGAGCAGTTTGATTTGATACAAGAACTGCAAAGTATGGGGAAAATAATTGAAAAGACTACGTGAGACTCGCCTAATTATTCCAGACACCATAGCATCATAGCCCTTTGATATCTATTGGGATTTGATCAATGCCTTTACTTGGTCTTGTCACTTATGTAAGAGGGTTTAAATTAGGGAGAATTACCTATATACTCTTATAAAATTCATGAATTACCTTTCTACCCTTACCTTTTTAAAAACTACCGCCATATCCTCAAAATTTTAAATACATCTCTATTTTACACTTGTCGTCGACTATCCGTGACTCCCGTTAATTGCGTTGGTGGAATGGACTAACCTACCCCGGGAGTCGTTGGGTTTAGGACAGTCGACCTCCTCGTGCTGGGTTTAGGGTTTACGTATCTCCCCCCCCCCCCCACAAACTCGTTCCTATCGACCTCCTCATGTTGGATTTAGGGTTTACATATCAATCTTCCCCCCTCCCCCAAATTGTTCCTATCGACCTCCTCATGTTGGGCTTAGGGTAACACAGAAGGGTGAATGCTCATTTGCACAAGAAAGGTGATGCGATTGCAGAAGCCTATCGACCTCCTCGTGTTGGGTTTAGGGTAACGCATAAGGGTGAATGCTCGTTTGCACAAGAAAGGCGATGCGATTGCAGAAGGGCAATCGATCGAGCTCGGCTGTGCTTCACAAGAAAGCTATTGCGATGCCGATAGGAGGAAGACCACACCGGAAGGTGAGAGGGAAACTGACGACAGGGTGGGACTCTCATTGATTGGTGTGTTTTTAAGAGGGCAAGATGAATACCAGCCCATGTGGGAGAAGGCGGAGGACAAGATGAATACAAGCAGCCCTCGTTGGGGTCAAAATCGGGAGAAGAAGGAAGAAGAGGCAGGAGGAAGACGACTGTGAGGTATAAGTAATTTCTCTTTCCCTGTACCTCTATCTTTCTGTCCTTCTATGTATCTATCCGATCTGTCCATTCCTTTCTCCTATGTGTTTTTAGTCCCGTAGGGTTGGGAATGTCCTCTATTTTTTATGTTAAGCGTGAGAGAGATCGTGAAGGAAGGAGAAGGGGACGCTTGTGGGAAAAAGGTGTGGTATGTGTCCCACATGCGCTCGACAGTAAGTGCCCGTGTCCCACTATTTTCTTGACTATGACTTTGTCTCAAGTTTTGTCTTTAAAAAATCAACTTGTTGTCCCAGTAGGACCCTGTGTAGGGTACTTTGCAAAGGCTTAATGTATGAATTGGTTTTTTGTATATTTCATAGTTTTGTAACAGGTACAATGGAGGAGAGCTACTTAATTAAGTTATTTTATGGTGGACATTGGAAGGTGGTGCATGATCATGATGGGCAGGATAGGTTGTCTCCGAGGGGTTTCAGACAGAGGTCCTTTTCATGGACTAAGGATTAAGCTAATTTAATGGAGCTGCAGTTGGTAGCAAGTGGGTTACTAATGTACACAAAACTCGTCGTCAAAATCCGTGCCACAATTTTAAAAATAACCGCACTCACTCACTAAAAAGATATTAAATATAAGTAGAGTGGTATGAATGGGTCGATCCCACGGAGAAGAAAAGTTCTTATTTAAACAAGTTGAAAAATCCTTATATTTTGAAAATCGAATTTGAGTGAGTTTATGCTAAAAGAAAATAAATTTGCATCGAAATAAACCTATCTAAAGAATATGATAGGGTTAAAGAAGAGAAATTGGAAGGAGAAAGAGAGAGAACTAGAAAGACACAATTACAAAGAATAAATTTTTATTACTTAAAATGCAAAATTACAATTTTATGAAAGTTAAAATTACAACTTGCAATAAAAATAAAAGAACAAGGGAAGAAATATTGCCAAGATAATGAAGAATAGCGCCGCCGTCTCCGTGCCGAGCCTTTGAGGAAGATCGCCCCACTGTGAAAATAGACGCCGCCTTTAGAGCACCGAAAGAAGAGAATCTCTGTCTTGGGATGTTTAGGTGAAAATAGAGGAGGGGAAGATAGAAGAACAGTGAAAAATAAAATAAAAAAATAGAGCTAAAGAAGAACTGAAATAACTTTCAAACGAAGAAGAATTAGGAGATGTGGAAGAAGAGAAAGTTGAAGATCAAGAAGAGAGGAAGAAATTTCATGCAGAGTGCAGAGAGATAAAACGTGAGGAAGAAGGTGAAAACTGAGGAAGAACAAAGAAAAATGTTACTTTTACGAGTGAACAAGATAGAACCGTGAAAAAATATGAATAGATTAAAAACGGTGCAGAACTAGAGGAAGAGGAAGAAGAAGAAATTGAAGAACACTAAAAAAAGAAGAACTTTTGTGAAGAAAATAAGAGGAGAAGAGGATCAAAAGGGAGAGAAAATATGGGGAGAACAGAGAGATGCGCAGATGAACAATGAAAAATGTAAAAGATAGAGCTTTGAAAAATTTGAAATAGCTTAAAAACGAGAGAGAATTAAAAGAAGAGGAAGAAGAAGAAATTAAAGATAACTTAGAAACGAAGAAGTTTTCTGAAGATAATAAATCGAAAGGAAGAACATAAAAGTATGAAAAGAGTCTAAGAAAAGCTAATATCTTCCCTTGGTTGCTCTTGGGCACCTATTTATAATGTGTAGGGAGTTTCCCACGATCGTGGCTTTGAGATTAGGCTTGAATCCGAGTTTGCAGCATCAAATCTTGTTCAAAGTTGGTATCTTGTCACGTTTAGAGTCCTCCTTTCATCAAACAAGAGAAGATAAGTTCATTTATAGAAAGATAATTTCGTTTGAATATATCCTTTTCCGTTGCTGGTTCAAATTGAAATGGCGATCGCTATAGTTGTCGTTCATTCTTGAATAGGCGACTTTCCATTTGGGCACACATTCTTCATTTCCTTATTTTAATATTTCCTTCATTTCTCGTCAACAGGAATGGGTGACTTCATAAACGGTCGCAACTTCTTTCCCACGGAATGGACGCCCGAGTGCAAGGGCGCTCATTCTTTATCTTTATTTTCAGTCATTTTTCTTCTTTTCCGTACACATGGAGTGAGCGCCCGCGCATACAGTCACTTTTTCTTGAATGGATGACGCTTCGAACCACCGCTCAATTGTTTCCTTTTTCCAACCCCTTTCTTTCTATTTTTCGAACAAAATGAATGGCCGCCCACGTATGTGGTCGCTTATTCTATTCCGTTGAATGGGTGCCCTTCTGCTAGGTCGCACATTCTTGAAATTTCAGAAATTTCAAATAATCATTGTTCTTCATTTCAAAATGAATTATGATAATTGTGCATTTTCTTAAATATTTCTATAATTACTATTTCGACTCAAATGATGATAAAATCATGTAAACTCAAATTAATGATGAGAATGAGATTTGGCTATATTAATGCACAACTATGCTCATTAAATGCTCAAGAAGTGATGAATGTGATGTAAATTATGATATAAAATATGACATTTATCACACACCCCAACTTACTCATTGTTAGTCCATTAGTAATGTAATTAAATTAAAATTCAGGACCAACAAGAGTTTGTGAAGTCCATACTTTCATATCTAGTTTTTCCTTCATAGGATCAACTAAGGATTTAAGAATCCGGAATCATTAATACACACTAGCCTTAGATTGAGAAATTAAGGTACATGATCAAGAATTCAAATCAAAGTTCAATAGCACTTGTGCATGTGTAATACTAAATCCACATCATAGACAATTACATCTCCCATTTTCTATTCCAAGCAACTGTCTTTCAACCTTGCACCTCTTAATCAGAGCATTAAACATAGCTCTTTATCTGCCTTATTTCTTTGTCCCTTTTTGGGATCTTTTATTTCACACATGATGCTGCACTACCCTTCACTATTTTACGTGAACCTCGATGCTTGCCTTAGGAGAAGCAGGTCCGGTTACGCAGATCAAGGTTCCCTTTTCCGTTTGATGCGAACCTCAACACTTGTTAAGTGAAGCAGGCCCGGTTACTAAGATTCGGGATATGTTTCATGGTATTTTTTTTCTTCTCTCTATCTCTCTCTTTTTTTTTTCATTGTACTTTTACACTTATTTGATAGATAACTTGACAGAAAGTTTATAAAAGATCTCTTCCTCAAGAAGTGCAGAGTATCAGACAACACACCCAAAATAGCAGAAGGCTTGTCTCGCTTATTTCATTAGCGTGCAATGTGATTTCTTTTCTTTTCTAAAGTGCACATGAACTTAAAAGAGATTCTTACATTAGTTTTTCATGGCTAAATTGAAATAAATTTTTCATCATCCTTCTCCCAGTCTTTTCTATTCCAGAATTACTTTCAATTCAAGCATGAATCAAGAAAACTTAATTGGGGATTTCATCTTTTCATTTTCATGCAAAAATACAGTGCAGGACATTATCATGCAAAAACTTTTATCAGGTTATACTATATGCATCATGAAATTTTTCTCTCCGCCCCCAACTTGAATGACATTGTCCTCAATGGCATAATCAATCTAAAGCAATAGAACAATGTAACAAGGAATACAGTTGGGATGGAAGGATACAACCTGATGTGCGGGATAAATCACTCCATCATTGATATGTATTGTGACGGCTATGTCTCCACTTGTCCTGACTACTGAAAATATACTAAAGCAAAACATCAAATAACAAAACATTGGGTTGTCTCCCAAAAGTGCTAAGTTTTCCATTTTCAACCAGACGCATGAAAGCTTCAAAAAATATTCATTCCAGATCACACAATGCCATGGATTCTTTTCGTGTTAACTACTCATTCTCCAAGTAAGGTTTTAACCTTTGATTGTTAACCGTGAAAATATGACTATTTTATGGATTCAAAATTTTAACGGCTCCATGGTCAAATGCTTTAACAACTACGAATGGTCTATCCTATCTGGATTTCATCTTACCGGGGAACAAACGTAGCCTTGAATTGAAAAACCAAACCTTTTGATTAACATGAAAAGATTTCCTGTGAATATGCTTATCATGAATTACCTTAGTTTTAGCTTTATAAATCTTGGAATTCTCGTAGGTCTCGTTATGCAGTTCCTATAATTCATTAAGTTGTAGAGCTCTTTGGGACCCAGCTTGAGTGAGATCAAAATTTACTTATTTAATGGCCCAAAATGCTCTATGCTGTAGTTCAGCAGATAAGTGGCAAGCTTTACCAAAGATGAGTCTATAAGGTGACATGTCAATGGGAGTTTTGAATGCAGTTCGATAAGCCCATAATGCATCATCTAGCCTATCAGACTAGTCTTTTCTATCAGGCCGAACTATTTTATGTAAGATGTTTTTAATCTCCCTATTGGAAACCTCAACTTGACCACTTGTTTGGGGATGATAGGGGGTGGCGAGCTTGTGAGTGATACCATACTTGCAGAGCAAAACTCGAAATTGAGAATGCGTGAAATGAGAACCCCCATCACTTATGATAGCTCTAGGACACCCAAATCTAGAAAAGATGTTTTTCTTTACAAACTTCATCCCCACCTTGTGATCATTAGTCCTTGTGGCTATAGCTTCAATCTATTTTGAAACATAATCGACGCCACCAAGATGTACTCATTGCCAAAGGATGGTGGAAACGGTCCCATGAAATCTATACCCCAAACATAAAAAATTTCAACTACTAGAATGGGATCCAGCGGCATCGTATCTCTCTTCGAATTATTGCCCAGCGCTTGACACCTCAAACATATTTTTGAGAATTCATAAGCATCCTTAAATAAAGTGGGCCAATAAAATCTACTTTGCAATACCTTAGCTGCATTTTTCTTTCTTGAGAAGTGTCCCCCACAATCAAGATTGTGACAAAAATTCAAGATAGATTGTTGTTCCTCTTCCATGACACATCTTCTTATAATCTGATCAGGAGCCATATGAAACAGCTCCGGGTCCTCCCAAAAATAGTGCTTGATCTTAGAAAAGAACTGATCCTTTTCCTGCTTAGTCCACCCACCCAGGATCTGTCCTACCGCTAGGTAGTTGACAATGTGAGCGTACCAGGGGGTTAAAGAGTGAGAAACAGCAAGCAGATGCTCGTCAGGAAAGGAATCTGACATGGGAGCGCTTTCAGGTATCACTATTCTCGACAAATGATCATCCACAACATTTTCTAACCCCTTCTTGTCTTTGATTGCCAAATTAAATTCTTGTAATAATAGAATCCAATGAATCAAACGGGGTTTAGCATCCTTCTTAGTGAGCAAATATTTCAAAGCAGCGTGATCTGAATAAACAATAACCTTAGCCCCTAAAAGATAAGAACAGAATTTCTCCAGGGCAAACACGATAGCCAAAAGTTCTTTCTCCATGGTAGTGTAATTCAACTGAGCATCTGCGAGGGTGCGGCTCGCATAATATATTACCACGGGCTTCTTATCAATCCTTTGTCCTAAGACAGCTCCAAAAATATAGTCCGAGGCATCACACATGATTTCGAACGGCAGCGACCAATCAAGAGACTGAAGAATCGGGGCTTGAGTTAGGGTCGCTTTTAAAGAATGAAATGTCTCTAAACAAGAATTGTCTAACTGGAAAGGAGTGTCTTTAGCTAATAGCTGAGTAAGCGGACGAGCAATGGTAGAGAAGTTCTTAATGAATCTTCTATAAAAACCCACATGGCCAAGAAAAGAACGGATTTGCTTAACAGAAGTCGGGGGAGGAAGATTGAAAATTAGGTCCACCTTAGTCTTCTCTACTTCTATCCCCCTCTCCGAAACCACATGGCCTAGCACAATACCTTCTCTTACCATGAAGTAACTTTTCTCCCAACTCAACACAAGATTATATTCAATGCACCTCTTTAGCACCTTGTTCAAGTTCTCCAAGCAATTTTCGAATGAGGCACCAAACACAAAGAAGTCATCCATAAAAACTTCCAAAAATTCTCTCACCATTTCAGAAAAGATTGCCATCATGCATCGCTGAAAGGTGACAGGGGCATTGCAAAGCCCGAATGGCATTCTTCTAAATGCAAACGTGTCATAAGGACACGTGAATGTAATTTTCTCTTGATCCTCTGGTATATTACAACTTGGTTGTACCCGGAGTAGCCATCCAAAAAGTAGAAATAGTTTTATCTAGTCAGCTTTTCCAATATTTGATCCACAAATGGGAGTGGGAAATGATCTTTCTTTGTCATTGAATTTAATTTTCTATAGTCTATGCAAACTCTCCACCCCGTTTGTAATCTCATTGGTACTTCTTCTCCTTTTTCATTTGTAACAACGGTCAGGCCTGATTTCTTAGGAACAACTTGTGTGGGACTGACCCACTTGCTGTCTGAGATGGGATCGATATATAATCCCGACATCTAGCCACTTCACAACTTCCTTCTTAATCACCTCTTTCATATTCGGATTGAGCCTACGCTGCATCTCCCTACTTGGTTTGACATTGTCCTCTAAATAGATGTAGTGCATGCAAACATCCGGACTAATCCCTTTTAAATCAGCCACATACCAACCTATCTCCCTCCTATGCTCCTTATGGACATCTAAGAGCTGAGATTCCTGAGCGGAGGTGAGGTTAGAGGCAATTATGACAGGTAAAGTTTGATCAGGGCCCAGATAAGCATATTTTAATAAGTCCGGGAGAGGCTTCAACTCAAGAATAGGAGGGTGCTCTAAAGATAGAAGAGCGGGTTCAAATTGAAGTGCGGGAAGCGGCTCTATCTTAGAATAGGGTGCGGAAGAGAATAGAAAATCTTGTAGCATGCTACCCTCTTCTAAGGTATCCTCGATATCATTCAGAATTTCTTCAATCACCTCCTCAAATATATCAATAACATTGCATTCTTCCTCTTGGTCCAGATATTGAGATGCCTTAAAAATATTCATAGATATATTTTTACCTCCAAATGATATGTCCATCATTCCCGTGGCGCAATTAATGTTGGCCTTTGCCGTTGCTAAAAATGGACGTCCCAAAATAATAGGCGTGTGCTTGAGTTCCTGGGACGAGGTCATATCCAAGATTAAGAAATCCACAGGGAAGTAGCATTCATGGACTTTGACAATAACATCCTCCAATAAACCCCTTGGAGTTTTCACTGATCGATCCACCAATTGAAGGATTATTGAAGTTGGTTTTAATTCCCCCAGGTCAAACTGCTCATAAATAAAGGTGGGCAATAGATTCACACTGGCTCCTAAATCCAGTAATGCCCTATCAAAAGTGACTCCACCTATATCACATGAAACTAATGGAGCTCCGGGGTCCTTCAAAATTTTTGGCAAATGATTCATCAAAACGGCACTCACATCCTCAGATAAGCGGATCTTTTGTGTAGTTGCCTTCGGTTCCCTCTTTGGTGTACAAAGCTCTTTGAGAAACTTCGCATAAGTCGGCACATGCTTGATCGCATCCAATAATGGAATATTAATGTTCACCTGCTTAAATAATTCCATTAATTCTTCTTGATGAATCGGTTGTTTCTTAAGAGCTTTCGACTTTAAAACATCAGGGAACAGAACTGTAGGCACATATTCATGGGGTCTTTCATCAACCTTAGCTTTACCTTTATCAAGGTTCTTCTCCCCACCCTCCGGCTTCTTCTTTTCTTGCATAACCATGGGCTCTTCTTCTTCACTATCACTCTCCTCTAGGGTTTCTTGGCCTGAACTGCTACCAGCTCCCCTAGCCTTATAAGGATCATCAAGAATCTTCCCGCCCCTAAGAGTAGATATAGCCTTAGCATTCTCGAATTGAGGGCCCATAGGAGAGGGAGGCTGAGGTTGATTTGGTTGAGGAAGGAGAGGAACTTTTTGGTGAAAGCCCGGAGGTTGATTCTTAGGATTAGCCACTGGTTGGCTAGGAAGTTGACCTACATCTCTCCTCATATTGCTAGAAGCCAATTGCCCTATTTGACCCTCCAACTTAGCCATGGATTGTTATTGAGACTGAATGAGTTGTTGTTGAGCAAGAAGAAGTTGTTGGAGTTGGTCGAATCTGTCCTCGAAGTTGGGCTGAGGAGGTTGAGATGGTTGAGGTTGATATAAATTCTGAGCTTGATTGAATTTATTATGAGGGTATTACTGATGTTGGCCCTGAGAAAATTGAGCTTGATGGTATGGGGCCTTAGAATGCTGGTATGGAGGTTGTTGATGTTCAGCTTGTTAAAAAGGAGAAGAATAAGAGAAATTTTGGTAAGACTGAACTGGAGCTTGAAAGGATTGCTTTTGAACTGCTTGATTTGAGGGATTTGATTGCATTGGTGGTCCTTGTTGAGTTTTCCAAGAAAAAATCGGGT
>JAHNEJ010000842.1:0-144359 GCA_022559845.1 Amorphophallus konjac
AGGTCCATACTCAAAAGGGGATCGATCTCCAAAAGCTTGCAGAGTGGGTCATGGACGCCCTGAGAGGGTCACCAGACGATGACTATTTGGAGGGAATCATGAAGGGGTTCACCATTTGTCTGGCGGGTGCTCTCTTGTTTTGCTTATAACCGATAACATAGTGGAGGAAGACCAACTGAGTGCTATTTGCGGGATCTGGCGTGGAAAGAGGGTGGGACCCGCTGTCCTCGCCTACCTGTATAGTGGCCTTACTGCCTCGAGCATGGGGTAAGCCTCCTTTTGGTTGCGCACTTGTCCTGAGCTGCTGGCTGGATTTGCATTTCAAATTCGACCACCGCGAGGGAATGCCAACCGCTTCGAAGCTCTTCCAACAAAGCCCTCTTCATCACATAGCCGACGTGTTAGGCTTCGGTGGTACTGTAGTGAACCGCGTTCCGTGGCTGAAGAAACGTGAAGACTGGCGGTCTCACTTCTGCACCGTGACACAAGGCTTCTTTACTTGCGCACCGGCATGTTTGCTTCGCTAGATCTCCTCATGAGGCCTTCCTCCCGAAGTTGATCTCAACTGATCGGCGCGACCGAGTTCGTCCTTTATAATGCACATCGGTGCTGCCTCCAGATTGGCATCCCACGTCATTCGTTCCCGCCACCGACTGGCATCGTTCCTTTGAAGAAAAGGGAGTTGGGCACTGAAGCGGAGGCGAAGGAAGCGAAGGCCATTAAAGCTCCCTTGGAAGACAAGTGTTGCGGGAAAGGCCTTAGCGCACGTGGTGGAGAATGCGAGCCGTGGAGGGCTTATGTAACCGAACTGGGGAAGTTAAGGCCTAAGGCGCCTAAGCCCCTGATGTAGTTCATTCTGCTTTCTGGTGGAATAAAATCTGGCATGGATGTTTCGGACCAGTTCCCTTAATTATTATTATCTTTTTTGTGGTTTTTCTTTTTCTTTGTATTTTTTTCTTTATTTGGATTATACACATACTCTTATCTTTTTTTTACTTTTATTTATATATATATATATATATATATATATATACGTTTTTTGAAAAAAAATTTATTATGGGGGCGTCCAGGGGCCTGGACGCCCCTAATTTTTATTTTATTTATTTAATTTATTTTATGTTTTGCGGGCGTCCAGGGTCCTGGACGCCCCAACTTTTATTTATTATTTTTTTTTGTTTTTTTTTGTTTTGGGAGCGTCTAGGCGCCTGGACGCCCCAAAATTTTTAAATTTTGAAAAAAATAAAAAAAATATGGGGGCGTCCAGTCGCCTGGACGCCCCAAATAAGGTGGCTTTTATATATAAGGGCTGCCCCCCCCCCTTTTTGCTCATTTACTGTTCAATCTGACAACCCAGTCACCCTAGCGACCCATTCTTAGTCCCAATGGAGCGAGGAGGATCGAGCCAGGGTCCAGAGAAGCGGAAACGATTGGCTCATCGTGCGAGGAGGTTGAGGGATGATGCCGAGGAGGCTGCTGCGGCGGAGGAGATTGCCGTGGAGGAGGAGGCTCCTCCTTTGGCTGTGGAGGCTGCAGTGGATGCTGGCGACGCGGGAGAGGACGAGCACGATCCGGTAAGCCCCTCGGAACTCTCACTCAGTGGTTCAATAGGCTAAACGGACGGGTGAGAGGTTGTGAGAGAAGGCCGGGGAGTGAGGGAAAGGAGGCGTCCAGGGCCCTGGACGCCTCCACATTTTCTTTTTCTTTTTTTATTATTTTTATTTATTTACGAAAATAATAGAAATATAATAAAAATAAGGAGGCGTCCAGGGCCTAGGACGCCTCCATGATAATATATATATATTAATATATTTTTTGTTTTGGTTTTTTGGGGTTTTTCTAAAAATAAAAGAAAATAAAAGAAATGGAAAGGAGGCGTCCAGGCCCCTGGACGCCTCCACAAAAATAAATATTTTAAAAGAAAAAAATAAAATAAATGAATAAGTAGTATATACAGTGTTATTGTTTATTACTATTCATGATGCTGATGTGTTCTCTGTTGGTTTTGTGGTGTGCAGGGCGTGATGAAGGGCCGGATCAGCTGGTCCCTGGTGGTGGCAGCATACCGCGGGCTGCCGAACTTCCAGAGGGCGCGTGTGGACGCCATGGGCTTAGGAGCTTTCCTTAGGATCGAGCCCTTTCGGCTCGACCTTCCTCTTATCCATGCATTGAGGGAGCGGTGGCATGCGCCGAGCTGGGCGTTTCTGATGCCCTGGGGGCACATGGTGCCGACACTCGAGGATGTGGCTCGAATCACCGGGCTACAGGTTGACGGAGAGGCGGTGAGCGGGGTCACCTACCCCGACTACCGAGAGAGTGCCCTGGACCTACTGTGGTTAGAGACGAGCGTGACTGATAGAGACATCAGAGTAGTTGGCCGAGTGGAGATCATGGAGGCGCTCGGATTCGTCGACCCGAGCCAGCGGGTTAGCGAGACTGGAGCGGAGTTCTTGGCTCGACTAGAGGGGGACGCTCGCACTGCTTTTACCCAGGATCCGAGTGAGAGGGAGCTGGTGGACCTAGACCTTCGGAGGTTTCTTTTCTTCTTCCTTGGGCCGCCTTCTGCTAGGGACGAAGGGGGATGGCATCCACTGCCGTTTCCTCGGGATCTTGGCGGATCTTGACAGAGTGGGGCACTATGCGTGGGGAGCGGCTCTGCTTGCCCATTTGATTGCTGATCTCTCCCAGACTTCGGAGAAGGAGACGACAGTCAGCGGCTTCGCACCTTTCTCCAAGTAAACATTTTATTTATGCATTTTCATAGTTAAATATGCAATTATGGTACTAATGATGTATGATGGATGTAGGTGTGGAGCTATTACTATTTCCCGATGGGGAGGGCTAGGCATGGGAACAGGAGGGCCGTGCCTCTGGCGCGGCGGTGGAGGCCGGTCGTGGTTGCAGCACCCCACGGCTACCAGCTGGCGTCGCTTCGTCGGGAGCTGAGCGAGTATCCCGAAGCCATGGTATGATGCGTATGATTTTTTGTGTTTTTTGCATGTGACTTAATGGTAACTAACATGATGTATGTATGGTGATGCAGGTGGTGTGGAGACCCTACCTGGGCATGGGCGACGCTGGCCAGCCTTGGGTTGTAGCGGGTCTTCCTCGTTTCAGGCGGGACGTGTGGGTCCATTGCCTGAACGAGATCGAGCCGCTTCAGCTGAGGCTGGTTATGAGGACGTTGGGGCTGGCCCAGGAGTGGGTTGATGTAGAAGAGCCGGCCCGCATTGGGCGGAAGACCTAGGGGAAGGCGAAGGTTGTGGACTGGCGCACGCGCTTTCCAGCCCAGTACCGGGACTGGCAGCAGGGCGGGGTCCCAGTGGTGCCCCATGTACAGGACAATACTGATTACCTGAGACGGTACCGGGCTACATATGGGGACCGCCTCTTCCTTGGTGGTATGGCAGGGGTAAGTGAAATGAGAATGCTTCACTCTTTTATATGTATATGCATGTGGCACTAACTTACGTGCAATACAGGATGCTCATGATACCATGATCGCCGACCTGCGGGCCCAGTTGGCGGACGCCAGGCGACAGTTGGTGGCCATCCGACAGGAGTTGGAGATCCTGGTGAGTTTATGCGATGCATTTTTTTTGTGACCTGGATTTTTGATACTTGGCCTCTAACTGTCATTCGCTCTGTGTTTCAGCGGGCCCACCAGACAGCGGCAGCCGGGATGGCTGGTGGAGCGGGTTCCAGTTTGCGGGGCCCTCCTCCGGAGGTTTCTGCCCTCCAGGAGCAGCTGGCGTCTACGGTGGCTCGGGCTGAGGAGGCCGAGCGTGACCGCGAGGCTCGAGTGAGTGCCTGCCTGACTTCGATTCTGCTTCTAGCTACTTTCCTTCTATCACTGTTCTCTTACGGTGCATGCGTGCTTTGACAGGTGGCCGAGATTCGGGAGGCCTTGGCCCATGCTGTTCGTGCTGAGCAGGAGCGCGATGCCTGGGTGGCAGAGCGTGACGCCCGGATTGCGGAGCTAGAGGAGGAGCGGTGACGGGAGGTGGAGGAGCTTCCTCGCGACGTAGTGGATCTGCGGATCACCCTCGAGCTGTCGAGGAGAGAGGCGATGAGGAGAGAGAGGAGAGGGAGAGGGATAGGGAGAGCGTGGAGAGAGAGAGGGAGAGGGACAGGGAGTCCCTAGAGAGAGAGAGGGAGAGCATGGAGAGAGAGAGGGAGACCATGGAGAAAGAAAGGGAGTACAGGAGGGCAGAGCGATATCGAGATTGGGACGAGAGGAGAGCTCTGGTGGCCCAGGTGTCGGAGCTCCGGCTGAGTCTTGGCACGGCGGAGGGGAGACTTCGGGAGAGTGAGGAGCGGTATCAGAGGGCGAAGGAGCGCGGGGCGCGACTTCGTCAGTCCGGTTCTTTTTCTGTGGGCAGCTTTCTAGTTTCTTCGGCCGAGCAGCGTCGCCGCACCTTGGAGGCTGGCATGGTGCCACCTGGAGAGGCGAGCACGGCTTCTCAGGGTTCGCAGAGGCCCCCTAGGGATCCCCGGCAGAGGAGGGAGGAGAGAGATGACCAGGAGGGTGATGGTGAGAGTTAGAGAGTTGCTTGTACAGGTCACCCTTCTCACTGTATGATGTACTTTCGGCTATTATATGAAATGAAAATAGCTTTCTTGTGTTGTGTGTACTTTTCTCTCTCCCACACTTTCTTCTTTGCACTGAGTTGTTCTTCGAGGCACGCTCCACGAGACCTTGTCCTGAACAGCGGGGAACTACACTTTGCACGGGGGGATTCTGTTTCCTTTCTCCCCCCTTTTTTTTAGGCGCGTCCAGGCGCGAGGACGCGTCTTAGTCCTTGAATTCAAATTTAAAGCGTCGGGTGGCCTTTCTTCTCCCGTGCCTTAACCGCAAACGAGCCCTCCTTCCGCTGAAGCTCGCTTGCCCCTTTTTCGTCTTCCTCCTCTTTTGATTGATGGAGTTCGGTGGGCCCGACCATGGTGAAGGTGGAGAGGGACGAGGAACTCCTCGCCCAAGGAGGGACGCGCCCGAGCACGGAACGGTATCCATGGAGGAGGAAGGGCCGCTTCGGGCCCCCGAGGGACCCGAGGGGCCCGATGGCGTGGGAGGAGGTGAACACGGTCCGGTAGGTCCTCCGATCTCTTCCTCTTTTAATTCATTTTGGGTTTTGAAGCGAGCCGCGCGAGGGGGAAAGGGTTCGGCGAGTGTTGCACTCAAATGATGGACGCGTCCTAGACAGGGGACGCGTTCTTTTGACTGATGTGGGACCCCTTTCTTGGTGCAGGACATGGCAAGGACCCTGGGTCTGGCCGATGAGTGGGCGAGTGCGGACGAGCCGAGCCGCGTCAGGAGGGAGAGTCGCGGCAAGGCGAGGCTCGAGGACTGGCCCGTACGTCTCCCTGGACAGCAAGGGGGTGTACTGGTGCAGGACAGTGCCGACTTCCTGCGGCGGCAGAGAGAGAGCTACGCGGGGCTTCCCCAAGCTGGGGACACGCGTGGCATCGGCGGCTCGCGCGCCCAACTGTCAGAGACTAGGCGGCAGCTGGCCGTCGCTCAACATGAGCTGTCGCTCCTGGTAAGTTACGTGCCGCACTTTTAACTTCAGATTTTGGAGTTTCACTGACGGCCGTTGTTTATTTTGTTCCAGCGTGCCCAGCAGACAGCGACGGTGGGAGTGGCTGGCGGATCTTCCAGTTCTCGGCCCCTTTTCTCGAGATTGCCTCCCTCCGGGAGCAACTTGCCGGTGCGGTGGCCCGCGCGACCCGGGCGGAAGAGGAGCGTGACGCCTGGGTGGCGACTGTAGCGGAGCTGCGGCATCGTGGTGAGGAGAGACCTTCTCCAGACATCCTGGAGTTAAGGGTTCTTCTGCAGATGATGAGGAGAGAGGCAGAGAGAGAGAAAGCCGAGAGAAGGTCCGAGCGACAGCGGGATCTGACCGAGAGGAGGGCCTTGGAGGCCCAAGTGAGGGAGCTCCAGCTGGGCCTTCAGGCCGTCGTGCAGAGGCTAGGAGGGATGGAGACGCGCTACGAGAGAGCGCGAGAGTTCGGGGAGCGACTCCGCCAGTCCGGTCGCTTTGCCGCCAGTGGCTTCTTTGCCACGCCAGGGGAGGAGCAGCGAGTCACTGCTGCGGAGCAGGCGCCCAGAGGCGAGGCAGGTGCTACTGCACGGGGATCCCGGAGGCTTCTGAGGGACCCTCACCTCGGGGGAGAGGAGGAGAGTGCCCAGAGAGATGAGTGATGGTGAGGATTGGCGAGCTAGTGGACCCGCCACCTCTCTATGATTGTAGTGTTTGTGACAGCTTATGTAGAATTATGAATGGAGTGATTTGATTTTCTGCTGTTTATTTGTTCTTTTGTGCGTTCCTTCTTCCCTACACTTCTTCTCCTTTGCACTGTTCCCATGTGATGGGTCTGCCGAGACTCCGCCCCGAGCGGAGAATCGCGTCTTGTTGTGACCATTTCCACAGGAATCTGCCGTCGAAGTCAAAAAGACGGCCCTAGTTTCTTTTCCCGAATGCTGTGTCAAATTTTGCGGACGTCCTCCAAATCATGATAGGGTATCCCTAGACAACATAGGGGCTATTCTTCGTCCAGTCAATCACGCTGTGCGAGCGGTGAAGCGACACATGGGACCGCTTGGCCGGTGCCTCATTGCGAGGGCTATCATTACAGGTGATGGAGGCAATCTTGGCCCGCACTCCTTCCATTTCTATAAATTCTTGTCCCTTTTATTTCTCCAGGTATATCGAGAGCTAACTCGAGGAGCACAAGTTCTCACGGGAGAGGAGGAGTTCAAAATTCTGAGAGTTGGATGGAGGGCGAATCTTCCCATTCCTCGAAGAGAAGCAGGTCCAGTGGTAGTAGTTCCAAGAGGCTTTCAGACCTTGAAGGGCACTTCAGCGAAAGGGCCCAATCACAACTCGTAAGCCAAGTTTTCTTGCCCTTTTTTCATTCTTTCTTCCTTTCTTCCGACCAAACCTCACCCCCATTCCTTGTATCTGTAGGTTGTGATGAAATCACAAATCTTATGGGAGTTGGTAGTAGCAGCGTACAGGGGCCTCCCAGATTTTCAGAAGGCGAGGCTAGACGTGATGGGATTTGGTACCTTTCTTCGGATCGAGCCGATCAAGCCCGACCTGGTCCTGATCCAAGCCTTGTGTGAGAGATGGGACCCAGTGAGTCGGGCATTCCTGATGCCGTGGGGGCACATGGTGCCCAGCTTGGAGGATGTGGTCCGGATCACAAGCCTGAAGGTAGAGGGCGAGGCAGTGACCGGAGTCACTTACGCGGACTACAGAGAAGGTGCCCAGAAGTTACTGGGTTTGGACCTAGATGGTCGGAAAAATAGGTCGGTAGCTAGGGCGTCCCTCATGGATGCATTAGGGCTCACCGACACTCGTCGGCGGGACGATGAATCCTCAGAAGAGTTCATGGAAAGGATGGAAATAGGATGCCGTGCCGTGTACTGCACAGATTTCGGCGACTGGGAAAGATGCAACATAGATTTGAGGAGATTTCTCCTCTTCCTTTTGGGGAGATTGGTACTGAGCTCGAAAGGGGACGGTATCCAATGTTGCTTCCTGGAGCTGCTGTCAGACCTTGAAAGAGTAGGGTATTATGCCTGGGGAGCCGCCATGCTGGCACACTTGTTTGCAGGCCTATTCCAAGAAACGGATCGTGAGATGACTGTGAGTGGTTTCACACCATTCATCCAGGTATTTTTGGTTTTGCTTGTTTTGTATTTTTTTGTGTTTTTGCAAGTTCTGATGACCTGCGCCGAGCAGCTGTGGAGCTATTATTACCTCCCTATGGGGAGAGCTCGGCATTGGCGACCTGCGATGGTGCCGCTAGCCAGGCGGTGGGAACCCATCATGAGTGCGGCACCCCTAACCTACCAACTGATGGTGCTAAGGCGGGAGCTACAGGAGTTCCCTGCAGCGATGGTAAACTGGAGACCCTACTCAGACATGGTCGATGCCGACCAGCCGTGGGTTCTAGCAAGTCGTGCCCGGTTCGGACGGGAACTGTGGATGCACTGCCTGAATGAAATCGAGCCGCTTCGGCTACGATTAGTTATGAGGACTTTAGGACTGGCTCAAGAATGGGTGGATTCAGCTGCGCCACCTCGTGTCGGGAGAAAGACGCGGGGACCGGTGACCTGCATTGACTGGCGCGTGCGATTCCCGAACAGTATGAGGACCTGGCAACGGGGTGGCACGATTGTAGAATCACAGGCGCGGGATAGCGAGGACTACTTGCGTCTATATAGGACAAAGTACGCAGAGCGGCTCCAACCCTGGGGACTTGTGGAGGTAGGTTTCCCCTTTTCTCTTTTCTTCTTTCTCCTTTTCTTGGTTTTCTGGTGAAATGCTGACTTGTAAGGCTGCAGGATGTCCGGGATGCCATGATAGCGAATTTACGAACTCGCTTGGCAGAGATGGAACAACAGTTGGGCGATGCCCGCGGAGCTATGAGCGCCTTGGTAGGTGTACAGTACGTTCCTAATTAAATCCCAGATTCCAGATGTTGGCTGCTAATTAACGCGGTCGTAGCATGCCCAGATTGGCGCGGCTTCCCCAGCGATGGGAGTAGGTGGTGCCTCTTCCAGCTTGTGGATTCCCACCTCAGAACTTGACTCGCTTCATGAGCAACTTGCTCATGCCACGCAGCGTGCTGCGGAGGCAGAAGGGATGCTCTCTATACAGGTAAAGTCTCAGTGTTGAGTTCTCTTGTTTACGCCTTATCGCGTATCTGAGATGGTACACTTGCAGGAAAAGGAGACGGAAGAAGCGCTTGCCAAGGCTGCGCAGAAGGAGGCTAGGATAGCAGAACTGGAGAGGGAACTGCGGCGTCATCCTGATGACGACTCCTCTAGGGATGCTGTGGAACTGAGGATCACTCTCCAGTTGGAGAGGGAAGACCGTGAGAGAGAACGTGCAGAGAGAGAAAGAGACGCGGAGAGAGAAAGAGCCAACAGATTGACTGAAAGGGAGGAACGAAGGGCCATGGAGGCCCAACTATTCGAACTCCGAATCAGCCTTGGTCTTGCTGAACAGTGGCTGAGAGATGGTGAGGAGCGCTACCGAAGAGCACGAGAGCGTGGCTTTCGTGTTGGTAGCTTCTCTGCTGCTTCCGTGGATCAACGCCGGGATGTGGGAATAGGAAGGGGAGTACAGAGCGGTAGGAGTACCGCTTTTCGTAGTTGGGTAGCACCTTTGAGAGCGTTTTGCCCGGAGAGTAGTGGGACGAGTAATGCAGAGAGAGAGGGCGGAACTTGATGTAATTTTTTTATTTTTGGAATAAAATACAAGGTTCGGTTTGTTTGTTTTTCACCTTTGCTTCAGTTGCCTGAATCCCTGCACATATCACTGAAACAAACAAATCAGAATTTCTGTTCTGACTTGGCCCCTTGCTCAATAAGCAAATGGTCACTGTGACTGTCCTTGATAACTGGTCAAGGGGCCAAGCCTTTATTTAAGGAAGGCGAGAGAAAGAAGTGATGATAAATGCGACAGGCAAGCACACGAATGCAAGCGGTATTAAAAGTGAGATGCTGCACGCAAATGCAATCATGCAAAATTGATTTGTTTTCTTTTTTATATTTGGTATTTTTTTGTTTTATCATAAAAATATTTTTTTTGTTTGCAAATATGTACATTTTCTCTTTTGCATCTTTTTTGTTGCTTTTATCATTTCGATTTTTTTTGTTGCTAACGCCCGGTAAGCACCCACATGGCACCTAACCTACGTAAGCAAGGGGTTTCTTACTAACCTCCTAGGTATCCTAAGTGCACATCTAGGTTGATTTGGGCCTCTAGACCCCTCGAATGACGATCCCGCCGGCTAAGACTTACCCTGATGACAATACCGTCATGCCATGCTTAGGCTCCCAGTAGCTTCCGACCACAGGGATTCACCCAAAAGGTGTTTGAGGTAAATGATTTGCCCGACCCGGGTCCGTTTCCTCACAACTCTAGATGGTATATGATGGAACACCCTGGAACCCTAACGACCAACCGCGCGACGCTGACCCGGAATCAGACGCCGTCGCACCCATAGGTGACGCGCTTGCATTGGCCTAAGCCCAAGGTTAAGCAAGAAGACATCAAGGTGGTAAACAGGGGTCTTGACCAGCCAGAAACACGGAGACTCCTTCGCAGTGATAGCTTTTGCTTTTCAAAGTAGGCAACCAAATGTGTATATTAAAATAAGGTCGCAGACCCTAGGTGGTTTTCACCCTTCTGAAACTCCATCGAACGTTCATCTTTAGAGGAAGAAGGAAGAGCATAGGGGATAAACCTCCTGAGAGGACCGGCAAAGCCGTTAACCCGGCGAGCGAATAAGGGCCCATCAACTCTTTCCTTTTAGACAACTTCGGACCAAATCTCGAGCATTTACATTCCACGGCCCCCTTTGTGGATTCAGACTTTTACTTTGAGGGGTTCCGTTTATCGCACCAGGCACGGTCACGACCAGGCTTTTCTCTTGATTTTGATTTTGTATTTCTTTTTGTGAGGGAGATATAGTCGTTTGACGTTTGTGGGCTTCCTTTTCGTATGCCTACGGGGACACTGCCCTCTTCTCGTGCTCTGATCGATGCTCGAGGAAATGGATCCTACTCTTGCCTTTGGGGTTTGAGTTTCGGTTTCTCATGCTCAGCATTTTAAGGGCGCCGACTGTCTCATTTGGTCGAAGGGAAAAGAATAAAGATTACAGCTTCTGGAGATCTTCTGGGTGGGGCC
This sequence comes from Amorphophallus konjac, assembly GCA_022559845.1. NCBI lineage: Eukaryota > Viridiplantae > Streptophyta > Magnoliopsida > Alismatales > Araceae > Amorphophallus > Amorphophallus konjac. Next base: position 10,704 of record JAHNEJ010000842.1, read on the forward strand.
CCACCGTAGGTGATGCTACCGACTTTTTTGAGTAAAATATATAAGTGAGCACATGTTAGCTTTCTTCGAGCGAGCATAGGCCGACGTGGCCAGATAGGGATCTCCACGGTTCTGGCAAACCAAGACCCGGTGCCTACCAAGCCTCAATGGGCCCTATCCTAACATGAAGGTTAGATGCAGGGACTTAACTACATGGTGACTGCCAGGCATCGGCATTTTGAATTTTCCATATTTTTAGTGGTTTTCGGTATTTCTTTGTTTTTGATGTTTTTTATCTTTTCATCATTTTTTTGTTTTGTGTTAAGGGTAGTATTTCTTAAGATAAAGCCCATTCCAAGGGTGGGATAACTCGGTCCCTTCGGCGTTGACTAGCTTGTAGGCACTGCCAGGGTACACGGCTTGAATTACAAATGGTCCTTCCCAATTGGGTTGGAGCTTAGAACGCGGCCCTCCAGGTTTGACAAAAATTCTTTTTACGACCATCTCACCGACTTTGAATTTTCTCTCAACGACTTTCTTTTGGTAAAAGCGAGCGAGTCTATTTTGATACACACGCGCGTGTTCGGCAGCGGCCAGCCGTTTCTCATCCAAGAGTTCCAACTGGGCGAGGAGTGAATTACGACGATCATCGAGGGGAAATTCCTCGTCCAATTGTACCCTGAGAGAAGGGATCAGAGTCTCGTACGGGACTGCCGCTTCCATACCATAAGTAAGGGCAAATGGAGTCTGCCCGGTGGGGGTACGGACTGAAGTGCGATAGGCCCATAGAGCTTCGATAAGCTTTTCTGGCCAGTCTGAAAACTTACTAGACTCACAGGTTTTTTTGATGATTTTGAGCAATGTTTTATTGGTGGCCTCCGCTTGGCCGTTACCTTGTGGGTAATATGGCGATGAATGATGTAATGCAATTGCGTACCTTTTGCAGAGGTCCTGTAGGTCCTGAGAAATGAACTGTGGCCCATTGTCGGTGACGATCGTGCTTGGGACGCCGAATCTGGCGAGGATGTTCTTTATGATGAACTTGCAGACTATTGACGCCTTGATTTCCGCGTAAGCTTCAGCTTCGGCCCATTTGGTGAAGTATTCCGTCGCAGTAAGGATGAAAGATTTCTGCTTGGTGAGGGAATTGGGATCACCTAGGGGACCAATGATGTCGAATGCCCACATGGAGAAAGGCCACGGGGAGGATATTGGATGAAGTGAGGAAGATGGTGAATGGATTTTATCGGCATGAAGTTGACATTTGACACACCTACGGACATAGGCAGTACAATCCTCTTCCATAGTGGGCCAATAAAAGCCTTGACGAATGATCTTCTTGGCGAGCATCTGACTATTCACGTGGCCACCACACACACCCGAGTGCGTCTCTTCTACACATTTCCAAATCTCATCGTCACCAAGACATCTTAACAGAATACCAGTAAGGCTCCTCCTATAGAGTAGACCTCCAACCAAAGTATATTTCTGAGCCACCCTTCTTATGGCTTTCTTGTCCTCTGTGGTGGCCCCTTCAGGATAAGACTGATCTTGGCAGTATTTGACAATTTCATAGAACCATGGTTTCTCTTCATCAGCCAGTTCTTCTTCGGCCTCTGCCAACATGATTTCCCTCTTCTCAAGGATATCTTCCTGCAGGATCTTCCTTGCTATCCTGTCTTTGATATTTACGTAGGAAGCATCATCGATTGTAGGGGCGTGAAGTTTATAGATGGAAATGGACTTAAACCATCTTCCTAGAGGGAACCTTATGGATGATGCCAACGAGGCAAGGGCATCGGCGAGAATATTCTGATGACGAGGGACATGAACAAAGATCAGTTTGGCGAACAGTTTGGCAAAGGAAGCAGTGAGTTCTTGGTATGGCTTGAGTTTGGGATCGCGAGTGCGATATTTAGTGAGCACCTGGCGAAGGATGAGTTGACTATCACCTACGACTCGCAACTCAGTGATACGAAAAGAATGAGCGAGTTCTAGGCCAGCTAGAAGGGCTTCATATTCAGCTATATTATTGGTGACTGGAAATTTGAGCTGGTATGCCAATGGGAATGTGAGGCCTTCAGGCGACAGGAGGGCGATGCCGATTCCTCTCCCTTGAGAATTCAGAGCTCCATCAAAATATAGCGTCCATATTGGCTCATCTGATTGGTTGACGGACATTAGTTCCTCATCTGGAAACTCTGATTGGACGGGATCGAACTTGGGAAGAGGATGATGAGCGAGATGCTCGGCTATGGCATAGCCTTTAATCGCCTTTTGCTGGATGTAGGTGATGTCGAACTGAGAGAGAAAACTTTGCCAGCGTGCTGGCCTATCCGTAAGGACGGCTTTCTCCAGAAGGAATTTGATAGGATTCATTCGAGCAATCAAGTGGACCTCGTGAGCCAAGAAGTAGTGCTTCAATTTCTGCACTACCCAAACGAGGGCAGCACAGGTTTTCTCCATGTCGGTGTACTTCTGCTCACAAGGATTGAGAAGTTTGGACAAGTAATAGGTTGCCCGTTCCTTGCCTTCTTCATCAGCTTGTGCGAGGACGGCTCCCACGGAGTCATCCAAGACTGAGACGTAAAGGATCAGAGGTTTTTCCGGTTTGGGTGGAATGAGAACAGGTGGACTAGCCAGATATTCCTTTAACCCTTCAAAAGCTTTCTGACATTTAGAATTCCAGTGGAATTCTACTCCTGGCTTGGTCAACTCGTAGAGAGGTCTACACCTTTGTGAATGCTGGGACACAAACCGACGAATAAACTGCAACCTCTCGATTAAATCTCGGACTTCCCTCAAATTCTTGGGAGACGGCATATCCCTGATAGCCTTGGCTTTGTCAGGATCTATCTCGATCCCTCTTTTGCTCACAATGAACCCCAGCAATTTACCTGACGACACACCAAACACACACTTCTTCGGGTTCATTTTCAATTGGAACTCTCTTGACCTTTGCAAGACCTTAGCCAAAACTTCTGGATGTTCCATCCTGGTCCTTGATTTCACCAATAAGTCATCCACATACACTTCCAGATATATGTGCATCATGTCATGAAATATGACCATCATCGCTCTTTGGTAAGTAGCTCCAGCATTCTTTAATCCGAACGGCATGACCACGTAACAATATGTTCCCCAAGGGGTAGTGAATGACGTCTTTTCCTGATCCTCTTCTGCCAAACGAATTTGATTGTATCCTGAAAATCCATCCATGAAAGAGAGGGTTTCGTAGCCTACCGTGTTATCAATCAGCACATCAATGTGAGGTAAGGGAAAATCATCCTTTGGACACGCGCGGTTAAGGTCCCGGAAGTCGATGCAAATCCTGACTTTCCCATCTTTTTTCATGACCGGGACAATGTTCGCCACCCATTGAGGATAAAGGACGACTCTAATGAACCTGGCTTTGTGGAGCTTATCGACCTCTTCCTTCATTTTCAAAGCCATCTGAGGGTGGAAACGCCTTAACCTTTGTTTTACCGAGATGGAGCCTGGTTTTAGGGTTAAACGGTGTTCGACCAAGGTTGAATCCAGACCCGGCATATCCTTGTAGCTCCATGCAAACGTGTCCTTATATTCCTTGAGAACCCCAATTAATGTCTCTTCTTCAGAGGGTGGTAGGTTGTCACTTATGAGGATGATCCTAGGGTCTTCCTCAGTTCCCAAGTTGACTTCTTTGGTGGATTCTTCTACGGCGGTTGACGGCTCGTCGATTCTCCTCATTCCACTAGCGTATGCGCCTGCCGCATCTTCATATTCTTCACCCTCATCTTCAGTGGGGCATTCTTCATCCGTGATTTCGTAGACTCCATACCCTTCATCAGATGCACAGTTGCCCTCGCATTCTATTTCGGGTAGCTGGATGGGATTTTCTAACAACTGGGGGATGGCAAGAAGGGCCTGACACCTGGCGGCCAAATCCAGAGGAATCGACGAGGGATCTGCCTACCCTTGGATTTCTTCCTAGGTACTACCCTTGGCCTATCATTCCTAGATTGACTGACAATATTTACAGAAGAAGAGGAAGACGAAGAGAATGGTGTAGAATTTTCAGGAGAAGACCCCTCAGAGGAGGGGTAGAAAAGGTCGCTCATCGGACCTTGGACGGGTGGTCCGCAAGGCGGTACGCACCCGTGGGAGATGTAGGAGGTTTCCTCAACGAAGATGTGTTGTTGGGGAGTTTGAAAATTGACGTTTTTTTTTCGTTTTCATTTTTAATGACAAAGCAGTGAAAAGAGATTGGAGGAGAGAGAAAAGGGGTTATGGCTAGAGGATTGTGAGGCTCATAGAGCAGATCATGGTTGAAGACCTGGCGCGGGTTTAAAAGCCCGCGTAGGTATGTAAGCAAAGAAGGGGACCTGGGAAGATCATCAGACAATTATCTGGCCCAGGAAGAAGATATCAGCAAAGGCTGAGACGAGTGGATGGAGAGGATGGCGGCTAATGAGCCGTCGACGGCAATGTTGAGGATGGATGAAGATCCGTCGATGACAAAGTCCTTCTGGCGAGGACGAGGATAGTTTGGAACCTTGGCAAGAGTGATAATATTCTCTGGTATTTCGGAGATCAATGGTGGTCCTTCAAGCTGCGGAGATGAGAACATCCTTTCCAGTGCAACGGAAATGTCCTGTATGTCGAACCATTTGTTCCACTCGCATTCCGGATCTTTGATCTTGCCTCTTTTGGTGATCCTCGGACATTTTTCGGCCAAATATACATCATGTGATCCCCCATATGCTTCTCGTGGGTGATCTCCCATCTGAACAACGGGCCCTCTGTTGAAGTGTTTTGATAGAGTCCACGTGAGGGGCTTCCGATCTGCCTTGAACGGTCCTTTGAAGCCCAGGCCAAACCTGCGGTTCGGCCTAATTTCCTTTGGCGGTTTGAGCATACCCTGTAACTGTGCGCCCAGACCTTTTCCTTGTTGATAGCCGATGTTCCTCATAATCACCCAACCTTTGGAGTGAAAAGGGAGACATGATGTTGTGGTTGCCCTGACCGGCTCCTTTGGTGCTAGTGGAACATGAGATGGACCACGTACGTCCAGCAGTGACAATATGGGCCGATGAGACGGCCAAACAGAAGGCAGAGAGGTGTTGATAGCATCCACTGTGTGAAGGACAGGTGTACTGACTACTTTAATCATTCTCCCATTGTAAGGAAACTTCAGGCACTGATGGTTGGTGGAAGGCACAGCGTCCATGGCTTCGATGTAAGGGCGACCCAGTATAGCCTTGAATGTGGGGTCCATGTCGAGGACATGGAATTCCGTGGGAATTGACATGGGGCCTAGTTCTGCCTTCAGAATAATCATCCCCTGCGGCGGCCTTTTGCTATTGTCATAAGCCATGACCGTGATCGAGGAAGGTCTTATTTGTTCCTCGTTGACCCCACACAACTGAAGAGTGCTCATGGAGATCACATTTATGGATGCACCCGTGTCCACAAGACACGGGTTTATGGATACCCCATTAATTTTTATTGAAATGCACAATGCATATTTCCGAGCTTCCTTGGGAGCGAGCTCGTAGTTGTGAAACCTGATGGCTGGTTGTGTGTCTGTTGGGGTCAGGACGGTCGAAATCTTCTCCACGGGGAGGTCTTCATTAACCATGACCTTTTGAAGATATTCCATCAAGGCCGCCTGGTGGGATGTGGATCTTTGAAGTAGCTCTAGGATGGAGATCCGGGCAGGTGTCTTGTCCGAGTGTTTCAATAGATCATACTGTGTTCCAGGGATAACTCTTTCTGGTTGTTCTGCATCATCCTTCTCTGGCTGAGATTGCTCGGGATTCTGACTATTGTGGGGGAAAACCCTGTGGAAAATCCTTCCACTCCGGAGCACCATTGCCTGCGGCTTCTGTACCTCTGTGGGGGTAGCAGTGAGTTTTAACAGGAGTTTGAGGGGTAGTAGTGGAGGAATGGCTGATGAAGCAGGGGTGATGACGGGAGCAGGGATTCTGACGAGGGGTTTGTTAGGTGGCGGCATGGTGGAGGTAGAGGGGATATTGCGCGGATTATGAAGGATAAGGGGTCTAGAAGGTGGCGGTGGAGACGAAGTAGGAGTGGGTAGGGCTTGAAGTGGGCAATGATTTTGAGGTGGGTGATGGTTAATGAGTGGTTTTGAAGGCATTAGTGGTGATGTGGTGGAGAAAGACGGGGTTATGTATGGTTGACGGATGATAAGGGGTTTAGAAGGCGTAGGGGTAAATGTGGTAGAGGTGGATGGTAAAGTGGGGGAGTGAGAGAAGATGAGAGGGTGTGAAGGCGTAGTGGAGAGTGTCGGTTGATAGGAGGTCGGGGTGCGGATGAGAGGGCGTAATGGTAGTGGAAATGATGATGGTGATACTGACGCGGGTTGATGAGAGAGAGGTGCTACCCGGGCAAGGTGAGGGGGTTGCATGACGATAGGGTTGGAGGTATAAAGAATGGAGGTACTTTCCTGGTGCCACACCTGCTCTCTCCCGACTTCCGGGAAAGAGGAGATGGGATTAACCTGATGATTGGGCTGTTGGTGCTCCGGTAGTGGATTCTGGATTATGCCCATGTCGGGCTGTTGTTGTGGGGCCTGCTGAGCCTGCTGTTGTTGTTGTGGTTGCTGTTGCTGTTGCTGTTGTAACTGCTGCTGTGGCCTATGAGGAGGTCTCCTAGCCTTGAGAGCCGCGACGTATCGTCTCATCTCATCCCAATCTATTTGATGTTCATCATTCATATCATGGATGTAATCTTTGAAATGGAAGTAGTAATCCACTGTGTGTCCCGGCTGCCTGTGATAGACGCAGTATTTGGAGGTATCAACATTGGGGGGCCACGCGGGCCTTTCTCTGGGTAGGGCGAGTTGGTTTGATGCCATGAGGGCATTAAAAATGTCTGCTAAGGTTTCCGACAATGGTGGATAGTAGGCTCTCTTGGGACCGAGCGGCCTCCTTTGTTGCTGTTGGGGACCATAGTTCCCCGGGGGTGGAACTTGGTTGTACTGAAGCGGTGGTTGTTGTTGCTGAGGTTGTGGTTGTTGTTGCTGAGGTTGGCGTAATGGAGGCATATTATCCTGGGGTGGATTATTTTGGGGTGGAGGACGAAGAGGGAAAGGACCTGGTTGGGGTGGAAGTCAGGGCATTTGTGGAGGCCTTGGGTTGACTGCATAGTTGGCATTGTTGACCGCACTGACTTGCTCATTTGTCACGACCCCTTCTGTGGCTCCGCTCGGGACACCAGCGCCTATCTTTCTGACCACTTTGGGCTTCGGCGACTCAAACATGTTCATGATGGGGGAGTCCTTTAGCTGGGTTTGGATGTATCGGGCCCTTTCATAGAGTTCCTCCATTGTAGTAAGTTTATTCATGGCCAGGACATGTCTGAACTGTGAGGTTGCATTAGACACAATCATCTTCACTTGTTCGGGCTCGGAGAGGGTATCCCTTATTCTTTCCGCCAGAGACCTCCATCTATCAGCATATCGGACAAAATCCTCGTCGGGTTTCATCTTTTCGGCCACTAGGTCGGTAATGGAGAGTGAGGGACCGACCCTATCCCTATATTTCTGCAAGAACCTTCTCTGGACTATTTCAAAATTCTCGGCCTCGCGGGGCTCCAGAGAATAGAACCACTCAAGCGCGGGACCATCCAATGATCTCCGAAAGAGGTATGCCAGGGACCTCTGATCGTTTTGCCAGTAAGAGGACTCATACATGAAATCCTTGAGATGAATGAAGGGGTTGCCGGTACCATTGTATCTGCGGTACGTGGGCATTTCGGAGGGAGGAAGATGAATGACGGGAAGGATTGGCAAAGCAACCTCCGGGGTGGCTTTCACGTCCACCATCCTTCTCAGATTTTGAAACTGCTCGTCCATGCGGTTGAACCTATTGAGGAGCGATTGGGCGAGCTCCTCTGGAGGTGAAGGTGGCACTTGCCACTGGGGGAGAAACTGTCTCCCGGAGACTTGAGGGGGGAACCCAGAATGAGAGGGAGCTGTCGGACCGCCGACAGTTGGCCCCAGCTGAAGCGGTGTCTGGGGAACAACGGGAGCTTGAGATTGTGATGGGAACTGGAATGAGGGTGGTTGTTGGCTCGCTTGTCCTTGAAGTGAGGGAGACTAGATGGCTTGCGCCAACGAAGGAGATGGAATGGCCTGCACGGACTCGTGGAGAGGTGCGATGGCCGGAGTTGATTCCTGGGGCGTGGGGGAAACAGATTTCCCTTTTAGAATAGCCTGGAAGGCCCGGAGCTGTTCAGAGGTAAGCTCCGTGTTGGCGAGGACGCCCAGTAAGGAAGTGATATCCTGTGGCGGGGACGTGTCCCCGGTAATAACCTGCACCTCATGCGAGGGGTCATGAGAAGGACCCGAGTCCATAGCATAGACTCGCGGGTCGGCTGACAAACCATGGCTAGGGTGGTTCTCCTCAAAAGACTCGTGAGACATGCTCACAGTTTTCCCAGAACGTAAAAACATACACTAGCAAGTAGGTAGCAGAGATTATCAAACAAGTGGATGCCTTTACGCCCTTTTTTTTGTGTTTTGATTTTGATGATTTTTTATGTTTTTAGCGAGATCCGAAGTTCACACAAAATGGGGACCCTAGTTTGTTTTTGTTTCACCGCCGTGTCAGCTAGGGTCTCTCGTCTCACCACAAATGAAATGACTAACTCCGGGGAACTTCAATGGTACAACCAGCCCAGTGAACGAAGAGGAGATTCTTCGATGTCGGGGACTTACGGAGGTCCCAGTGTAAGAGATTCTAGTCCGTTGAGAGGAATTCCCAAACGGAGAGTCCTTCCTTCACCGGGAAAGGGTGATCCTCAAAAAATGAAAAAAGGATAGAAAAGAGGAATGGATGTATGCAATGGAATGCTGACAGATATATAGAGTAAGAAAACAACAGAAATAACAGACATATAATAAACAAAGAACCAATCAAAACTGGCGGTGCTGCCGTGAGCACAACGGGGGCGCGCGCGGGCGCGAAGGTGGAGAGGCACGGGTGGTGCCGAACTTGCAAGGGTAGCCGAAAGGAAGCAGTAGTCGTCCCACCGTGATCGCCAATCTGTGAGCGACGTCACGCGGTTCGGGGAAGAGCGGAGAAGACGCGGAGCGCGCGCGGGCTCCTCTTTCTTTTGGTGTTTGTTTGCTGCAACACAGAAATAAAAGAAGAGAGAGAAGGGGCCACCACGGGAGATTGCTCCGGCGGGGCGAGCGGGACAAGTGTGATATAGCAAGATATGGGGGTTAAACGGCCATAGCGGGAAGTGACTCGCCGCGGCCTCGGGGGGACGGGAATGGTGCAGAAATTAAATAACAAGAATTGAAACGGCCATTGGGGAAGTGACTCGCCGCGGCCTCGAGAACATGAGCAGATAATAAGATGACAGAATATAAAGAGAATACAAAGAGCGGGAATTTAAACGGCCATTGGGGAAGTGACTCGCAGCGGCCTCGAGAACATAAACAAATAAGAATATAACGTATAAGAACGTGAATTTAAACGGCCATTGGGGAAGTGACTCGCCGCGGCCTCGAGAATATGAGCAGAATATAACAGAATATAAAGAGAATATAAGAACGGAAATTTAAACGGTCATTGGGGAAGTGACTCGCCGCGGCCTCGAGAACATGAATAGATAAGAATATAACATATAAGAACGAAAATTTAAACGGCCATTGGGGAAGTGACTCGCCGCGGCCTCGAGAACAATATGTGATCGCCAGGGGCCAAAAGACCCCAAAAATAAGAAGGTGATCGCGCCTACCTCAAGAGCGAGAGATGGCAGGTTACTTCTTCCTCCCCCTTCGGCCGGCCGACGGAGAGGGCTTTCCTCGGCTACCCTTGCAAAATAACGACAGACAAATGACAAGTGGATTAGAAAGATGGAGGTGTAGTATTCAAATCCTTGCGATAAAAATAACGAAATGATGGCAAGACACACACCTGGTTGGTGTTATCTTTTAAACCCCTCTCGGACTCGAGTAGGAGGAAAATGAGATGATGGGTGTAAGAAGTGTATAAGAAAAGGCGCCCTTATGAAGGGGGATAGGGGATGCAAGATGATGAATGCAAAAGAACTACGAAGAAAAGGAAAGAATTGGCTTATTGGATGTGCCGATGGTGAAATCCGGCGGAGCTCCGGCAGCGTGGGGACGACGTGGAAGCGCGGTGGATGAAGATGACCTTCCTCTCGCGAGCGTGAGCATCCGAGAAGCCGGCAGAACCTCCACCTATAAAAGAACCCACGGGTTAGAAAATGACTCCGTAGCCTCTGGGCTCCGGCAGCCTATCGGATCACTTCGAAGCTCCCCTAGAACTGAAGGGGTGGGCCTCTATTTATAGATCTCCGGAGGGTGGAGGTGTCCAGGACCCTGGACACCTCCATCAGGGCCGAATTAATATTTTATTCTATTTATATATATTTTTTTGGAATACTTTTGTGGAGGCGTCCAGGGCTCCGGACGCCTCAAACAGGTCCACCGAAAACCGACGACGGCCGCACGCAGTTTGGCACAACGCGTGGTTTTGTGAGCGGCGCCTTGTGATTCAGAAATGGGCGCGTCCAGTTGACTGGATGTCTCTATAATTTGGCTTCTTTCACACACGACAAACCGTCGTTCGGTGGGTGGCGCCCGTGAGAGAGTTGATGGAGGCGTCCAGGGGCCTGGACGCCTCCAAAATATATTATTTTATTTTTTATTTGTCTTTTGTGCCAAGGCTGGCATTTTGATTTTTTTATAATTGTTTTTATGGAGGCGTCCAGGGGCCTGGACGCCTCCATTAATATATATATATTTTTATTTATTTTTTGTTTTTGTATGCCAACTGGCATTTTACACATATTTTTTATTTTTGTTTTTATGGAGGCGTCCAGGGCCCTGGACGCCTCCATTAATATATATATATTTTATTTGGTTTGGGCCCTGAGAAAATAAAATAAATTAAATTAAAAACATGGGGGCGTCCAGAGGCCTGGACGCCCCCATTAAGACCCACCCGGGTCCTCAAATCAGGCATCGGCTGCCGCCCGTTAGACACCCTTCCTGATTCCGGAACCTCCTGATGCGTCTGACTGGTGTTGACGCTGTCCGAATGCCGTGACGGGACGATTCCGAATGCTGAAAAGGGCAGAAGAAGACCCAAGAAAAGGAAGCACTCGAGTGATTTAAAATGCGTAAGCCGTTGCGGGGCGTCGTATAGTAATATGAGACTTTCTCAGGAGGCGTCAAGAATGGCGTGTCTACAGCGGAGAGGGGAGACAATGACCATGTCCCCTTTGACGCGTACCGGGTACCTTATCCGGCGTACCATGCTGCCAAGAAGCTGCCACCTGGCATCACCAAACCTCCAAAGTTCGAGAAGTTCAATGGGCAAGGGTCTCCCAGGGAGCACATTGCCTACTATGTGAACATCATGGGCGATCTTGCTGCAGACGAATCCTACCTCCTGAAGTTCTTCGGATCTACATTGACGGGGCTCGCCTTCGAGTGGTACTCGGGCTTGCCCGCGGGGTCCATCGTCGACTGGCTCGACATGCAGAAGAAATTTAAGGAAAGATTCTACATAGCGGAACGAGAAGTCACCATGGCGGAGCTTTACGCCACCAGACAGAGGACTGATGAGTCTGCGCTGGACTACATCAAAAGATGGAGGAACCTCAGTATGAGGTGCAAGCGGCCATTGCACCAGGAAGATGCGGTGCAAATATGTAAGCAGAACCTGAAGAAGGAGGTCCTGGAAAGGATGATCGGCGCTGAGGTGAAGTCATTTGATCGCCTGAATAATATCGTGGCGGAGATCGAGGCCTTCCTGGCCCGATACTCCTCCACCCCAGTCGCATCCAGTCAGAAGGCTCGACAAGCCAAGAAAAGGCCGGTGCCACAGGAGGTTCATGCAGTAGACTTCAAGGCATTTGAAAGGCAGAGTGAGAAGAAAAAAGAAGCAGCCAAATCCCTTCCGGCCAAGCCCGCCGATCGGCAAGAAGGTCCCTCTCTGCGAGAGAAAATGAGAAGCAAACTCTACTCCTTCTGTCGGGACAAAACCCGGCTATTGTTCGAATGGGCTACCAAATACAACAAGGTCACACTCCCAGAGCCGAAGAGACCAGGCGACTTGAGAAAGAAGGACGACCCTCGTTTCTGTCCGTATCATCAGATGATCGGGCATAGCATTGAAGACTGCTACATCTTCAAAGACATCATTGAGTCTTTGATTAAGAAGGGAGAGCTCGACATGGGGGAGCTCAGGGTGGAGCCCCCGCAGCCACATGAAATGCCTAATTTGGTTCCCACTGTCAACATGGTGTCGCTGTATCAACAGCTGCCTGAGGAGGTGTCAGAAGCTAGCACCCTGCACACTTATGAGGCTTTCGTCCGAGGGCCAGCCGAAGAGCAAGGAGGTTGGCAGTCCGTCCCGATGAAGACTAGAAGAAGAAGGCAACCACCCCGGCCCAGTCCGGGAATTCACATGAAGGGTGTTACACCTAGGCCCCCACAGCCACCGGTAACCCCGGTATGGCACGACACAGCCCCGAGGCTAGTCGTGAGGCGTCTGACCCACAACAAGAAAGAGCTCATCCCGATGCGGATGCACAAGGAGGCCAGCCCCGCAGTTCAGTGGCTGCAGGCCCAGATTGAGGAAATGGAGGAGTACAAGCAGCCTGAGCTCCGTCCCGTCGAGCTCAAGGAGTATTTCCCCTGGGAGCAGCTCCAGGCACTAGAGATCTCCCCTGAGGCCGAAGGTGAGCTGGGAGCGGAAGAAGAGCCTCCTCTGTGGGGGGAGCTCCCTCGTGAGCAACCACCACCTAAAGAAAGGAAGAAGAAGAAGAACAAGAAGAAGGCTGAGGCCGAGAAGAAAGAGGAAGTCATGCTGTCTTGCAACACCCTGTCAGCTTTGTTCGACACCACCCTGTCCTTGAAAGAGGAAGAAGAGGAAGGCCATCTCGAGCTGGTGGAGATTGACCAAGCCGAGGCCTCTACCTCCCAGTACACCACTAGATAGGGGAAGAAATGGGGACGCCCTCAGCAATTCGACCGCAACATCCTATTCAAGGGAGAATCAACATACCGTGTACTCGAACCAGAGGTCAAAGGTGTAGAGATTCCCCCTCCTTCCGGCCTCTACTCGGAAAACCCAAGCGGCCAGAGTGCCCCTTCGTTCGTTGAGTTCGTACAATCAAGGAGCGGCAAGCAACCGGCACTGCCCCAGAGCCGGCCGACCAAGAAGGCGGGTGGTCCCTCCATCCCATCTGCAGTCGCTCCTCCCCCAGCAAAAGAAGGAGATGATAGCACCCCAAATCATGCCAAATTCATGGAAGAAAGGGAACCATCCCAGCAGGTGACGCAAGCCCAGAATGCATCCGGTGAAGGGAGCGGCCTCCCTCCCGAGCCGGCCCCTCGACCGCGAAATAATATCAAGCGGGACAGGACTGAAGAAATGCGGTTGGCCAGTGTCAAGGCCATTAGCAGAATCATGGAGCAGCTTAAAAGAATCCCAACGAGATTCACGGTCTGGGAAATACTCTCCCTCGATGAAGGAGTTCGACAAGCCCTCATTGCAGCCCTACAGACCTCGGCTTACTTTGAAAGCTACTTCGCCGAGGAGCGGGCCGAGGTGAACGTGACCTTCACAGAGGAAGACATGCTGCTACCTACAAGCAACCACAACAGACCACTGTTCATGAAGGGGCAGTTGAATGGGCAGCCCGTCAACAAGATACTAATTGATGCGGGAGCGGCAGTCAATATACTCCCATACAGGATATACCAGAAGTACTACTTTGATGTGCACCTAGTCGAAGTCCACAACATGAAGATCGCCGGCTTCAACCAGAAGTGTGAAGTCCCCATGGGAACTGCAAAGTTCAGCCTCACCCTAGGCGACCTCACCACTAGGGTGCAATTCTATGTGATCAATTCCAACACTACTTATAAGGCGTTGCTGGGTCGCCCCTGGCTGCACCAGAATCAGGTGGTGGCATCCACCTTACACCAGTGCATTAAGTACCCGTGCAACGGGAAAGAGCAGAGGGTTTTGAAGTGTTCGAGTGCCATCTGCTCGATGCCAAGCTGTACCTGGAAGGATCTGAGGAGGCTCCTTGCACCTCTCATGACAAGGGGAAAGAAAGGAAGAAGGCCGAGCCGAGCGGGTGGTTCCCTCCGCCGCCTCCCGGATACGTGGCTCCTCCAGAAGTGTCCGTTGTTTCCGAAGCGAGGGGGCCGATCAAGGCAATTCCCTCTGTTATTTGTGCTCCTCCGGGGGCACCACACCTTCAAGACTTGCTCGAGGACGTCAGGGTACCACCAGGCATCTTCAAGCCCATAGCAGAGACCGACTGTCACACAGTTGAACCATTGAAAACATGGGAGGTGCCCAACCCCGACGGGAAGCCTACAGTCTTCTACACGGCAAGGGAGCGACCTATCAAGGGAGATGGTGACTGCAAACTCCCTGAAGAATTATGTGACCCTATGGTCCCAATTGCGGGGCTCCCTTATATGGCACCCCGTATGGCCGAAATGGCCAGGAGACAGGGGATTCCCCTTTGCCAACCGGCAAGCAACAAGAAAATGTTCAGAGAAATGTGGCACCCGCCAAACATGGACCGGAGCCTATTGCAAGTCACTCGGCATCCAGGCCTGGGCTTCTCAGTCGAAGAATTCTACGAGGTCGATGTCATCTCAGCCTCAGCATCAGCAAGCGGTATCCCCTCAGAGGAAGCCGATGCCCAGGGAGTCGAGGGCCAGACTCGTCTCCCACTTCAGAGTGTCAGCCCGCAAGACGAGGAGGTCTTCCTCTGGAACCCGCCTCTGTATAGGGATATAGAGATGTTTCCACCCCTTGTCCAAGGACCGACCCTAAATGGCCGGGCTGAAGGAACACTTCCACTCCAATCTGGCGCGGAGGCGGCGGACAATAATATGGGTCGTATTGTGGACCTCACTCAATATGATCCTATTATGCTCGCCCTCTGCTATCAACAGCAACAAGAGATCGAGATGCTGAAGATACAACTGGCAGAGACAACCTTCCTTTTGTCCGACCTGATCAGAGCATCGCCTCCTGGCAGAGCCCGTGTACCAGTCAGTCTTCAAGCACCGGTTCCAGGGCTCCCGCACGTCCAGGCAGGGAAGACAGAGAAGCTGCTACTCCATCAGCTAGCCGGCCGGCGAACCAAGGCCTCACGCTACGAGAAAGGATGCAGAGGCCCTACTCCTTCCCAAGGAACAAGACAAGAAGGATCTTCGAGTGGGCTTGCCACTATCGCAAGATCTCCCTCCCGGAGTCCAAGAGGCCGCAAGACGCCCGAAGAAGCAGTGATCCTCTTTTCTGTCCCTACCATCGGATACTGAGCCATCCTATTGAAGACTGTTGTTGCTTCAAAGACATTGCTCAGGGCCTGATCGAAAGGGGCGAGCTCAAGATGGGAAGGTACGAGGTGATCCCTCCACGTCCCCATGTGGCAGATGTCCAAGAAAGGGGCATATATACTGTGTCAATCCTATACCAAACTTCTGGAGGGGCGTCGGAAGGTGAACAAGACTCGCGGCCGGAAGCGGAACAAGCCCGGGCGTGGCAGGAGGCCGGCCCAGTCCTCGTGGAGGCCGTCTACGATAACTACCAGGAAGCACCTGAAGAAGTCATCCACCTCTTCAGTCCACCGAATAGACCGCAGTCTCCGATGCCTGTAAGTGGAGCGCCACATGAGAACGCTCCTTACAAATGCTGGGAACACGTTGAAGCGGAGACCGTCACAGTTTATGATGACGTCTCGCAAAACCAGGAAGCTGGAGGGCCTACCACCCCTAAGGCCAACCCTGTGTCGGGTTACTGCCGAAGCAGTCCAGGAGGCATGTCATCGATGCCATCGTCAACCTTAAAGCCAGAGGAGGAGACGAGCAGCGCCCCATCTCTCAATGAGGTGGAGCGAGATGGAGTGTTCGAGGTCCTTGAGGCAGAAGACGAGGACCAGGATTTCGTCGATCTACTCCCGGCTCCCCCAGAGATTGAAGACGGCGGCCAAGCCACCGTTGATGAACTCGTCGAGGTTAACCTCGGCACGGAGGGCGATCCCAGGCCGACCTTTCTCAGTGCTCTCCTGTCTCCCGGGGAGCGAGAGCAGTACACAAAACTTCTGCAAGAGTTCCGGGACTGCTTTGCCTGGAATTATAAAGAGATGCCTGGTCTAAGCCCCAACGTGGCCCAGCACATGTTAGCCATCGATCCCAAGATCGAGCCGGTGAAACAGCCCCCCCGGCGCATGAGGCCTGAATTAATCAGCCAAATTTGTAAGGAAGTCGACAAACTTATTGACGTTGACTTCGTGTCCGAGAACCAGTACACGACTTGGTTGGCCAATATTGTACCAGTGAAGAAGAAGAATGGACAAATCAGGATCTGCGTGGACTTCCGCGACCTGAACAAAGCATGTCCGAAGGATGACTTTCCGGTGCCTGTCACTGAAGTGATGATTGACGCAACCACTGGTCACGAAGCACTATCCTTCATGGACGGGTCGTCCGGCTATAATCAAATATGGATATCGGAGCATGACCGAGTTCATACAGCGTTCCGGTCACCTAAAGGGATATTCCACTACAAGAGAATGCCCTTTGGTCTCAAAAACGTCGGGGCAACCTACCAAAGAGCAATGACCAAGATATTCGACGAGCTACTGTATAGCAAGGTCGAACGTTACATTGATGATTTGGTCGTCAAGACCAAGAAGAGGGAGGATCATCTCCACGACCTCAGGGTCATTTTCCAAAGATTGCGACAGTATGGGCTGAAGATGAATCCGATGAAATGTGCCTTCGGCGTCTCCAGCGGAAGGTTTCTTGGCTTTGTAGTCCGGTACAGGGGAATTGAGATTGACCCCGCCAAAATTAAAGCCATTCAGGAGTTGCCGCCTCCGAAGAACCTGGGGGAGCTCAGGTCCCTTCAAGGCCGGCTGGCCTACATCCGCAGGTTCATCTCCAACCTGTCGGGGCGCTGCCAGCCATTCCACAAACTGATGACAAAGAATGCACCTTTCTGTTGGAGTCAGGAATGTCAGAGGGCCCTGGATCAACTGAAAGAATATTTACAGACGCCACCCGTGTTGGGGGCACCAGTGAAGGGGAGGCCGCTCATCCTATATATAGCTGCCACTGAGTGTTCACTGGGGGCAATGCTCGCCCAGAATAATGATGAGGGGAAGGAGCAGGCGCTCTATTACCTCAGTCGGAGCTTGGTTGGGGCGGAAGGAAGATACACCCCAATCGAAAAGGTCTGCTTGGCCTTGGTCTTCGCCGCTAAGAAGCTGAGACATTATATGTTGTCACATGAGGTACGGTTGATATCAAGAGCCGACCCTGTCAAGTACATCCTTTCTCAGCCAGCACTAAAGGGACGCCTCGGCAAGTGGGCAGTGTTGCTGATGGAGTTCGACATCACCTATGTGCCGCAGAAGGCCGTTAAGGGTCAAGCCATAGCAGACTTCCTCGCAGCGCACTCTGTGCCCGAGGATTCTCCGCTGACGACAGAATTGCCCGAAGATGAGGCATTGGAGGTGAATCACATCCGGCAAGCCACGTGGCAATTATACTTTGACGGGGCGTCAAGGGCAGAAACTAGCTCGACGGGGCGCACCAAAATAAGGGCCGGGGCCGGTATCGTCCTCAAATCCCCAGAGGGAGAAGTGTTGCACACATCCTGTTCCATCAGCAAGCCCTGCACAAACAATGAGGCGGAGTATGAAGCCTTGATCATTGGCCTCCAGGTCGCGCTGCACATGAAGATCCGGATGCTACAAGTCTTCGGCGACTCACTGCTGATCGTTAGACAGGTCCAAGGGCAGTTTGACGTTCGGAAGCCTGAACTACTCCCATACCACGCCAAGGCTAAACAGCTCATGGGGCACTTCTACCTCATCGAAATAGGCCATGTGGCCAGGGGGGAGAATGCACAGGCTGATGCTCTGGCCAAGCTGGCAAGCTCGTTGGCAATCCCTCCAGGAGAGTCACTCGATATACGGGTGATTAATCGTCGTCAAGTCCCCAGCATGCTGGAGGAGCCCGAAGAAGAAGAAGAATGTGAAGTCGCCTCGGCGGAGGTGGCCGTCTCACCTGACTGGAGAGAGCCCCTGTTGCAGTGGTTCAAATATCAGCAGTTACCCAAGCAGAGAGAAGAGAAGATTAAGTTGATCAGAATAAAGGGGTCCTACGAGGTCCGAAATGGAATCTTGTTCCGAATCATGGCCGATGCCAAAAGGAAGGTCCTCCTACGGTGTTTGTCTACTGAGGAGGCCTGGAAAGTCATGAAAGAGGTCCATGCCGGGACGGCAGGTGCACATCAGGCAGGCCCTAAAATGAAGATTGAAATCAAGAAGTTAGGCTATTACTGGCCGACGATGTTCGATGATTGTAGCAAGTATGCCAAGTCATGCCAAAAATGCCAGGAGCACGCAACGGTCCCTAGGCGGCCTCCCACACAGTTGCACCCGACAACACCCAGCTGGCCGTTTGCTCAGTGGGGAACCGATGTAGTGGGCCCATTGCCCCCATCCTCTTCAGGATGTAAGTACATTTTGGCAATAACAGATTACTTCTCTCGATGGGCAGAGGCTGTAGCTTTGAGGGAAGTGACAGGGGAAATTGTAGCCCGGTTCATCCGGCGAAATGTGATTTTCCGATTCGGAATTCCTAGCCGAATCGTGTCAGATAATGGAAGTCATTTCCGAAATCAAAAGGTCTACAGGTTGGCCGAAAAGTACAAGATTGATTGGAGGACCTCCACCCCATACAACCCTCAGGCTAATGGGCTGGCGGAAGCGTTCAACAAGACTCTCTGCACCCTCCTGGCAAAGACCATCAGCTCCAACAAGAGAGACTGGGAAGACAAAATGTACGAGGCACTATGGGCATATCGTACCGTCTACAAGACCCCGACGGGCTGCTCACCTTTCTCCCTGGTGTACGGCTCGGAGGCAATCGTCCCCGTGGAACTGGAGGTACCCTCCCTGCGGGTTGCGATCCAGCAAGGCTTGGTCGGGGAGGAACAGTCCAACGTGGAACGAAGACTTGAAGAGCTTGCCGATCTGGAGGGGAAGCGACTTCAAGCTCAACAAAACATCCAGGTTTATCAGGCCCGGATATCGCGCGCCTTTGACAAGCTCGTCAAGGAGCGTGAGTTTAAGAAGGGTGATCTTGTTATGGTCAAGAGGAGAGAGGTTATGGCTGCCAATCCTAAAGGCAAGCTAAATGAGAATTGGCTAGGACCCTACGTGGTCCAGAAAGTCTACGAGGGTGGGGCGTATGTGATCGTTAATCATCGAGGGGAGGTTCAGTTTTCACCCCTTAATGGTAAGCATTTAAGGTTGTACCACCCCCCGATTCCTCCATTTAATGAATAGTATGTTTCTCCGCCCTGTCGCGGGCGAATTTGTGTCACTATCGTCTGGATGGTTTCGCCATTGTCTGCCCTTCAAAAAAAAGAAAAAAAAAGAGAGAAAAAAAGGAAAAAAAAGGGAAAAAAAGGGAAAAAAAGAGAAGAAAAGAAAAGAAAGGAAGAAAGAAGAACAAAAAGAAAGGGGCAAACAAACCATGTCAGCCCTTGACATCTTGTCGACACTGACGAAAAACACCTCGCCCGAACCTTCCGTTTGGGCTTGGGGAATCAACCTCCTTTCCTTGCATTGACACCAACCCCGTGTTGACGAATCAACAAAGAGACAAAGAAGCTAGGTTGGTCTCCGACACCCTGTCGGTCCCGACAAATGCACACCTGATTCAGACCTTCTGTCCGGACCAGGGAAGAGAGAATAAACCCTTTTCCTTGCGTTGACACTAACCCCGTGTTGACGAATCAACAAAGAGACAAAGAAGCTAAGTCGGTCTCCGACACCCTGTCGGTCCCGACAAATGCACACCTGATTCGGACCTTCTGTCCGGACCAGGGAAGAGAGAATAAACCCTTTTCCTTGCGTTGACACTAACCCCGTGTTGACGAATCAACAAAGAGACAAAGAAGCTAAGTCGGTCTCCGACACCCTGTCGGTCCCGACAAATGCACACCTGATTCGGACCTTCTGTCCGGACCAGGGAAGAGAGAATAAACCCTTTTCCTTGCGTTGACACTAACCCCGTGTTGACGAATCAACAAAGAGACAAAGAAGCTAAGTCGGTCTCCGACACCCTGTCGGTCCCGAAAAATGCACACCTGATTCGGACCTTCTGTCCGGACCAGGGAAGAGAGAATAAACCCTTTTCCTTGCGTTGACACTAACCCCGTGTTGACGAATCAACAAAGAGACAAAGAAGCTAGGTTGGTCTCCGACACCCTGTCAGTCTCGACAAATGCATACCTGATTCAGACCTTCTGTCTGGACCAGGGAAGAGAGAATAAACCATTTTCCTTGCGTTGACACTAGCCCCGTGTCAATGAATAAACCACGTCGGTCCCCGACTCCCTGTCGACATCGACGAATAAACCGATGGCCCAGATCTTCCGTCTGAAGCCACGAACAAGAAGACCCTTGTTTTGACACTAACCCCGTGTTAATGAATAAACCACGTCAATCCACGGCGCTTTATCGGCATCGACGAATAAACCCTTGACTCGAACTCCTCATCCAAACCAATGGACACAAACTCCTCTCGTTCCATCGGACCCCTTACAAAGCCTTCGACTCAGACCCCTTGTCCGAGTCGATGAATGAACAGCCTTCCTTAACCGAGCACGAGCCATCAATCCCTCTCGGGATTGGCCTCATCCAGTTGGCGTAGGCCTTTAGTCTAAAGCGACGCATAAACTATCTCCTTGCTTCGGCATTAACCTCATGCCGATGACTAAACACCCCCACTCGGGCAAGATGTCTCGATCCGCATGTCTATGCGGTGAAGTGATCCCCTCATCCCTTCGCTGAAGGAGTGAGCGCTTTCCTGCGAATTTGCACCGGACCAATGATCTATCAGCTCGAAGAATAGAGAAATATGATAGTCTACACCCGCGGGCCCCGCGCACTCGTCCCTCGCTTGCGCTGCCCGCGGCCGGGGGATTTTGTGGGCACAAAAAAAAAAACACAAAGAAGAAGTGGGGGCGCATGGTGTATATATACAAATACAATAAGGAGGAAGGATTCTCACAAAAAATAATGGAATGAGAAGGATAATATAATGAGAAAAAGAAACCCACGAAGCTCCCCTTTTCCCTTCTCCTTCACGGAAGATGGCTGCCTGCGATCTCCTTGCCTCGTTGTCCAATGGAGAAACGGCGGGGGCTCATGGCAGAGACCAGCGGGCAAAGATGGCATCCAGCGGACGTACCAGCCTCGAGGGTCGCCCTCCCCAAGGGCCTTGGCACGCAGCTCCTTCCGGCAAGGTCCCTGCTCGTCGACGACCGAGGCGGACGTACGACTCTCCCACAAACGGAAAAAACCTCTGCCTTCGTGCTCTGCGAAGTCGGCTGCAGCGACAACCAACCAGTAGCAGGGGAAGATGGCCGCGGCTGGAGCAGCAAGGAGGAGCTTCGAGCGGGATCGACCACCCCTATAAGAGGGGCCCTTGCGCGGCTAAAGAAAAAGGTTGGTTAGAGAGATCCTGGTAGAATCCCCCCTCTCCGGCGAAAGTCTGGTAGGAGCGCCCTTGTCTCTGCCTCCAACCTATTTGGCTCCGGCCACCCCAGAGTGCTGTGAAAAAGATCAGGGGTTAGAGAGATTTTGTCTTGGGGGCTCGGGGAAGAAAGGAGTGTGCGAAGTTCTTTGTAAGAGGGTGGGTTTTCATTCAAGTTTTCTTTTTACCTCCCATTCCACAATGTTTGATGTTCTTTTGACGTAGCCCTTCTATAAGGAAATGAGATATAGGGGTTTGATCCCCAATTTCTTCATGAGAAGAGCGTCTATTTTTTTATGGCATGTGCATATGAATATAGCTATCTGTTATGCCCATCTATGTCCCTCCACCCCATTCTACTTGTTTCTTAGTTCTGGTACGAATGTGATGCTTTCTTGTGCAATAGATATGTATACCTATGTACATATATATGTGTATACATATAAGCATATATGAGATGTCCGCCCATGTTTGCCTTAGCTCTGCTTCTTTTTTTTTACGCATACATGTGTAAGTTCGGCATGGTCATATACCTTCTACCTTATTTGAATCCACCCTTCTACTATATGCATACTTCCATGGATCCCCTTTTACCTTTTTCTTCCTTGAATTTTTTTTACATCCTCTAAATCCCACCTCGGTGTCTGGCTGGCTTCCACCACCATTGGCATCGAAGGGATGAGGCACATGGGATTCATCCCAAGTCTAGTCCTTTTCATAAATTTGTCCTTCTTCCCCCTTTGAATTTCTGAATACTCTCGAATTCCTGGGGGCTCATTCCCTTATAATGTAGACCCCAGGTGATTCTCTCCGGTGAGTAGACATTGGTGGCTTTATGCCTCGGCAAGGAAACAATTTTTAAGACCATGTCCCTGGAATGGGATTGTGGCGCCCCTTCGGCCAATGGGATTCCTACTAGGCTCGTCCTCAGGATTTCTCCATAACCGACGTGGGTTAATGGGGTCGTTGCCTTCGGGCGCACCCTCTTTGTTTCGGGGTCACCTCGGAGTTCTCTCCGTGGATGGTGTCCCCTATTTATCCCCCAAATGCTTTGGGTTAAGGGGAGGTGCTGCCGAATTTTAGATTTGAACTTGTAACAAAATCAAAGAGTGTAAAAGAATGCATGGAACAAATGGAAACAAGGGGAAATGGACTAAGGATGACAGTTTTACATGGGTGTGCAGTCGAACTGATGCTGTGGGCTAAAATTTAGAAGACGTTCTGAATGAGATTTGGGATTGTTGGAATTGAAACGGCTAAAATAAGAATGTTGATCACAGAACTTTCTGTTTTAAGAATCAAGATGCAGTGTGAGCCAGTATGAGTTGAGGGAGGCACCCCAATCCAATACAGTCTTTGAATTGCTAAACTCAGAATAAATGAAGATCTAACTGTTGAGCCAGAATTTAAACCCCTGATTTGAAACTGAAATTGAAGCAAGACTGGATGAAGGGTGCACTAACTACATTGTTGATCAAATTGAGCTGGGGTTTCACTGCTAAGCATGAGTCTGTAATTGCTAAAAACAAATTGGACAAGGGAAAGAATGGGGATTGAACACCATCAGCAAAAAAAATCAGAATAAGCAAAAATGGAGTTGCATTTGCATCTTCTCTGGCCCTGCATCCATGTCACCGCAGGGGCCGACCCATGGGGGTCGACCCCTTTGCTCAGCACCCTATGTCTGCCCTCACGCAGAAGTGGCTTTACCTGTCTCAGAAAAGAAGAAAGGCATGCTAAATATGCACTTACATATTTGTCATTGTGAAGGGAGCTCCTGCATGTATAATAAAGGGTCCTCATTGAATTCATCATCATACATACCTAGCATGCATGCATAGCATTGCCATCTAATCTTGCATCACATCATAATCTTAGGGCCTCCTTGATTCATTAATTCCCATCGTCACACTTTACATCCTCTGAATGTCTGAAATTCCCCTCATACCATGCACATTTTGATTTGCATGTTAACCAATGCAAGTGCCGGATATGCTGAGTTAAGAAAGCCAACAATCAACCAAGGAAGGACAGATGGACTGTCTAAACAAAATCTTCATGCAAAACTAAACCCACAGAAAGTGCAGCAATTGAATTGCATTCCAAAAGCTGCTGGAACAAAAGAAAGGAAACACTGAAATGTTGCCCGTGATGCCTAAATCCAAATATTGAAATTCAGTCAAACCAACATGTGTCAAGGGGCATGCGCTAATAAATTTTGGAATTACGGTGCATTGGAATTCAAGAGGCATAACGATCAGCTGTGATTCTGAGGATCATTGAGAGCTAATACAGGTAAAGATTGAGGTTTAAATAAAAATTGAAGAGGAGAAAGTAAAGGGGTCGGCCTCTCCTTTTGCCTAGCATCTCATCCTTCTTTCAAGTAGCATGATAATCATTGTAAATCCACCCTCTGTCAGCATGCTAGGGCAATCTCCTTTGCATTTGCATCCTTGGCATGTCAGCCGGATTCTCCATCCCAAGGGATTAACATATTGAATTCATTGCATCTTCCCTTGTCCCTTCACCCCTTCCTCTTGGTCTGCTGAATTCTGGTATTTAAGCCTTGAGCATGTTCATATCATGGACCATATATGCATTTCGCGAACAAAGAAGTCATGGATCAATCCAAATCCAGTGCATGCCTTACATATGCACATTGAAGCCTCATACATTTCATCACTAAAAAAAAATCAGCAAATGGGTAGTTGAGCATTGGATCCATAATAGCTTGTTTGCTGTCATGAGCCTCCTTGCATGTATATGCAGTTGTGAATGAGAGAATTCAGTCATGCAGGGGTAACAAAAGGGGCTAATGATCAGTTTTTTTCTTTGGACTGAGTCTAAATTGCAGGAAGGTTATCTGTAAACTGCATGGTGTCTTCTTCTGCATAGCCACTCAGGACAGAATTCATGCATATTTTGCATACAACCCCACATGGCATACATAACCCAATGTATGCAGTGGCAGTAGCATCTGAACTCATAATGGGCCTCTACGAACCCCCCACACTCACACTTCAAGCATTTTCATGAATGAACTTCTGTGTGACATGTGCACCCATTCCCTTTGGAACACCTCGGACCATTGCATATCCATCTCATGCTCTGAAACTATGCATGGTTTGCACTGGGATTTTGTATGCATATCCACCTTTGAACAACTTGCATACCTTAAATCATCCTCCCCCGGTTGAAGAAATGGACATATGAGGATTAGAAATCGGCTGGCAACAAAAAAAAGAGCAGAAGGAAAGTTATGAGAATCTCATTGTGGATTAAAAGAAAGCTTCACTGTGGGCTGAAATTCAAAAATGCCATGGCCGAATAATTCTGAAACTACCAGGAGCGGGATAAAAAAAACAGGGAATATGAATGTGGGCTTTGTGATTCCTTGATAAAAAAGAGACACTGAAGTCTGGTTTGGGCTGATATACCTCAAAGCACTTGCGATGATTTAATTCAATCACTGAGTCGCTATTCAAGATAAGAATGCAAAACATGAGATGGTTCTCAAGCAGGAGGCAGATATTAAAGAACTGCAGATCTCATACAAGGGTAAGAAGCTGTTCTTGGAAAGGCAATTAGAGCTACCTTTTGACCAAATGGCTACAATCAAAACCCCTTTCAAAGAATTAGAAGTGGATGTTGAGGGGCATAGCTTTCCAAATCCTGCAGACAAGCTCTTCTATGTTGTTGATAATGTCTCCAAGTTGCAATATATAATAAATTCCATGGCGCATGGGAAAGGAGAGATGCAAGTGGCTCCTGCAGACCATTTTGTTTTTAATAAGCTTGAACAACTGAGGAGGGCTTCTGAAAATTATGTTAGCACTAACCAGGAATTAAAAAAAATGATTCGATGTAGCTGTCCAAGAAGATGAAGAAGATCAGCAAAGGCAGATAACGTACCATGGCATCGAAAACGCTAGAGTGGATTCTGGCTCTTCCATTGATCTGAATTATCAGCCCTCAGTCCAGTATCACCAGGTCATTTGGACAAAAGCAACCCAGATTAAATCCATTGAAGAAATCCAAGACGTAAGCCTTGTTCCTCCGAACCCGGTGAAAAGAATATTAACGTCGCCCCTCTAAGTCGGATTCAGACCCTGGGAACCATCCCGATATGGCCGTAATCCGACACTGCCCTGGGCCGATAATCCGTCAGACCGGATTCGTTTCCATTGGGATTTGATCCCGCTCTTCTATCAAATCTGCTGTATACTTGGCATACATTTTCACGGGTTTCGTATCCGCTATTGTCATGTTTCCAATGCGGACTTTCGTCCGAACACAAAATGGTCGGTGAGCGACAGACATGATTTAAGCATTCTCACCCTATCGAGGGACATTTCCATACAACTCATGAATTTCAATATTTTGTTTTCATTAATGTTAGTTTTATGGCCGTAGGGCCTCTTTTCCTGTCGACTAATCAAGGGTTTTCCCTTCTCCGAGGGGATGTAATTAACGTCGTGACCTTTATGGCGCGGCGGGTTTTTGTCCCGACACGATACACACAATCGTCTGAT
Organism: Amorphophallus konjac; assembly: GCA_022559845.1. Lineage (NCBI taxonomy): Eukaryota > Viridiplantae > Streptophyta > Magnoliopsida > Alismatales > Araceae > Amorphophallus > Amorphophallus konjac. The sequence continues at coordinate 36,792 of JAHNEJ010000842.1, forward strand.
CAGTCAAACGGCGCGCACCCGGGTTTCCACGAAGTCCGAATAAACCGTCACTTTGTGACCGGCACGCCCACGCACTAAATAAACGAACTCGATAAAAAGTGTGTCCACAGGAAACACCCCATATTTATCATGTACAAATCTCCTAAATACAGCAGCATATACAACTATTAGTAATAACCATATACAGCAGGAAATCTAATAATAGTAGGGGCAACTTTCACGTCCTCTGTTCACAGGGCAAAGGCGACAATGCACAGTCAATTCAAATTTCGCAAGGGGGCACGGGCGACGATGTGTCTCATTCACACTTTCACCAACAGGTGGCACATGCTACGATGCACGCCTATTCAGTTGTTCGCGAACAGATTTTAAACTCAACCAAATGAGATTTTTTTAAAGATAAAATATCTTGTTTTGTTGGGCACGTACCGTGGATGAGGTTTGGAGATAATCCCCAAATACTGACCCATAATCAAACGTGGCCTTAGAACAGTTTCCGGAGGCAACAAGATTTTCCAAAAGAAGCGCGTACGATGTTTGTTGCGCCAAAATCAAAAACATCTTATCATCAACGTAGGTGTACCTTGTTCCTCGTTAATTTGTTATCCTACTAAATCTTACAAAAGATCTAGGCACTTGGCAAAGTGACTTAGGATAAAAACCAAGCTACAAAAGCCTAGTGGGATCAATGACTGAAAGTAATTTCAGAGTTTTAGGTTGTACAGTCTATGAGTTTTACTCGAAACATTTTCTTTTCAAAGTCAAGACAAAGAAACACGTACAAGTTTGCCAGAGGACCGTGTGATTTCTCTTGAATAATTATTTCAATCCAATCTCTATTTTTTATTTTTATTTTTTTTATTGACTCTCGCGTCTAATTAAATTGGTGTGTCGTTCACGTCATTGCATCACGTGACGTGAGGTCAATTAAATGAAAAACTCAACACGGTGAATAGTGAAATCGAGTCGATTTTACTATTCATAAAAAGATAAATTTATATTTAATTAACCCTCACGTCACGTCATCTGATGACGTGACCGACACACCAAATTAATTAGACGTGAAGATCACTCAAAATAAAATTAAAAAAAATAATGTCTGTTGTATGTGTAACACCTAGAGATGTAATTATCCGGGGTGTTGCACTAAATATTACTCTTTTTTTCTATTCCCATCGGGATATATTAATTAAGAGGACCAACTCCCAGTGCTAATTAATTGGTGGGCTCCCAAATTAATCAACATGTCAAGCTCCATTATAAGGTTTTGGTGTCTGAATAATTGTGTGCAGATGAATTAAGCAAATCAAGAAACAAAGCTGGGAGGTATAATAGAAAAGATCGATCATGAGCTAAATTAAGAAGCTGCCCATGTTAAAAGTCCCTGATATATTAATTGCACGCCATGAGGTTTGGTTCGTTCGTATGGTCAGTGTTAATAACTTCACCAAATTTGATTTTATGAGTTTAATTACTGGATCCGGCTATGTTATGTCTGTATGATCTACACCCGTAATTCCCAGACTGCGTGGAAGGCTTGTAATGGGGGTACTACTAAAATCTCAGTAGTTTGTTACCGCTAAATCTCACATGTGCTCTAACAGACGTACAATAAGTTATCCGAAATATGAAACTGGTAAAATAAAAACTATTAGAAAGTGGATTTTTAAAAATGTTCAAAAATATAATTTTAAAATATTTATGTTCGGATATAAATTAACGAGTATATATCCATCCATATGGTTGTCATAGAAAGAGATAGATATACCCCATTCTTAGCACGACTTTAATTTGTCGTGGAGAAATCAGAAAGAGAGATGCCGGCCCCATTTATGTAACGTGCGCTAGCTGCCGGCGGTTCAAAAACTTATATCCATATTTAATTATTTATTATCATATGTCTAGATATTCATCTTCTAATCCGATAATTATCCATATTCGAACTCACGTTGGCTCATAAAATCCCGTCTGTTTACGCCTCCAGTATTTGACGAGTCGTCAAAGTAATAAATAGTATTTATAATTTTAATCTAACTCGGGATTACCACATAAGAAAGACAGTTGATAAAGATGAATGTTTTATTATATTTAATAAGCTTAGCTCAATTTGATTCCGACTCAAATGCTTATGACTACTCTGTTTAATTCGGATTAGGACTAAGCACTTTTGGCCCTATTTATTTATTTATTACCCCACTAAACACAAAGCGACAACCTGCTGGCACGGTCCCCTCCCTCTCCACTGGGACTCCTTTCGCGGTGGCATCATCGCAGCCCCCTCCGATGGCGACCGTGGAGAAGCCAGAGCCAGCCGCCGGGGAGTGCGGAAGGCGGCGGGACTGGTCGGCATAGACAAATTTAGCTTGCTTAAGCTTCCAGGTTTTGATGTCTTCTGAGGAGAAGAAAGGTAGGAACACTGGTCGTATGCCCGTTCCTTGAACTTGCATGTTGACCTCAACCTGTTTTATGCTTCTTAGCATGCGGGCCTAAAATTGTGAAAAAGCATATAGGTCAGTTTTATCAATGGCGGGAAAAACGACTGAGCCTTCGGTTCTTCACTTATATCCATATTTAATCATTTATCATATGTCTAGATATGATCATCCAAAAAATATCATAACTAATTAAATATTAATTTAATTAATATTAGTTATGTTTTAATAAGAAGATAATAAATAGTAATACATAATAATATTATATTACTAAATATTAGTTAGAAATATCTTTTAATGAAATATATTAAATACTATATTGGTTATTTATAATCATCATTATTAAGACATTTAATTAAGGAGTATGAGTGTTAATTAAGATTATTATTGATAACTATTTTATAATAAACATCTCTTATTCTCAACCAAATGTAAAATAAAATTATTTCTTTTAACCCGAGATAAGAAGGGCAATTTAATCATTTTTCAACACTTATTCGTATTTGTATCCTTCTTTTCTATTGAACGAGTAATAGAGATATAGATAAATTAACTTGAAATAAATTATAACTATTCTATTTAAAATTTATCTTCGAATCAAACTTGACCGACTCTGACTAAGATATTTCGAGTCGACAAATCTTGATTTTTATATCTAATAGTATTTTTGTAATATTTATATAAAATTAGTCATTTAAAATTAATGACATAAGGACCAAAATATATGAATATAACTATTTTAAAATATTTAGAGATATTTTTATAACTTGTATAAATCAAAAGTATATATATATATATTATTTCTTTAAAATTAACGACATGAGGACCAATATATATGAATATAACTGTTTTAAAATATTTATAGATATTTTTTATAATTTATATAAATCAAAAGTATATATATATATATGTTAAATTTTATAAACATAAATATATATAAGATCTAGGGTGCATTGGGAACAGATGGAGGGTGGCGGGATTTTTTCAAAATTTTTTAGAGAGAGAAGATGTACTTTTTAGATATTTTTTAATTCTTTTTTCTTTCTTCTTATCGATATTTAAATTCTAAAATTCATCACAAAATAAAAATTAATAAAATATTTAAAATTATTTTTAAAATTTTAATAATTAAAAAATTTAAGAATTTTCTCCCTGGTCGTTCCAAACGTGTCCTAATAAACTCGTTATGTTATTGATACTAATAATAGAGATTAATAATAGAGATTAATAACGACAATGACTCGAAGATTTGAAATATTTTAAAAATAATAATTATATTTAAAATATTAAAATAAAAATATATTTAATTATAAAAATTAAAAAAATATTTTTTATACTTTTTTGAACAACTCCTCGGATCATACCGTGGTACACCTCAGATAAATCTCGAGATATATATATATATATATAAAAGTAAGATCTAATGTACCATGCAACGATAAGGACGTATTTGGAATAGATCGAGGGTGGAGAGATTTTTTTTAAGATTCTTTAGAGAGAGAAGAAATATTTTTTAGATAATTTTTGGTGATTTTTTAATTCTCTTTCTTTTCTTCTTATCTCTCTCTAAACTTCAAAGTTTGTCATAAAATAAAAAAATGATAGAATATTAAGATATTTAAAAATATTTTTAAAAGAAAAAATCTAATAATTAAATATTTCAAAATTTTTCACCTCAAACCGTTACAAACTTGATCTAACAAACTCGTATCATCTAACAAAATTAACTGGGTTAGATGAGGGATATCTTTCGTTCTAGTCTGATAATCTATATTTCTCAACTGAAAGGAAAGATAAAATGAGAGTTATCCTCGGGATAAGTAGGGGATAACTCCCTATCAAAATAAGTAGGGGATAACTCCCTATCAAAGAAGGGCTCAGAGTCGATTGATTTTTATATCTAATAGTATTTTTGTAATATTTATATAAAATTATTTCTTTAAAATTAACGACATGGGGACCAATATATATGAATATAACTATTTTAAAATATTTAGAGATATTTTTTATAATTTATATAAATCAAAAGTATATATAAATATATATAAAGGTTAAAGTTTATAAAGATAAATATATATGAGATCTAATGTACCGCGTGCCACTGAGAGTGCATTGGGAATCGTGAGATTTTTTAAAAATCTCTTGGAGAGAGAGAAGAAGTATTTTTTAGATAATTTTTTGAGATTTTTTAATTCCTTTTTCTTTCTTCTCATCGCTCTTTAAATTTTAAAATTCATCAAAAAATAAAAATTAATAAAATATGTAAAATTATTTTTAAAATTTTAATAATTAAAAATTTTAAGCATTTTCTCCCTCGTCGTTCCAAACGTGTCCTAATAAACTCGTTATGTTGTATAACTCGACTCGCCACTATGGGCTCACGTAGTGCCCATGTTTTGTCGGTGGCCCGACTTGTCAACCGCCCATTACGTGATTTTCCAGCACCCATTACGTGGCCCGACTTGTCAGCCGCCCGTTACAAAAGATGAACGTGACGTTGTTTTCCAGCACCCATCACGACGGGAATCTGTGTTCCCCTGGGCACACCAATCGGGCAGTCGGATTCGGAGTGGGATTTGGCCCTCTTTATTTAATTATTTTTTTTATCTATTACCCTCACAGACAAAACGCAGAGCCCAACCCCTCCCACTCCACTGCGAATTTTTGAGCCGCGGCGGCATCGTCGCAGCCTCCTCCTCCTCCTTCGACAGGCGACCGTGGGGAAACCCGAGTGGCGGGACTGGTCGGCGCTGGGCGACCTTCCCCTCAGCGTCGTCGCCGGGCGGCTGCACAGCCTCAAGGACTTCCTCTCTTTCCGCGGCGTCTGCGGGTCATGGCGGTCGGTCGGCGTGGCCATGGAGGGAGACGTGATGACCTCCCACCCTCCGCTGTTCTTGGATATCAGCCTGGAGCGCTTGTTCCACCCGGGTGAGAAGAGATTCTATCGGAGGGAGTCAGACGACGACGCGCTGTGGATTTTTGTCGGCCTGAGTCAGGGCCACCTCATAATGGAAGACAACAACAACCTGATGTGGCTTTTACACCCCTTAACAGGTGCGCGGTGGCGATGCTTCCCCAGATCAACGATAGACTACCATAAGGCCATTATCTCGTCCCCTCCCACATCTCCCGGTGGTTGTGTGCTCGTGGCGTATGGTTTCCGCGATGTCGTGTACCGTAGGCCTGGGGAAGAAGGATGGTGCGTGGTGGATTAATGGCCCCAACATAAGACGGTGGCGGGGCGACACATCCACACGGTGGACGGTGTTGCCGTCGTTGGAGGGAAGGGCTACGTCTTGGCATCTCACCTGGGACTTGCATCGTTTGATCTCACCAGTCATCCAACAGTGACCGTCCTGGGCGCCGAGCCCCCGTCACGCGGTCGCAGACCCTTCCTTGCGGAGTCAAAGGGAGAAATTTTTGCATTCTCAACGGAATGGAAGCACTACAACCGGAGACCCACCACCATCGCGGACTCGAAGGGAGAATGGTTCGAGTGTGATGACTTCCGATGCCACCTCTCCAGCCGCAGCGTTGCGGACTCAAAGGGAAAATGGTTCGACTGTGATGTCTACCGATTCGACTTCTCCAGCTGCAAGTGGGTGAAGTCGGGAGACTTGGGGGGCCGAGCATTCATGCTGGATTGGACGAATGGTGCACTCTTTGTAGACAGCTACGCGAAGTGGGGAGGGAGCAAGGATTGCATCTACGTTTGCGACCGTTGGGGAATACTCTGGGAGTACAAGGTGAAAGACGCAGCATCCAAGCCTTTCTTTTTATCCTTTCTCGATGAGCCCGGAGTGGGCTTTTGGGTTCTTCCAAGGTAGTTGCCCTGGTTTCCTCCGGAGAATGGGGTACGACTCTCGAGAGATCCAAACAGACCTATCTGGATGTGCACATTGCACTGTTTTCTTACTTTATGTGAAGTATGGTTGCTCTTCTACGTACTCCTCTCTCTCTCTCTCTCTCTCTCTCTCTCTCTCTATATATATATATATATATATATATATATATATATATATAGAGAGAGAGAGAGAGAGAGAGAAATATGTCCATCCCCTTGGGATCCTTGTTACTTGATGATTGGCTAGTGCTCTGACATGCATGGTAGCATATATTTATTTGGATGTTGTCGATCGTGCGTGCTTCTGATTGTTGCAACCTGTATCTACCTTCTGTTTGTCTGATGTTAATATGGCTTCCCCTGGTCTAAATTTTAATTGCTTACTAAAGAGCAACGATGACAAACTTGCCCATAGCTCTGAGAGGCAAAGGCCATTTCAAGCAAACTTGGTTGCATATTCTCTTGATTTTTAATTGCTTAAAGAGCAACGAAGATTTGCGTTCCAAATCCGCACATTGTAAGATTTTTCATGTTATAATTTCGTGCCTTCTCTTCAAACTGATGCGCACACCCTAGAAACAAAATCTTTTCTATCGTTGAGATTTTCTATTTTTTTTAAAAAAACGCCATGAAGAAATTGAATTTAAACGCACCTATTGCTTGTTCATTTCTGTCTCCACCAGTAGAGCCAAGAGTTTCTGCATCTTAATCTGAGAAGAAACAAAATTCACCACTCTAACTCGGATACTCATCCTTGTAACTTGGTTATCTATAGAGATGGTATGAAGGCCACTCTGTTTCTATTCGTCTCCCTTCTCCCTCTTCTTTTTTTATTTTTTTTTTGCCTTGAGCAAAGGTGTTCTTGGTTCATCTAGGCCCCTTGAAAACCGAGAACATAACATGACTCTTAACACAAAGACTAACAGCCATCTCTGGTGCTTGGCCATTTTTGTGCTTAGGCAAGGGTTCACATTCTAAGATTAGCAAGTCCGTTTAGAGTAGTTTGTCATCAGTGATCAGCCATTTCTGTGATCAACCAACCACAGTTTATGAAAAAAATTGTGACACAATTCGAAAGCTCAACCATCAGCCTGGCTGCTCGCAGAACTCGGCGGCCACCCAATTGGCCACCTTCTGTGGAGGTTTTTCAAATAGCATCTCGATTTGGGGATTCAAAATCAAGCCCCGATTGCCTCACGCGATGGGGAATACACCAGGGAATCTCTCATCGTCATTCATATCATCGGTTGCAACTATTTACATGGCGAATCATCACTCGGATCGCTCAAAACTTGTCTCAACCACGAGTTTTCAATTTTCTCCGAACATGAAATAAATCCTCTCTCGACCTCGAATCGGTGTAAACTCATAGCGCAATATACAATGAAGGTCTGAGAACTATCTCCTTACCTCTGATGAAGATTTTACGTGTCGAAAATATCAGAAACGCCGAATCTCATGCATGCACGAACTCACGTCACATCACCTTTCGATCTTGCCCCACGTCTCGCCATTTGCCCTTGCTGTCGCCCTGCCACCTCATCCCTCCATGCCCTTCATTGGTGCGGAGGGAAAGAGAGGAGGAGCTAAGGAGGGAGAATAGAAGAGGCAGAGAAGAGAAAGGAGGGAAGAGAGTGAGTTGGGTTATTTATAGGTTTTTATTTTTGGAGTTTAAAATATAGAAATTAAGATTTTTGCTCATTTTACCTCAATTGACACCAAAAAGTGTCGAACTCTCCCATCGCGATAATGCGATTTTCAATATATATATATATATATATATATATATATATAATTCATTTTAAAACTATAGTTTGCGGTTTTTTTACTTCTTTTGCACGGTGAGCCCCAGTGGATTAAGTCAGGTATAGTTACTCTTGATGGTTTGTTTGACTACAACAGCAACTGATGACGATGTTGGCTTAACCTTCGGCTCTTGTTTAATTGTCTATATTTTAGGTGTTCAGTGTGGAGGGAAATTAATTATGTGCATGGTATGTAAACCAGAGTCATTAGAATAACTTAATGTTTGCTATTAGAACAGTAAGGATCTAGTCATCCAGCTCGTTAAAGTCCCAATGACTCTTTGTGAGCTGATGCCAAGGTGAATAAAATGGGCCCTCTGCTATTATGATGCTCCGCTCTTGTTACTCAAACACATATATATGACATAACCTCTTTCGTAGCAAGCCCTCGGTGAAGTCCATTAATTAATGACATAACTCCGCTCGTAGCCATTGATGTAGCTTCAGCATTGGATTATCTTCGTCACCATGGGGAAACACCGATTATCTTCAAGAAGAGGCTCCAAGAATTCTAACAACCCAAGAAGCTCAGTTGGATTAAAAGGTTCTATTGGATACATCGCTCCAGGTGAGGATCCCAAGATGTGTAACATCTAAAACCCTTTCTAATGCTCTGGTTCTTGAGGAATCATTGAATTTGTGCACTGCGTTCATAGTTTTGAATCGCTTCCGCATACCTTTTCATTCTTCGGGCGTAGATTCCATCTACTCTTATTTGTTGTAGCCAGAAGACTGTTACATGCTTTGTCAGTTTCTCTTACCACTGTTTTCTCAGAAAATTATCTCATACTTCCTAGCTCAGTTGCTTTCGCTGGCCTATTTGCTTTCATGAGCATACCTTACCTACTTTTTACTCTTATAGCCGGAAAAACTAGCATAAGCTTCCTCTTATCACGATTTCCTCAGAGTATATTGTGTCGAACATCAGAACTCCTTCTAAGGGATCATGACTGCCATTGGTGCATCTGTATGGACTTGCATTGCAGGAAAGTTGGGCATGCGCTTGTTTATGTTAAATTATGTCACGATGCTTTTAGTATGTCATTGCTTTCAAAACAGGGTATGGAGTCGGCAGCCGAGTCTCCACTCGGGGAGACATATAACGGTTTTGGGACACTACTGCTAGAGATGTTCACCGGAAAAAGCCCTCTGTGAAGTCCATTAATTAATGATGAAAGATTGATGTGATGTGCTGCATATCTCTTCATTGGATCCAATGAATTAATTTGGAACTGAGACCAACGAGATCACATGAACATGCAGCTTTTTTTTATTCCCATTGGGATATATTAAGAGGACCAACTTCGAGTGCTTAATTCGTGGGCTCTCAAATTAATCAACATGTCAAACTCTGTAAGGCTTTGGTGTCTGAACAATTGTGTAGATGAATTAAGCAAATCAAGAAATAAAGTTGCGAGGCATAATAGAAAAAGGAGTAACGCTCTGTGTACCGAATTCGGTGCACAAAGTCAACTCAAATTGTAACATTTTTTCTCGTTGGCTCCCCCGAAAAGTTGAAATGGTTATTTTCTGTCAAACAAAACGTCCCGCATTAGATTCGTACGGTTCCGTGTTAGATCCGCTCGGTCCGCTTTTTTCGTTCGGCGAAAAAATACACGAGCGAAATATTTTGTAAGACTAGAATATTTTATTACAGAAATGAAATGTTATAAAAATGAAACATTTTATTTGACTATATAAACGAGCGAACGAATTATTTTGTATAAATAAAATATTTGTTATATGAACTAAATATTTGTTATAAGGATAAAACATTATATAAACAAAATATTTTGTTATAAAAATAAAACATAATAAAATATTTTAATTCTATATTAAATGTGTTATTCATATAGCAAAATATTCAGTCTTATAAAATATTTCACTCTTATATTTTTTCGTCGAACGAAAAAGTGGATCAGACGAGTCTGACACAGGGCCGTACGGGTCTGACGTGAGATGTCATTTTTAAGATAAAAATGGCCATTTCAATTTTTTTTTGACCAATGAGAGGAGAGATTATAATTTGAGTTGACTTTGTACATGGAAGGTGTACAAAATTTTACTCTAGTGACGTGTGGTAACCAACTTCTTTGTAGATGTGTGGAAGGCAAAGTAATGAGTTACTACTAAAATCTCAGTACTTTGTTACGGCTAAATCTCACATGTGCTCTAACAGACGCACAACCAGTTCTCTCAATTCCCAAATATGAAAATGGCAAAATAACAATAATTTCTACATTAAAGTTATTATTAAATATGAATTTATAAAAATATATTTCTGTAAATATATTAATAGTCATTTCTATGTGTAAATCTAAAATTTGTAAAAATATCATATTTATTTACGATCATATCACTCTTGTTTGTCAAAAATTTAAAAAAAAGTATATTTAAATGATATTTATGTACTATTTAAATTAAGTGATATATCTGTTAATATAGTTCTAAAAATATTTTTGTAAATTTATATCTAATAACAACTTTTATGTAAAAATCTCAAATAAAATTATTATAAAATAAGTTTTTAAAAATATATAAAATGTAATTTTAAAGCATTTATGTTCACATATAAATTAAAAATTATCCATATGATTGTTTTAGAAAGAGAGATACCCCATTTTAGAACGATTTATTTATTGTGGAGAAATCAGATACCTTTTACTTTTAATAACGTATATACCAGCTGCAGGCGTCTCTTAACTTATATCCATATTTAATTATTTATCACGTATCTAGATATTCATCTTCTAATCCAATGACTATCCACATTCGAACACACGTTGGCTCATCAAATCCCATCGTCTAATCCAATAACTATCCATATTCGAACTCACGTAGTCTTATAATTTTAATCTAACTCTGGATTATCACGTTAAGAAAGGCAGTCGATAAAAATGCATATTTTATTACATTTAATAAGCTTATGACTACTCTGTTTAATTCGGATTAGGACAAAGCCACTTTTGGCACTATTTATTTATTACCCCACTAAACACAAAGCGACAACCTGTTCGCACGGTTTCCTCCTCCTTGCGCCGCGGTGGCGGTGGCGGCGGCGGCATCGCAGCACCCTCCGATGGCGACCGTGGAGAACCCAGAGCCAGCCGCCGGCAAGTGCAGAAGGCGGCGGGACTGGTCGTCGCTGGCCGGTCTTCCCCTCAGCGTCATCGTCGGGCGACTGCATACCCTCAAGGACTTCCTCTCTTTCCGCGGCGTCTGCAGGTCGTGGAGGTCCGTCGGCGTGGCCATGGAGGGAGACGTGATGACCTCCCACCCTCCGCTGTTCTTGGAAATCACACTAGGCTGCTTCTACCACCCGGGTGGGAAGAGATCCCACAGGTGGCCGGCAGCCATGGAGGGGTCTGTAGTGGGCCAGTGCCACACCCACCTCATACTGGACGACGGCGACAACCTGCCGTTGCTCGTAAACCCATTAACAGGTGCGGAGAGCCGATGCTTCCCCAGAGCAAGTCTACCCTTCCATCGCGCACTTCTGTCGGCCCCTCCCGCATCTCCCGGCTGTGTGCTAGTGGTGTATGACTGGTGGAGTATCCAGTACTGTAGGCCTGGGGACGAAGACTGGTGCGTGGTGCACGGGCCCGGATATGACGCGGAGCACCCCGTCGGCCGCATAGAAAGTGTCGCCGTCGCCGGAGGGAAGGGCTACGTCATGCTTCGTAGTCTGGGACTTGCGTCGTTTGATTTCACCGGCCATCCAACACTGACCATCGTGGACCGCAGTGTCTGGTCACACACACCACTAATTTTTCTACCTGGCTCCCGTAAAGAATCCTTCCTCGCCGAGTCAAAGGGAGAACTCTTCGTGTTCTGGGTGACATGGCTGCCGGTTTTGAAGGTCTTCCATGTCGCCCGATTCGACCCCTCGAGGTGGAGGTGGGTGAAGTCGAGAGACCTTGGAGGCCGAGCGTTGCTTTTGGATTGGCAGATGGGTGCGCATTTTATAGACAGCGACGCCAAGTGGGGAGTGAGGAAGGATTGCATCTACGTTTGCCGCCCCGCCGGGGACTACTTTGGGCAGTACAAGTCGAAGGACTCGCGGCGAGCTTGTTGGCCGGAGGTCACCGTCCTGAATTTTCAGTGATCCAGACAGACCTAGCTATCTGATATGATCATGGGCACAGTACGTACGCTGTTTTCTTCCTTCTGTGAAGCATAGTCGCTCTATATAGTACAAGTCGAAGCACTTAATATAGCTAGGAGTGATAGGTAATTCTTTTCACATAACTTCTCATCCATAAATTAAGGATCTTATGAGATAGATCTATACTTCGAACGTAATATATATACATGCTAATACTTTCCAAACAATGCTATGTTATCTTTAAGACCCACATGTGAACCAATTATGCTTTATAAACGCTTTTCTGCATTAAAAACAGCAAGCAGGCTGCTAGTCTGATTTAGGTGTCAACTATATATGTAATCTTGTATTTCATGTCCAAGCAGGAAGAGAGAGAATAATAGAGTGAAGATGTAATGACTCGAGAATTCGATTACCGAGAAAATCTGATAACCCGAGACTCGCACCGTCACCCACGAGTCCGAAGACTCGGAAGGGTTAGAAGGATGGTGTGGAGACTGCACAAGTATCACAAATAATTATAGAAATTAAACAGTTATATAATTAAACAGGAAATAAAATAACATGATACATGATACATGGTCCACAAGATATAATAAAATAAACAACAGTAGTCCACAACTAGTACAGAGACAAGAAGAAAAAAGTACAGCTACACGGGGCATACCCCGGCTCTGACCCCTGGCACTAACGCTGTGCACTTGAACCGCGCAGAGCCTCAGACGCGCTCCCCTGAAGCCGCGCCTCACCTGGAAACACGGTGAAAACACGCAGGGAATGAGTCTCGGAACAAGACTCAGTAGGGATCACCCGAACCCTACCTCGCAAACGGGAAACCACTACGCTAGCAGCTAAGCGAGTACCTCGGAAAGGGAAGCCATGCCATCTACCAAACACCGGTCTCACGGCACGAAAAGCTGACACACGTGCCACGGTGGAACGACCGAAACACTACTATCAACCCGACCAAAAGCCCGAAGTCACAAGACTGACAGTCTGTCACTCACGACTCGATAGGAGTACCTCCCAACTAGAAGCAAGGCCGGTTGCATCCCCTGACGACTTACACCGCACCACAGGTGAACTGCCTAGCGTGGTAGCGCCTACCAGAGGCACGGACACTGAAAAAGTAACCACAACGAGTGACTAGCTGGGATCACGCCCGTCGGCGTGGGTCCAACCGTCCCCAACCACATGTGCACACACAGACCATGCGTCCTAAGTCTGGCCCTCTGACCGACTTTCCCTTGGATCCGGACTCTGGCTACCGACGAGGGGCCCGATGGGAACCGGTCCACAAACCGTCTCTAAGGGTAGCCTCTCCACCACTCCCTGGTGGGACCACTCGCGTGTAAGCAGGCTACGACTAGTGGAGGGTCACTACGTAGTAGACTCTCAAGTCAACGGAAAACAACATCCACATCCGACGACGTACGGGGACCGCCCCACGTACCAGCACCGCCGCATGGTGACCACGGTCGGAACAGAAACGGGGTAGCAAACCACCCAGGGTAACCCAGAGCCTGACGGTCTACCCTAGACGTGTCACAGGTTCTAACGGTCTAGGCAAGACCGTCACAATCACCTGACGGCCCAACGCAGGGGCGTCACACACTCGGTGCAAAATAGGGCGTAACGCACCTACCAGGGTGCGTTACAGTCTGTGACGTGCCTACCCTGGTGCGTCACAAGACAACAGAGAACAGCTGTGACGCATGCCACTCGGTGCGTCACAGCGTGTAACAGGCCAACCCTGGTGCGTTACAACGTGGGAATACGTCTGCTCTAACGCACCCACATAGGGGCGTCACATGGCTGTGACACGCCAAGCCAGGTGCGTCACATGCCTTGACCCCCAACGGTCAAAAATCAACGGTCGGCAGTCAACAATCGAACGCCCCTGACGGTCCAACCTAGGTGCGTCACAGCACCGTGGCGGTCTATCGTGGGACCGTCACAGCCCACAGACCCCACTTGGCTACACTCAGGGCTGTAACGCACCCATCTGAGCGCGTTACATAATGTGACGGTCACTGGAAGGACCGTCACACCCGCCCGAGGGCGAAACGGCAGGAAACGTCCAAAAAAATTGGCCACGCCCCCATGCCTCCACCGGAGAGGGGGAAATCAAAGGGGAAGACCCCTGGGGACCCCTATCATGATTCTAGGCCATCAAAACGCGAAATCATGAATCGAATCCATAGATCGGGCGAGCTCTCCCCAAATCATGGAAAACCTCAAACCCGCAAGGAATCCCATCTCTCGGCCTCCCCTCAGCCTACAAATCGTGGGAAAGGAAGGCTAGAGGCTAGGGAACGTCACCCTACCTCAATCGCGTCCCGAGACGCGCTGGATCGACCACGAATCGTGAAGAATGCTCGAAAACCCTCATTCTTCCTTGAGCTCCCACGGTCAACGTACGCCTCCACGATCACCTCGCCGTCGCCGTCGTCACCACGTCATCGCCCACAGTCGTCTGCAGCGGGAGGGGCTCGCCGCGGTCTCACCGGACGAAGAAGAGAGGGAGAGAGGGCGTCGCACGGTGGGGGAGAAAGGAGGAAGAAGAAGAAGAATAAGAAGAAGAGGGTGGGGAAGAGAGAGAAAAAGGGGGGTATTTATAGAAAAATTCAAAAATTCTGAAAATACCAAAAAATAGAAAATTATATTTCCACAATCCTCGGAACGCACCGATCGCCACGGTACCACTTTCACCTAGGTGAACGGTCCGGTTCACCCGCAACCAGGTTCCGAAGGAATTACCGAAACACACATCGATAATCGAAAAACATGCGCGAAAAAGTCACGAAACGCTTCCGGGCCTCTGAAACAACTCCGGATCGCACCGATCCGAACACGAAAGATGTCCGAAACAACATTTCGGACACAACGGAGCTGACACTCAGAGAACCCAGATCTGGGATCCACGAAAAGGATCCAAAAGGTCTGGGATATTACAGTCCTCCCCCCTTAAGGAATTTCATCCTCGAAATTGAGGACAACCCAGGGGAAAGAAGAGGAAGACTCACTCAAATAGGTAAGGGAATGTGGATGCACTTATTTTATTTAGATCGTGGTTTATTTGTCGATTGGGTTTATTAAGTGCGTGGGCGTGCCAGTCACAAAGTGACGATTTATTTAGGCCCCGAGGAGCCACGGGTGCGCTCGATCTGACTCAGTCAGGCGATTGTGTAGTTCAGGTCGGGACTGAGACCCGCCGTGCCATAAAGGTCACAGCGTCATTTACCTCCTCTCGGAGAGGGGAACACCCTTGATTAATTGCCGGAAATAAGGGCTCCATGGCCGAAAGAAATACTAATTAATGCAGGAAGGAATAGAAGGTAGTCGGGCAATGCAGTAAACCCATGGTAGGGACGCTAACACTCAGATTATGTCGGTCACCGATGGACCTTTCCATATGTGGACAAAAGTCCGTACGGAAAGCGAGACGGTAACGGGGGAACAAATCCGTACAAGTGTCTACCGAGGTACGGCAATGTTAATGCAAAGTGGGGGCTTAGGTCCCGATGAGAAAAGGGGGAGGCCTTGGTGAGATGTTGGCCCATGACAAGGCCGGGCAGTAACCATGACGGGAGGAGTAGCTCCCAGGGGCGAAGCCCAGCCTGCGAAGGCATCACTAATATTCCCGGGTCCGGAAACCGAGGGGGAGAGACGACTGCCATACTATTGTCTTCACGATGATTGTCAATGCTTGCTATTATCATTTATTTATTGACACTACCCTTTCTTTGTTGATTGCCTTTTATCACCCAGCGACCGTAAGTTCTTCTCATGTTCATTATTACCCTCTTTATTATTATTATTCCCCCCCTTTTGTTATTATTTTCCTTTTTTATTATCTTGATTGGGACCACCCCCTGTTGTCTTATCATTATTATTATTATTATTCATTCCTTTTATTATATAGCCCCCCTTTTTATTACATATATATATTCATTGGAGAGATGATGGAGTGTACCGTTGACGGAGTTAGGAGTGTGCCGCTGAAGGCTGGGAGGGAGTGTACCGCTGAGGATGGAGGAGTGTACCGCTGGAGGATAGAAGGTGTGCCACTGGAGAGTGGAGACTAGGGTGTACCGCTGGAGAAGTGGCTAGGGTGTACCGCTTAAGGGAGTGGGCTAGGGTGTACCGCTGGAAGGGCTGAGGGATAAGAGTGCAGGGTCGAGACAAATAGAGTGGAGTTCATATGGGTAGGGGGAATTCAGAAGGAGTCCTCTTGTTTCTGCAGGTCTGATGGGAGACTTCAGAGGATCAATTTTCGGTTTTGTCGTGTGATTCAGCCCCAATTCACGTCCAATAGTGCAGTTCTTGGGGTCTTGTTCAGTTCAATTCCTTGAATTTTGTATAGTCCTTTTAGTTGATTAAAATGTCTCATTGTTGCTTAGTCCATCTGTTTGTTGCTTCTTTTCGTCTTTTAATTTATTGTTATTCCTGATGAGAATTCGACAGCACCTCCCCTTGACCCGGGAGGTAAGGGAATAATATGGAACATGCCTACAAGGAGTGACATGAACCAACAACTGAGGTGGGTGCCTGAGCAGCCACCTTAGGGGAAACTTCAAAAAACTCTGAAACAACGTCGGCCGAGAAATCGGTAGACTGACACAAGCTATGAGTACACTAGAGAAATGACAGCCAAGATATGCCGGGCTGGCAGTCCAAGGGTGTGCCGCTGAGGCAGCCAGGAGTGTGCCGCTGAGGCAGCTGGAGGGAGTGTGCCGTTGGGCAGACAGATGGGAAGTGTACCGCTGAGATAGCGAAAGGAGGAGTGTGCTGCTGGGCAGACCAAGGGAGGTGTACCGCTGGGCAAATCAGAAAGAGGAGTGTGCCGTTGGAAGACTTGAATGGTGTGGTGACTGGGGGGGGGGGTCGAATGGGTGTATGTATACCACTGGCTCTGCAGAAGGGGCAAAGGGATACTTTGGTCAGTGAGCGGATGCTACACACCGAGTAGAGGACCATAGCACTCTAAAGAAGCTGCATGGGAAGGAACAGTGGGGGATTATGTTGCAGAATATCACTGAGAGGAGGAGGAGGCCAGCCTTACATTATCAAGCCAGAAACACTGACTACCAAACTGGGTAGACCAATGTCGTAGGGAGGACAGGCGAAACAGAGAGTGAGAAGGTTGGGGAAGGATGTAACTCACGAACCGACGGTGAGGAGGAAACCACAAACACAATAAGAAGTAGGAACTAAAGGCATTCATTCATGGAGAATTCAAATGACAAAGGTCGTGACCCAGAGGCCAAGTGTAATACAGTGCATCCAAATCAACAGGGAGAAAGAAAAAAAACTACGTAGTGACAAGAAAAGGGAAAAAGAGTTTGGGAGAGGGTTGGAATGAGGAAGGGTGATCATCCCCTTCACTGCACTCCTTCCCTTCCCCCTCCATTACATATAGCCTTCCCCTCTCTTTTTTCTCTCTCTCTCTCTCTCTTCTACCTTCTTCTTCCTCTGCTGCTCTCTTGGAATGGGAGGTCTCCGCCTGTGTGTTCTTTTTTTTTTCCGTGAGAGCCCCTTTTATATGTGGGCCGTTAACGGGGAAGCCTCATGATGGCACTGCCATCCTAGGTTGACCCGAGTCCCATCTTCGTCAGGTAGAAGTGTCATGGCCGAATCACGGGGCGACACGATGGCAGGGCATTAGCTGGTGTCGAGGTGGCCAAGCTGCGCGCCAAGGGTCCCATCTATTGACCTTTGTGCCTCTTGCCGGTCTATACCGTTCTGGGGGTTGCAACGCTGTGCCGCTGGGGGGCATGAAGGCTTGCCGGGAGCGTGCCGCTGAGGGCTTAGACAGTGTGCCGCTGGAGGGCAGGATGGTCGTGCCGCTGGGAGGCTTGGACTGTGTGCCGCTGGAGGGCAGGGAGGCTGTGCCGTTGAGAGGGCGTTGGGGCTGTGCCGCTGGAGGCTTGGACCGTGCCATTGGAGGAGCAACAGGCGCGTCGCTGAAGGGCAATTAGGGTGTGCCGCTGAAGGCCGCTTGGAGCGTGCCGTTGAAAGGGGCACCAGCTCTGGCTTCAGGAACTCACAGTCGTGCATTCTTTGGGATATTTCTTCACCGTTAGGGACACGAGGGTGGGCCCATAGCAGTGTATTAATTCAAGAGGGTATCCTGTGTTTTCCTTGTCATTTAATGCGCCCGTGCAAATGTGAGGATTTGCCAGACTGTAGTATTCTCCCGGAGCCATGGATGGCCAGTCTCCCCGGGTCTTCTCTTTTAGACTTTGACATTAATGCGGGGGCTTGGCGGGACATATGGACGTATGATTTTATACGTCCACAAATGCCCCCCACCCACGGGCAACGCGGGCGAAGGATGAGCCCGACGGTACTCGCGGGTGTATCCGTTGAATTAACGTACATTCTTGAGCGTACGTTCGTAAGATATGTGACGTAGATATTACTATATATATTTATTATATTATCATCATTTATTATATGTATGTACATATATATATTCTCTCTCTATTTCTTTCTCTTTCTCCTTTTTTCCTTTTCTCTTTTTTCTCTTTTTTTCTCTTTTTTCTTTTCTTTTTTTTCTCTTTTTTTCTTTTTTTCTCTCTTCTCTTTTTTCTTTCTGTCTGTTTCCTTTTTGTTTCTTTCTCTTTTCTTGTCTCTTTTTTTTGAACCGGCTATAAGAAGGGCGGGGGAGTTCGAAACTCCCCCCCTTTCTTTTTGAATTCTCTCTCTCTCTCTCTCTCTCTCTCTCTCTCTCTCTCTCTCTCTCTCTCTCTCTCTCTCTCTCTCTCTCTCTCTCTCTCTCTCTGGCTCCCACTACCACCGTTGCCCCCCTCTCTCCCTTCTTCTTCTCCTTCCCTTCATCGCCGGAGGCCACCGCCGCTCGCCGTCGTCTTCCTCCTCTGGTGAGGGCGCTGGGAAGCCCCCCCCCCTTTTCTTCCTTCTCCCTTCTCCTTCCTTCTTTTCTTCTTCCGTTCTCCTCTTTCTTCTCTTTTCTTCTTTCGCTCGGGGGATGGCGGAGCCCTAGGCTCCTCCTCTCCCTCTTCTCTTTCCTCTTCTTCTCCTTCTTCTCTTCTTCTTCTTCTCCTTCCTCTTCTTCGTCCCTTCTTCTTCTTCTCTTTGGTATAAGGTGGAGGCGTCGGGGCGTGCCACTGACGAGGGCGCGGGTATGCCGTTGGGAGAGGGCACATGTGTGCCGCTGGAGACGGGGGCATGGATGTGCTGCTGGAGAAAGGGCACAAGTGTGCCGCTGGAGAAGGTGGGCACGGGGTGTGCCGCTGGAGAAAGGGCACGGGGCGTGACGCTGAGTAGGGGGCACGGGTGTGCCGCTGGAGGGGGCACGGGTGTGCCACTGGAGCTTGGCACGGGTGTGCCACTGACGGGAGGCACGGAGTGTGCCGTTGAGGGAAGGCACAGAGTGTGCCGCTGAAGGGGAGGCACGGAGTGTGCCGCCAGGGGGCATGGCCTGGGTGTGCCGCTGAGAGGCTCGGCCTGGGTGTGCCGCTGAAGAGAGGCACGGGGTGTGCCGCTGAAGGGGAGAAGAAGACTTCTTCGACCGGAGGACCTCCGGTGTCGCCCTTGGGCACACCGTGACTTTGTTGGGGCCGTCACTCCTTGTGGACGTGCACCCGTGTTTTCCCCGTACGCCTCCGGCCTAGGGGAAACTCTGCCAAAATTTCGTCAGAAATTATTGGCATTCTGTTTAGATCAATTATAGTGTAGCCTCTTTATAATTTCCTTTCTTTTTCTTTATTTGTCTCTTGTTCTGACTTGAGGTACCTTGCACCTTGCAGAGAGATGGCTGCCCTGAGAGATTCTGCTGCTTCTGCTGCTTCTGGTGCCGAGCACGTTCCCCCACTTCCGGTGCCAGCGGTTACCTAGTTTAATGTGGAGGACTTGGACAGGGAGCATGCTGACATAGCAGCGCTGGCCGGATTGTCGGGCTCCGACACTGAGACGATGGATTTTCACATTCTTACTCGGGTTGAAGGCATCATGACTTTTGACAGGGGTACGGGGGTGTACCGGAAGGACTTCTCGAAGGATAGGCATCTCATCTGCTTTCTGAAGCATCTCAGTCACCAGGAGAGGCAGAACTTCCGAGTTGTCAAGGAGGCCAAGCAAGCGATTTTGCGGTCCCGGGACAGCCTGCTCTACAGTGTTCCGAGGAGTATTCCGATGTATCTGGTGGGAGAGGCTCGAGAATGGAAACCCATCTTGGGACTTGAAGCCGTGCTGCCGACATAAGACAAATTAGTGTGGGCACCACAATTTACCCCTGCTCGGTGGGACACATCTGCCGGGCGGGTCCAGGGCGAACACCCCCGGTTCGGTCTGTTCTTGGCTCCATTAAAGTGGGGGTACAGGGAAGAACCCTTCTTACTGGATTGCTTGGCCATTCGATTCCAGCACGAACTGGCGCTGGGCTGGTTGGGAGAGCTAAGGCTCAAGGACGCACACACCTTTCGGGAGGGGGGCGTGGAATTCACGGAATATGTGATGTTCAATTATGCCCCAATCCTTATCCGGGCTGGCGTTTATCACAGTGTCTATGCCTCCCGATATAGCTACCCCATTTCCAAGGGCCTCTGCTATGGAATGATTGAAGTATTCAGTGCAGAGACTAACACCTTCTATCCGGCAGAGGGTGAGACTTCATTGGACTTGTGGAGTCTCAGTCAACTCAGTGGATTGCCCATTGACGGGGAGCCTTACGAAGAAGTCTGCCTCCCGGATCTGATCAAGGACGAGACCAACGGGGATGTCTACTACTCCCTCGGCTATTCATATCGGTACCTCATGAAGGCGTACCGAGACTTGTATCAACTGGCGCACGGCGAGAAGCAACCCCCTCGTGGAGACCGGAAGAGAGTCCGCATGACCTTGTGGCTGCAGTACTTCTATGACGGCCTGAAACAATACAAAGACTTCCCGCACATAGGCATTGCCGCCGCCAGCAAGAAGCGTGCTAAGCCGAAGGCTGATGTGAAGATCTCTTCCCGAGGGCGCCGAAGCGGGCCCAATCCGGCAGGGGTCGATCCGCTGACGCATTGTGCAACGTTCCTGACTTACTGGCTGTGCTCGTTTGCCATGCCGTATGGAGACGAGACCGTCATCCGATCGGATGCGATCTACCCAGCCTGTCAGATGGCCTAGGGTATCAAGCTGTCTCTATGTCCAGCTACCCTGTGTCTGATATACAAGGCGTTCGGGGATGTCAACGCTCACCAGTTCCCGCGACAGGCGCGATATGTGTGCCCACTGCATTTCTTCAACCCGTGGGTCTGTTCCTTGTTTCCAGAGTTCGCCCCACGCACCATTCAAGGCTGGGGGATGGTTCCACGGATGCTGGAGTTCACGAGTGTGGCGTCAAACTCGACGTCCATGCGATTGTATGACATCCGGGGCAAGCTGACGACGGTGCCCCTTGATAGTGCAGGCACTATTCATTTCTGGACCCTGGCCGCTCACTCCAGCCCACTGGTAAACAGCAATCGGGAATGCAGAGACGACCAAGTGGCAAAATATGTACACCCGATCAGCCAGGAGAACGTGGTTCGCCCGCTATTGGAACCGGAGCTCAGGGCCTGGGCGCTGTCTATTCGTCCAAGTGTACTGGCTTTCCAAAAGGGGGACAGTTTGTTGCTGGAGCCGTACTATCCCTTTCGATTCGGTAGGAATTTTGGGTATGATCAACATATCCCGGCATACAGTGCTCGCTTTGACCTACCGGTGCGAAGTCTCCGAGGGAGCCCTACTGCTGAGACTGCCCGAACCTGGTGGGATTTCTTTCATCGGGCAGACACTGCCAGCTTCAGGGTACCGGCCTCGGGTCAGATTCCGCGGGTGACCCCGGAGTATGTTAAGTGGTGGAACGCCCGGACAACCTTCTACCGATTATCCCGGACCGACTGTTGGGATGGAGCAAAGAGGAGGTTTCTGAGCCGGCAGCCAGTGCCGGTACTTGATATCGACCTGGAGCATCTCCTCTGGTTGAGGCAGGGCAAAGAACAGGAAGTGGTTGCGTACATGATTGCACGCAATAGGGCTCGAGAGGCCAAGCTAGCACCGCAGGCTAAGCTGCCTCCGGTGACGAAAGATGATTTCAAAAGGACCCTGCGGAACCTTTGCCATGTGGGGAGTGACCACCTGGAGCTGACCAACTATCCATTTCCCATGGAGGAAGAAGGCACCCCTGCGAGGAGCTGGCGCCCGGAGAGGGACCCACTTTGTCCCTATCGCACCTTTGTGAGGAGGGAAGAACGGGAACCAGAGAACTACAAAGACACCACATGGCTCTACGTCCTCCTCCGAGTACATGGGTTGAAGATTGAAGATCCGGGGGCGGCCATCTTGGGCAAGCGCCTCCATATCATCTATTATTATGCCGAGGGATGGGGGATGGACCATTTCAACCTCTTCTGCCACTTGGGCACCAAAAAGCACGCGGACCTGGCCGCCCTCGCCGATCGCTGCCAGAAGATTGAAGATGTATGCTGGCCGGTCCGGGAGGCGGCTCGTCGGGACAAGGAGTCGACCCTCAATTATTGGCTGATAACGCTGCGGTTGTACACTAGCCCACATGGTACTTAATGTTCTCTTCTTTCCCTTGTGTTCTTCAATGTTGACCTTCCTTGAATACTGGACGTTGATCGGGTCTTTTTTCTCCTTCTTTCTTTTCTTTGAACAGACCACCCTGACAGTGTCCAGATGGCGACGTATCGCAGTCTTCTGCGGCAGGCAGGGAAACCTGCTTACTTCGAGGAGGCGCCAGCGGTTCCGACCACGGCTCCCTTGCCTCCGCCTGCGAAGAGGTCCTGGGCGAAATCGCCTATGAAGAAGACAGTAGACGCCGCCAAGGCGGCTAGGCGGAGGGAGGCAAAGCGACAAAAGACGGAGGCTGGGTGACGGCCCGAGAATCCGATTACCGGGAAGGCCCGATAACCCGAGACTCGCACCGCCGCCCACGAGCCGGGAGGGCTCGGAAGGGCTAAAAAGGAGCGAGACTCGCACCGCCGCCCACGAGCCGGGAGGGCTCGGAAGGGCTAAAAAGGAGTGTGGAGGCACAAAGAAATAGGAAATAAAGCAGGACAATTCAATAATTAACAGAAATAAATAAACAACTACAACAGAGTCCAGTCCAACAGAAAGTACAGTCTAAAGCAGTAAAACGTACCACGTGCCAAGTGAACACTCGGCCCGGCAAGCTGGCAACTAAGAACCTCCGCACAGCACCCTCGAACCACGAGGAAGAACCGCCACACCTAAAACGCAGGGGTGAGCCTTCTGTCACTGGCCCAGTAGGGATCCCGCGGAACCCCAACTGAGAAACAACGGCAGAAGGAAAGCTACGCTAGCAAAACGGCAACGGAAAGAAGCAACCACGAAAGCAGGAAAGTAACTACGGTGGTCGGCAAAACCTCGGCTCTACAGCTACTCCTACTGTACCAGAAAACACGACGCAGTCTCCCGTCGGGGGACAACCAAGCCACGCCCCCGACCACCCGATTCCATGATCGGGGACTACCAGACGCGAACCACCCTAGCCATGCTACTAGGAAAACGCCACGATACCTCCGTAGCGGAGGCCTGCCCTCGCCAAAAGGGCCCAAGCCAAAACCACACGGTCAGAGAACACGGTCACGACCTCACCGTCGTGAACACAACACTGTCTGGGAAAGGCCCTCGGTGACGCTCACCGAAAACCCCAGACCACGACTCCGGGAACACTCCCGAAACCACTCACGAAGTCCCGTCCCGCGGACAGAAACAAAACCCGGTGCACGATAACCCACGTCACGTGACAGGAGCACCACCCACTAGAAGAACGACCGGATGCGTCCCCTGACGTCTTACACCGCGCCACAAGTGTCTAGCTACTACGCCCCAGGCGTGAGACTCAGACACACTCAGTAACCAGTACCACAAAACAAGGACTAGTTGGGGTCGCGCCTGCCGGCGCCGTCCGACGCCCCCAACCTCGTGTGCACACTCAGACCATACGCCCTAGGCCTATCCTCTAGCTGGTATTTCCCCCTAAACCCGGACTCGGAAGTACGCGGGGGCCCTGCGGTAACCAGCCTACTCACCGCCTCTCTCGGGTACGCCGCTCAGCCACTCCCAGGCGAGCCAGCACACGCGTGCCGTGGGAAAGCTACGACTAGTGGTAGGGTCACAGAACGTGGACACAGAAAACCACGCACGCACCCATTGCGAGTAACATGGAGTAACAGGTGGCACGACGCCACCAGACTACAGATGGTCCACTAGACCTACGAAACCCAACGGCCTTTGAGTCACAAGACTCGGGGTCAAGACCGTTGCACACGACAGCACTGAGCCGTCAATCTGGCCTAATCCCTAGGTCCAAAACCACAATGCGATGACTCACGAGGCGAATCGCAATCACCGAGACCATTCCCCCACCTGGGAACTCAGGAGACCTCCAGTCCCAAGTTAGGACATGGACTCGCGGTTCACAGGCCATACACACGGCCCACGCGGAAACCAAAGAAGCACGATTCCCTAGGTAGCCTGCAAGCTGCCACACTGATTCCCCAACCCTGGGAAAAAATGAGAACCCTCCAGCACCAGGCTGGGCAGCTAGACTCGCAGTCCAAGGCCACATACATGGCCCACTCAAAACCAACTCCCGGAGAAACCACGACGTGCGGGGAAACCTCGCCGCACTCACACCGATACACGGTGACTCGATCTGGCAAGAACACGGAAGCCCGGAACACCTGGGGTCACCCGGACCCACCAACCCTGTGGGCACGCTTATCGAGGTAGCACGGTACCTCCAGGCGCCCCAAAACACCGTAGCAAAACCCACGGGGTGCCCGGAACACCCACAAGGCCAAAGGTCGACCACTGGGTCATAACCGGGTCGACCGGAGACCAACACAACACAATCGGAACACAAGAAGGTCACCCTGAGCCTTAAGCTCACGGGGAACGCTAATCGAGGTAAACCAAACCTCTGGACACCCAAAGACACGGTCACGGAACTCCACTGGGTGTCCGAGACACACACGGCTCAAGGGAAACACAATCAGCCGTAGACTGCCCGCCCCGGGCAGCCCGACAGGCCACCCCAAGAACGCGCTACACATGCATAGCGCGTTCAGCAAGAACGCGCTATGCAAACCTAGCGCGTTCATCAGGAACGCGCTACAGGTCCATAGCACGACCAAACCAGGTCGCGCTATGATCCTATAGCGCGACAACCAAAAACGCGCTGGGACCCAAAAGCGCGACAAGAACCGCCTTACTATTCATCTTCTCCGATGAACGCGCCCCGTCGGGGCAGCGCGACTCTCAAGAACGCGCTACCTAAAGGTAGCGCGTTCTCAGTCCGCGCCTAAAACACGGTGAGAACCACGGGAAAAATCATTCCACGCCCCGTTCACCCCCAGGTGAAGGGGAAACAAAAGGGGAAACCTTCACCAAGCCCCTAGGCATGCATCTAAACCCCTGGATTGCCCAAAAACACAGTAAAACGAAAGATCCGGCTCACACCCCAAAAATATACATTTTCCCCAAATCACCCCGTTTAGCCCGCTCGGCTCGCCACGGCCTACAAAACTCGCGGGAAATGAAGTACGCGGGTTGAGGGTCCATCTCCCTACCTCCACCGAAGATTTCGCGCACCGTGGATGCCGATCCACGAAGAAACACCGCTTAAACCCTCGCCGGTTCACGATCCCACGAACCGCCTCCACCACGCCTCCACCGCTCGATCCTCGTCCCGTCCCCGCCCGCATCCTCGCCCGCGCCGCCTCTAGCTCGCCCCCGTCCCGCTCCGTCGGCCGCCGGAGAAGAGAGGGGAGAAAGGGAGCGTGAGAGAAGAGAGAGGGAGGGAAAAAGAAGGTTATATATATAGAAAATCCGAAAATTCCCGAAAATACCGAAAAATAGAAAATCACATTTCCGCAATCCTCGGAACGCACCGATTGCAACGGTACCACTCGCGCCCTGGTGAACGGCCCGGTTCACCCGCAACGAGGTTCCGAAGGAATCACCTAAACACACACCGGAAATCGGAAAACACACGCGAAAAAGCCGCGGAACGCTTCCGGGCCTCCGAAACAACTCCGGATCGCGTCGATCCGAACACAAAAGATGTCCGAAACGAAATTTCGGACACAACAGAGTCGGACACTCTATAAAACTAGATATGAGACCCACGAATAAGGATCCAAAAAATCCGGGGCATTGCAGCCAAAGCCGCATCGACCACTCCCCCAGCACCTTTGATCTCTTCTTTCGAGGAGTTCGAAGTTGTTCGAGCCGAGCCGAGTAGGCCCGCAGGTTGGGTCTTTTCCGACCTTCGAGGCTCCTCAGGGTTTATTTAAGCATTAAGAGGGCCGCTCCCTGTAACACATGTTTTTTCGTTCCAGCCGCCATCGAGAGGCCCACTTCTGTATCTATCCCGGGCGTGGGTGAAGCTGTGACCCAGGGGGCCGCGGGGTCCATCGAGGAGACCTTCTTCGTCTCAATTCCCACCGTCGAAGTCGAAGGAGGTATATCACTTTCTTGTTGGTTACTTTGATTAGTCTTCTCCATTCCTTGAAGCCTTGGGGCCTATCTGACCTTGGATCTCGCCTTGCTTGGGAAGGAGCTGATGTAGTAGTCCCTCAGCCCGACGTGATCTTTGCAACATCCCGATTTGAACATACGTACAAGAGGAAGGGGCGGCGGTCCGGGAAGTCGTGGCTGCCTGTCCAGCGCGATGACGAGCCAACCCCGGATGTTGGGACGGGGGCCGCCTTGACAAGCAAAGAGGTGCCCACTAGCACTAAATCTTTGTCAGGTGAAAAGGTAGAGTACGGCTACTCATCTGACGAAGTGCTTTCGACTGAGGGTGTACCCGGGGAGCCCAGCTTTCAAGTTCCCACCTGGAAAGCCCGGTACTACCTATTTCTCTTAGCCTGGTGAAGCAGGCGCTTGTAAGTGCGAACTTGTTAATTCAGGTTTCCTTCTTGAGGCCATCAACTAACCTCCTCAATATTATTGTCTTCGGCTCCCAATAGGAACAGGTCCCGCCAAAAGATGCAGACATCCACGTCCCGGGGTCAGAAGCTATCAGGCGAGAGACAACTGTCGCGGCTTTGGACATATTGGCGTCCCTAGTCGAGGCTGTGCGGAGAGAAGAGGCCGCGGCGAGCTCGGGTGCTTCCGCCTCGACATCCGAGGTCCTGCTCCGGGAAGGAGTGATAGTGGTAAGTGCACGCCTTCCTCTCTCTCTTCCTCCTGTCCTATCCTCAGGCTTTCCCTCGAGGTTGCTGATTTATTTGAGGTAATACAGGCTCATGCCTCGAAGGGAGCTGTGGAGGTTACTATCCCAGCCATCGAAGCCCTGGAGGAGGGGGAAATAGCACCGGAGATCGAGGTGCAAGTGTCGGTGGTACCCGAAGCCGAGACTCTGGAGGAATGGGAGGTGGTACCGGCAGCGGAGACCTGCGGGGAGACAGTTTCTGAAGTCGATGCCCGGGGAGAGATAACGCCGGAGAGTAGCATAGTGCCGATGGGCGAGGTAAACATGGGGATCCATTCGGCTTCCTTGAGAATTCAAGGATTTATTCCAATTGGCCAATGGCTAACCTCTCTTCACATGGTTAGGGAATAACAACGTTCCGCGGAGCGCGCGCACCTCGGGGTCGTAAGGCCGTTCCCAGGTGGAGCTCATCTTTCCGCGTTCATGCGGCGAAGAGACTGAAGACGCTCCTGGGGCCGAACACGGTGTCCTTGGCATCTCTTCTGCGAATGGGAGCCATCTCACGGCTCGTGATCCCGCTGCCACCAATCCCGACGTCGGTCGTACCCGAGGAAGCCCGACTCCTGGGGAGGATATTGACGATCCTCAATGAACATTTGGGGGGATTCCGGGCGGGCGAAGATGAAGCCCTTTCGGGAACAATAGTAGACCCGCCTGTCGTTGATGCCCTATCTGCCGAGGTCGTCATTCCTATGCTTCCGGTCTGCGGGGATGCCATGGACTTAGAACCTGCTGAGGAAACAGAGGCCGGAGCAACTTCGTCCATTGTAGCACCGGATTCGGTCTTTGCGACCGCTCATTCTTCCGACAAAGTCATGATTCTGGTTTCGACGGAGGGGACGACATCGTCGGACTTGGAATCTACGCAGTCGATGGCGCTAGAGCAGCCGCTCATCATGGCGGCGCCAGACGCCTCTGTTGCGGTACCTCCTTCATTTTTGGTGGTGGCTGGCCAGGGGTCATCTTCGGAGTCCGAGAGGCCCCTCCTTTCGGCCCAGACACTTCCAGGTAGCTCGGCCATGGTCGACGCGGAGCTGTGGGCGGCTGTGGACAGCCAAGTTAGCTTCGACCCACCAATCGTCCCTTCTATCAGCCACGTGAGCTAGGATCTGCCAGTCCACCAGACCCTATTGGTATTGCGCTCTATGGTCGTTGCCAACCCAACGCTTACATACCAAGGCGTAAGGGCTATTGTGGAGCAGCTGACCAAAGCACTACAAATGATGGGCTGCCCATTGGAGGAATGGTCGCGACATATTCTGCTACTATTGAAATACGTAAACCGTCGTGCATTCCTCGAGACGCAGGTCCCAATTGAGCTTACAGCCATTGGCGCTCAGAGGGACGAATATCTGGAGGCTCTGACGGTGCGGAGGGGCAGCAGGGAGCAACACTTGGAGGCCTTGGACAGGTGTAATGCCAACATCCACGCCTTGGAGAACCGGATAGAGAAACTTCGGGGTTGGCTGGCCTAGGCTGAGTCTGACCTGCTCAAGGTCGAGACGAGTAAGGCCAGGGAAACTGAAGAGCTGGACGTTGTCGAAGCAGTAGTGGCCTCTGTGGTGACCAAGCTGGAGCGCCTCGACGCGCAGGAAAACCGCCTGCGTGAGATGGTGAGCTTCCCCTACGTCGGGATCCTTCCCTTCGAAGACATCTTCCGGGGACTAGACTAGCCGCCGGTCCCCCTTCCATCCCCTTTTTTTTGCATGTAACACCAGGGTCTGCCCCGAGGCCAGTGTAGTTTCTTTTTTTTTTAAAGAATATAATACAATTATTCCACGTGCCTCTTGTATGCGTGTGATGTTGGGCAATCTCTTCCTCCCTTTTCTCTTTTATTTTCCTTGCTATGTGATGGGACGCAAGTCCACACTAACAGCTTATCTTGGGAGAACCCGGTGAGGTTCGCAGAGGAACATAGGAGAGTGCTCGCCCCTTCCAGAGGAGAGACGAGGATACCACTCCACCATGTCCATCAAGCGACTCATCCGAATGATGTCACCGGTATGTTCGACCTGACCAAATTGATCCAACCTTGGAGGGGCGGAGAGAAGAGTTTGTTCATCCAACGACCCAGACGGGAGGTCTTGGTCAAAAGGGGTTGTTCGTCGCTCGAAGGGACGGAGAGAAGAGTTTGTTCGTTCAACGACCCTGATGGGAGGTCTTGGTCAAAAGAGGGTTGTTTGTCTGTGCCGACAGAGTGCCGATGACAGGTGTGGTCTATTTGTCTCTTGATGTGTTCGTTGGTACGGGTTGGTGCCAACACAAGGAGAATAGTTGATTCCCCGATCCCGGGCGAAAGGTCCGGCTGGGGTATTCTTCGTCAATACCGACAAAATGTCAAGGGCTAACAAGACTGATTTGTTTATTGAAAAGTTCGTTGGTACGGGTTGGTGCCAATCGCAAAGGGGAAGGGTTGATTCTCCGATCCTGGGCGAAAGGTCCGACTGGGGTATTCTTCGTCAATGCCGACATAATGTCAAGGGCTGACATGGTTGATTCGTTTATTGAAAAGTTCATTGGTACGGGTTGGTGCCAACACAAGGAGAAGGGTTGATTCCCCGATCCCGGACGAAAGGTCCGGCTGGGGTATTCTTCGTCAGTGCCGACAGAATGTCAAGGGCTGACAGGGTTGATTCGTTTATTGAAAAGTTCGTTGGTACGGGTTGGTGCCAACGCAAGGAGAAGGGTTGGTTCCCCGATCCCGGGCGAAAGGTCCGGCTGGGGTATTCTTCGTCAGTGCCGATAGAATGTCAAGGGCTGACAGGGTTGATTCATTTATTGAAAAGTTCGTTGGTACGGGTTGGTGCCAACGCAAGCAGAAGGGTTAATTCCCCGATCCCGGGCGAAAGGTCCGACTGGGGTATTCTTCGTCAGTGCCGATAAAATGTCAAGGGCTGGCAGGGTTGATTCGTTTATTAAAGGAGGGCTAAGCCCCCCTCCCCTTCTCTTTCCTTCCTTTCTCTTTTTTTTCTCTTTTTCTCTTCTTCTTTTTTTTTATTTTCCTTTCTCTTCTTTCTCTTCTATTCCTTTTCTTTTCTTTTTACTTTTCTTTCCTTTTTCCTTCTTTTATTTTCTCTTTCTTATTTTCTCCTTTTTTTTCTTTTCTCTTATCTTCCTTCTCTTCCCCTTTTCTTTTTTTTTCTCTTATCTTCTTTCTCTTCCCCCTTTTCTCTTTTTTTTCTTCTTTTTTTTCTCTTTTTTTTGAATTACATTGTGAGTAATGACAAACCATCCAAGCAATTGAAATGCAAATTCACCTACTGTGGGGCGAGAGAATGTATTATTCATTGAAGGGAGGAATTGGAGCGTGGTACAACCTCAGATGCCTACCATTAAGGGGTGGAAACTGGACCTCCCCCCGATGGTCGACTATCACATATGCTTCGCCTTCATAAACCTTTTGGATTACATAGGGTCCAAGCCAATTCTCATTCAGCTTGCCCTTGGGGTTGGAAGCCATGACTTCCCTCCTTTTGACCATAATGAGGTCACCCTTCTTGAATTCACGCTCCTTGACGAGCTTGTCGAAGGCGCGAGCTATTCGGGCCTGATAGACCTGGATGTTCTGCTGGGCTCGGAGCCACTTCCCCTCCAGGTTGGAGAGCTCTTCGAGCCTTCGCTCGACATTTGTTTGCTCTTCCTGGACTAACCCGTGTTGGATTGCGACTCGAAGGGAGGGTATTTCTAGCTCAATGGCGATGAGTGCCACTGAGCCATATACTAAAGAGAAGGGTGAACAACCCGCTGAAGTTTTGTGTACAGTTCGATACGCCCATAGGGCCTCATACATTTTCTCTTCCCAATCCCTCTTATTAGAATTAACAATTTTGGACAGGAGAGTACAAAGAGTTTTGTTGAAAGCTTCAGCCAAACCATTGGCTTGCGGGTTGTAGGGGCGTTGACGTCCTCCAGTCGATCTTGTACTTCTCTGCCAACTGGTAGACTTTTTGGTTGCAGAAGTGACTTCCATTATCTGAGATAATTCGGTTCGGCGTGCCAAACCGGAATATGATATTACGCCGGACAAATCTGGCGACGATCTCCCCAGTCACTTCTCTCAAGGCAACGGCCTCTGCCCAATCGGAGAAGTAGTCAGTTACAGGTAAAATGTATTTGCACCTGGCGGATGACGCGGGTAGTGGGCCCACGACGTCTGTTCCCCACTGGGCGAAAGGCCAACTGGGTAGTGTCGGATGCAGCGGCACGGGTGGCCTACTGGGCACCTTGGCGTGCTCCTGACATTTCTGACAAGACTTGACGTACTCGTAGCAGTCATCAAACATTGTCGGCCAATAGTAGCCAAGCTTTTTTATTTCAATTTTCATCTTTGATCCCGCCTGGCGTGCACCTACTATCTCGGCGTGGACCTCTTTCATGACTCTCCAAGCTTCTTCAGTGGATAGGCATCACAGGAGCACTCTCCGTTTGGCCTCTGCCATAATTCGGAATAGGATCCCATTCCGGACCTCATAAGAGTCCTTTGTTCTGATCAGCTTGATCTTCTCTTCTCTCCGCTTGGGCAGTTGCTGGTGTTTAAACCATTGCATGAGGGGGTCCCTCCAGTCAGGTAGGCTGACGGCTTCTGCTGCAGTGACCTCCAGTTCTTCTTCTTCTTCTTCTATCATGCTAGGCACCTGGCGCTGATTCACCACCCGGATGCTAAGAGATCCATCAGGTGGGACTGCTAGTGAGCTTGCCAATTTTGCCAGTGCATCGGCTTGTGCGTTATCCCCCCTGGCATCATGGCCTATCTCAATAAGGTAGAATCGCTCCATGAGCCGCTTCGCTTTAGCATGATAAGGGAGCAACTCTGGTTTTTGGACATCGAATTGCCCCTAGACTTGCTTGACGACTAGTAACGAATCACCAAATACTTGCAACATTTTGATCTCCATTTGCAAAGCGACTTGGAGACCGATAATTAAAGCCTCATACTTTGCTTCATTATTTGTGCATGGTTTATTGATAGAACATGATGTATGCAATACTTCTCCCTCCGGGGATTTAAGGACGATGCCGGCCCCTGCCCGCACTTTGGCATGTTCGGATGGGGTTGTTTCCGTTCTCGAAGCTCCATCAAAGTGCAGCTGCCAGGCTATCTGTTGGACTTGGTCCACCTCCAGTGTTTCATCTTCAGGCAACTCTGTAGCCAATGGGGAGTCTTCGGGCACAGGATGTGCTGCAAAGAATTTGGCCACGGCTTGACCCTTAACGGCCTTCTGCGGCACGTAGGTGATATCAAATTCCATTAGCAGTACGGCCCACTTGCTGAGACGTCCCTTCAGAACCGGCTGGGAGAGAATGTGTTTAACTGGGTCGGCCTTGGAGATCAGGCTCACTTCATAGGAGAGCATGTAATGCCTCAGCTTCTTGATTACGAAGACCAAGGCGAGACAAACCTTCTCAATTGGGGTGTATTTTACTTCTGCCCCCACTAGCCTTCGGCTAAGATAGTAGAGAGCCCGCTCTTTTCCCTCATCATTGTTCTGGGCGAGCATTGCCCCCAGTGAACATTCGGTGGCGGCTATGTATAGAATAAGCGGCCTCCCCTTGACAGGTGCCCCCAGCACGGGCGGGGTCTTCAAGTAATCTTTCAACCGATCGAAGGCTCTCTGGCATTCCTGGTTCCAGTCAAAAGGTGCATTTTTTATCATCAGTCTGTGGAATGGCTGATAGCGCCCTGATAAATTGGAGATAAATCTTTGGATGTAAGCCAGCCGGCCTTGCAGGGATCTTAACTCTCCCAACTCCTTCGGAAGAGGTATCTCCTGGATAGCTTTTATTTTTAAAGGGTCGATCTCGATCCCTCTATATCGGACAATGAAGCCGAGGAACTTTTCGCTGGAGACGCCAAAGGCACACTTCATCGGGTTCATTTTCAGCTCGTACTGTCGGAGTCTTTCAAAGACGACCCCGAGGTCCTTCAGGTGATCTTCTCTTTTCTTCGACTTGACGACCAAATCGTCAATATAGCATTCGACTTTGTCGTATAGCAGCTCGTCGAATATTTTGGTCATCGCCCGCTGGTAAGTAGCGCCGACGTTCTTGAGGCCGAAGGGCATTCTTTTGTAGTGAAATATCCCTTTGGGTGAGCGAAAGGCCGTGTGAATTCGATCGTTCTCAGCTATCCAGATTTGGTTATAATCGGACGATCCATCCATGAAGGACAATGCCTCGTGGCCAGTAGTTGCATCAATCATGACTTCAGTGACGGGCACCGGAAAATCATCTTTTGGGCAGGCTTTATTCAAGTCGCGGAAGTCTACGCAAATCCTGATCTATCCATTCTTCTTCTTCACCGGCACAATGTTGGCCAACCAGGTGGTATACTGATTTTCAGCTAAAAAATCGACATCTATGAGCTTGTCGACTTCTTTGTAAATCTGGTTTATTAACTCCGGCCTCATATGCCAGGGAGATTGCTTCACCGGTTCTACCTTGGGGTCGATGGCCAGAATGTGTTGGGTCACACCGGGGCTTAGACTGGGCATCTCCCTGTAGTTCCAGGCAAAACAGTCCCGGAACTCTTGCAACAACTTGATATATTGTTCCCTCTCCTGTGGAGGAAGAAGGGCACTTAGAAAGGTCGGCCTGGGGTCGCCCTTCGTGCCCAAGTTAACTTCAATAAGTTCATCTACCGTGGCCTGGCCGCCATCTTCAATTTCCGGCGGTGCCGGCAATAGGTCGATGAAATCCTGGTCTTCGCCATCTTCTGCTTCAAGGACGCCATAGGTGTCACCCTGCTCAGCCTCGTCGGGCAATGAGACTTTGCTGGCATCCCCCGCCTTCGGGCTCGCGGGCCGTGGCTTCGAGGGGTCCTGCTATGCTGGGAAGTAAAGGATTTCTCCGGGGTCTTCTTAGTAATCATCATAGATGGCTCTAGCAGGGGCCACAGTGATGGATTGCCGCACTAGGGGCGGGTTCTCCGCCGGTGGCCGAGGTTGTGGGTTCTCAGCTGCATCTTCAAGAATCTGGTGTTGAACTGACACCATGTAAACACCCTTTTCGTGGCTGCATGCCACATGGGGGCGTGGCGGAGCCACCACATAATCTCTCATTCTGAGCTCATCTGTCCCAATCAAATCTTGGGCAATATCCTTGAAGACGTAGCAGTCTTCGATAAAGTGGCCTAGTATTTGGTGATAAGGGCAGAACAAGGGGTCACCGCTTTTGCGAGCATCTTGCGGCCTCTTGGACCTTGGGAGGGAGACCTTGCCATAGTAGCAAGCCCACTCAAAAATTCCTCGGGTTTTATTCCTAGGGAAAGAGTAGGGTCTCTGCATCCTCTCCCGTAGCGTAGGGTTTCGCTCGGCCGACCGTCTGACCGGGGGAGCAGCTACATCCTTAGCCTCCCTTTTCAGGTGCACGGGGGCATTCGGGACGGTGTTCGGGGACTGGTGTGTGCCGATGCTCTGTTGGCATAGGATGCCCCTGATGAGGTCAGACACGAGTGCAGTCACTTCTGCCAAGTGAGCCTTCAGCATTTCAATTTCTCGCTGCTGTTGATAGCACAGGGCAAATAGGGCAGAGTCGCACCGAGGGAGGTCCGGGGTTCGGCTTGCTTCCCCATCCTTTGCATCAATATCAGATGAGGGCAATGGCGCACCGCTGCTGCGGTCATTCGGGGTTGGTCCTTCAGAAGAGGATGGGGCCTTCCCCTTGTTCCTGCAGGGAGGTGGATTCCATAGGAATACCTCTTCATCCTGCTCTTCATTAGCCGAAGGCTTAAGGTGATGGCGACCTTCAACTTCTTGTGAAGCTGCAGCGCCTGTGAGGCTATCACCACCCAAAGCCGAGACTGATATCACGTCGGCTTCATAGGAGTCTTCTAATGAAAAACCTAATCCTGGATGTTGGGTGATTTGCAGTAATCTTCGGTCCAGGTTTGGTGGGTTCCACATCCTTTTGAACATGTCCTTCCGACTGAAGAGCTGGCAAAATAGGAATCCCTTATTTTCTGGTCATTCTGGCTATACGGCCAGTTATGTCAGGCAGTCCCGTGATCGGGACAAGTGGGTCATGCAATTCGTCGGGGAGTTTACAATCATCGTCCCCTCTGACCGGGTGCTCATCGACCACATAGAAAATAGTAGACCGTCCTCCGGGGTTAGGCACCTCAAAGGTCTTCAATGGTTCAACCACTTTGCAGTCAGCTTCTGCGAGAGGCTTGATGATCCCAAACGGGACCCTGATGTCCTCCAGCAAGTCTTCGAGGTGTGGCAACCCCGGTGCAGGGTAGATGGAAAGGGGAGTGGCTTTGAACACTCCTTCTGCCCCAGAGACAAATGACACTTGGCGGGAAGCCACGTAGCCTGGCGGCAGTGGAGGGAACCAGCTGTAGGGCTCCGCCTTCTTCTTTCCCTTGTCCAGGGTGACTCGGGGAGCTTGCTTCGGCTTCTCTAGATACAAATTGGCGTCCGAGAGATGGCACTCAAACACCTCAAAAGGGCGGTGGTCAGCGAAGATTCTCTCCTCCTTCCCGTTGCCGGGGTACTTGATGCATTGATGCAGTGTAGACGACACTACCATGTTTTGGTGTAGCCAAGGCTAGCCGAGCAATGCTTTGTAGGAGGTGCTGGAGTTAATCACATGAAATTGGACCTTAGTTGTGAAATCGCCGAGAGAGAGGTTGAACTCTACAATCCCCATGGGGACCTCGCACTTCTGGTTGAAGCCAGCAATCTTAACATTCTTGACCTCGATCAAGTGTACATCAAAGTAATGTTTCTGGTATATCCGGTAGGGGAGTATGTTCACTGCCGCCCCAAGGTCAATCAATACTCTATTGATGGGATGCCCATTCAGCTGCCCCGTCATGTAGAGTGGCCTATTGTGACTGCAGGTAGACAGGAGCATATCTTCTTCTGTAAAACCCACAGCTATCTCGGGTGACATTTCTGTAAGGCAGGCTTCCACATATGCTGGTGTCTGGAGCGCTGCGATGACGGCCCGCCGTGTCTCTTCATCTAGGGACAGAATCTCCCAGACGGTGAACCTGGCTGGGATCTTCTTCAGCTGCTTGACTATTCTATTGCTAGCTCGGACCTAGAGCAACTTCATCTCTTCAGCTCTACTGTGCCTGCCCCCAGCCTGGGCCTAGGGAGCCGGCTCAGCGGGTGCTTCCTCCATTGGGTCAGGTATCACTTGAGCTTGCAGAGCCTGTTGGGTCACTTCCTTCTCTTGCATGAACTCGGCAAGGTTCGTGATGTTGTCAGGTTCTTCCCTTAACTGAGAAGGAATTACTACCAGCGGGGCCGGGAGGCTACTTGCTTCTTTGATCTGCTGAGATTCGCGGGGGCATGACTGCCTTCCCCCTTGAGTCGTGAGAAACTCAATAAATGAAGGGATATTCTGGCCGACCGACTCTCCGGGGTAGAGACCCAAGGGAGGGGGGATCTCCATGCCTTGGACCCTGGGTTCAGGGATATGATATGGTTGTTCTCCCCTAAGCAGGATGTTATGGTCGGCCTGAGGAGGGGCGTCTGTAATGTTTCAGATCTTTCGGATCCTGTTTTGTGGGTCCCGGATCTGGTTTTTCGGAGTGTCCGACTCCGTTGTGTCTAAAATTTCATTTCGGACATCTTTTGTGTACGGATCGGTGCGATCCGGAGTTGTTTCGGAGGCCCAGAGTGCGTCCGCGGTTTTTCCGTGTGTGTTTTCCGATTTTCGTGTGTGGGTTTTGGCAGATCCTTCTAAATCTTGTTGCGAGTGAACCGGGTCGTTCACCTACCCGCGAATGGTACCGTTGCGATTAGTGCGTCGAGAGGATCAAGGAGGTGTATTTTTCTATTTTTCAAGATTTTTCTGATTTTCTGGATTTTCTATAAATACCAACCCCTTTTTCTTTTTCTTTTCCACCTTTTCTTTTTCTTCTTTTTCTTCTTTTTCTTCTTCTTCTTCTTCCTTCTTCTTCCCGTTGGAGCGCCCTCCCCACCGCGCACCGTGCTTCCTCCCCGGGCGACCGAGACGCGGCCTCCCTCACTCCGGCAATGGCGTGGCGGCGGCGGCTGGGGCAAGGCGGTCCCGGTGGTGTTCTTTTCGCAGCGAGAGGCGGGGCGTTCGTGGGTCTAAAAGCTTCTTCCTTGATTTCGACGTCGATTCGACGGAGCTTTCGCTCCATTGAGGTAGGGAGATGAATCCTTATGCTCATCCCGTCGTTCCCCGTGATTTGTAGGCCGAATGGGAGCCGAGAGGGGCGTTTTTGAGCGGGTTGGGACAAAATCATGATTTGGGGAGAGTTCGCCCGATCTATAGATTTAGCCCGTGATTTCGCATTTTGATGGTCTAGAATCATGCTAGGGGTCCCCATGGGTCTTCCCCTTTGATTTTCCCCTCTCCTTTGGAGGCATGGGGGCGTGGTTTGAATTTTTTGGGCGTTTCACGCCGTTTCGCCGTCAGGTGGGTGTAACGGTCCTTCCAGGGACCGTCACACGGTGTAACGCACCCAGGGAGGCGCGTTACACCCCCTGTTTAAGCCGTTGGGGGTCTGTGGATGTGACGGCCCCACGATAGACCGCCAAGGCACCGTGTCACGCTAGGGCTAGACCGTTAGGGCCTTCTGACCGTTGGCTTTTTGACCGTTGGGGGTTCAAGACTGTGACGCACCAATCCTGGCGCGTCACAGCCATGTAACGCCCCAGTGGGGGCGCGTCAGAGCAGACGACCCCACTACCCTGACGCGTCCGGTCTAGACCGTCAGGCACTGTGACGGCCCCGAGTGGGTGCGTTACAGTTGGATTTTTCACCGTGGCTCGTGACGGCCCAGGGCTGCACCGTTAGAGCCCTGTGACGGCCCAGCCCTGGACCGTTAGAGCCCTGTGACGGCCCAGGAGGGGCGCATCATAGTTGTTTTCCTCTCTGGCTTGTGACGGCCTAGGGCTGGACCGTCAGAGCCTGTAACGGCCCAGGGGTGGACCGTCAGGCTCTGTGCTGCACCGAGTGTATGTGCAGTCCCGTTTCTTCGGTGGTGGTTTCAGTGAGTTAGTCCTTACTTCCAGTGACCTGTCCACTAGTCGTAGCTTCCTGCACATGCGTGTGCGGACCCACCTGGGAGTGGTGGAGAGCGAGACCCAGTGAGAGGCAGTTTTTAGGCTGGTTACCATAGGGCCCCTTGCCTTTGCCACCAGAGTCCGGTGGGGGGAAAAACCAGCTAGAGGACTCGACCTAGAGCAGATGGTCTGTGTTGCACATGTAGTTGGGGGCTTAGGACACGTGCTGATGAGCGTGACCCCAGCTAGTCCTTGTTGTGGTACTTGTTGTGTGTCTGAGTCGCACGCCCGGGGCGTCGTAGCTAGACACTTGGGACGTGGTGTAAGACGTCAGGGGATGCATCCGGTCGTTCTTCTGGTGGGTAGTGCTCCTGTTTGCTGGAGGTGAGGACTCGTGTTTTGTTGGATCGAGGATCAGTAGTACGGTACTGTTAGAGTATATGGCTTTTCCGTTTATTTACTCCAGCTTGTGGTTCTACCGTACCCCGGTTAGGTAGGGTTACTTTTCGGCTTTTTGTGTTCTTGCCTTATTTTCCGTGCTAGGTGGGGATTCACGGGATCCCTACTGGGCCAATGAAATGAGGCTCACCCCTGCTTTTCAAGTGAGGCGGGGTCTTCGAGAGGCGCGACCGAGTTTCAGCGTGGTTCTTCTAGCCAGGGTTAGTCGCCAGTCTGCCAGAGCTGGGGGATGCCCCATGTCGTTGTACTTTCCTTTCTGTTGACTGTACTTTTATTTTGGACATGAGACTATGTGGACCTTGTAGCAGTTTATTTTATTTATATTATTATGTGCATTTTATTTTTGATCATTGTGCTATCTCTGCGGTCGTTTTAGCTTCTCTTATACTCCCACACCACTCCTTTCTACCCTTTCGAGTCTTCGGGCTCGTGAGTTGGCGGGCCGAGATTCGAGACACGTCGGTTCCTTTCTGGTACTCGAATCCCGGGTCGTCACAGCTGGGATGCAGCAGCAGAGTACCGTCCAGCTCTCAGCAGGTGGATCAGTGGCGACGTAGTCTGTGGCTCCTGCGCCAGGTTCATCCTTCAAATCGAAGCTTAAGAAGCTGCTTAAGGAAGCCAGTTTTGGTAAGAGGCGTCAGGATCGTAAGGAGTCGAAGCAGGAGTCGTTGGGTAGTGTTCAGCTACCGGTGGCTTTTCAGCGCCAGGGTTCGATGACTGGTTCTCGGGGCGGTTGTCCTAGGTGCGGTGGTTCCCATCTAGGCAGACCGTGTTCAGCGCCCGTGATTTGCTTCAGGTGCAATCAGCCAGGGCACATGGCATGTGACTGTCCGCAGAGACCGAGCCAGCCGCACGAGTTTCAGTAGTAGCAGCAGTTTCAGCCCCAACAGTTGTCATCACAGCTGCAGCAGTACTAGCAGCAGGGATAGTTTCCTCAGTTGTCACGGTCAGCTACTGTGGGGAGGCAGAGATCCCGAGGCAGAGTGACTCACATGACCAGGGCAGAGGCTGAGACGTCGCATTTGGTGGAAGGTACTCTTTCGATTTTGGGTTGTGCGGCTCGTGTTTTATTTGATTCAGGTGCTTCTCATTCGTTCATCTCGGAGGATTTTTCTCAAAGCGTGGAGGACCCAGTGACCGAGGTGTCCTGTGACTTGGCGGTAGAGTTGCCTACCGGTGACTTCATGATCACCCTGTACTGCTTTGAGAAGGTACCTGTGTGGGTGGAAGGGCGGAACTTGCCGGTTAGACTCTACGCGTTACCGCTTCAGGACTTCGACGTGATTTTGGGCATGGATTGGCTGGAGGCTCATCATGCCTTGGTGGATTACGGCTCGAAGAAGGTCTACTTCCAACAGCTTCATGGACCCACCTTCTATTTCCAATGTATTCGGTCTTCCTCTTCTCGCTAGCTTATTTCGGCTATCCGTGCGCGTCGCTTGCTTGATGCGGGTTGTCAGGGCTTTCTCGCATCTGTGGTTTTGAGTGATCGACAGTGTCCTGAGGTGGAGGACATTCATGTCGTGTGTGAGTTTCCTGATGTTTTTTCCGAGGAGCTACCAGGGTTGCCACTACAGCGAGAGATTGATTTCGTGATTGAGGTGGTGCCGGGTACGACGCCTATGTCGAAGGCCCCTTATCGGATGGCGCCTGCTGAGTTGCGAGAGCTGAAGGCGCAGTTGCAGGAGTTGCTGGCCAAGGGGTATATTCGTCCTAGTTGTTCCCTGTGGGGTGCGCCGGTGCTGTTTGTGAAGAAGAAGGATGGTAGTTTGAGGCTGTGCATCGACTATCGTTAGTTAAACCAGGCGACTGTTAAGAACAAGTATCCGTTGCCTCGGATTGATGACCTGTTCGATCAGCTGCAGTCGGCCCGGGTGTTTTCGAGGATCGATTTGAGATCGGGTTATTACCAGCTGCGGATTCGAGAGTCGGATGTGGAGAAGACAGCGTTTCGGTCGAGGTATGGGCATTATGAGTTCTTGGTGATGCCGTTCGGGCTCACTAATGCCCCCGCAACATTTATGGATTTGATGCATAGGGTGTTTTGTCCATACTTGGACCTGTTTGTGGTCGTATTCGTGGACGATATCCTTGTGTATTCGCGGTCTGCTGAGGAGCATGTGCAGCATTTGAGAGCAGTGTTGCAGACCTTGCGCGATCACCAGTTGTATGCGAAGCTCAGTAAGTGCGAGTTCTGGCTTCGTGAGGTGCACTTTTTGGGGCACGCAATTTCTAGTGATGGTGTTTCGGTGGACCCGGCTAAGGTCGAGGCCGTGGTGCAATGGCCGAGGCCGAGTTCTGTCATGAAGATTCGGAGTTTCTTGGGGCTTGCGGGCTATTATCGGCGGTTCATTCAGAATTTTTCCTGTATTGCAGCCCCGATGACCAGGCTTACACGGAAGGAGGTGCCGTTCGTCTGGACGGAGGAGTGTGAGCGGAGATTCGTGGAGCTGAAGAGGTTGCTTACCACTGCTCCGGTTTTGGTGTTACCATCTGGCTCGGGTGGTTTCGTGGTATGTACGGATGCTTCTGGGGTAGGTCTCGGTGCGGTGTTGATGCAGCATGGGAGAGTGGTGGCGTATGCATCTCGGCAGCTGAAGCCACATGAGGTGAACAACCATGTTCATGATCTTGAGTTGGCGGCGGTGATTTTCGCTCTGAAGATCTGGAGGCATTATTTGTACGGGGAGAGGTTTGAGCTTTTCACTGACCATCAGAGTTTGAGGTATGTGTTCACGCAGAAGGACCTTAACCTCAGGCAGAGGAGGTGGATGGAGTATATGAAGGATTATGATTTCACTCTGTCTTATCAGCCTGGCAAGATGAATGTTGTGGCTGATGCTCTGAGTAGGAGAGTAACAGTCAGTCAGATATTGTTGAGGAAGTGGAAGCTTTGGGAGCAGGTTCCGGCCATGACTTTTAGGCTCAAGGTCCCGTAGGACCAGGGTTTGACTGTCCTTGCGAGTTTGACTGTCACGCCCCCGGTGCGTCGACAGGTGACTGAGGCTCAACGAGCGGACCCCGAGCTACCTCGTATTCTATCGATGGCCGAGGTGGAGTTTGGTGAGGATGGAGCTGTGAGGTTTAGAGGTAGACTGTACGTCCCGGCCGAGGAGCAGGTGCGGCGTACGATATTATGTGAGGCTCATGGGAGTCGGTATGCCGTGCACCCCAGGTCGGCTAAGATGTACCAGAACCTGAAGAGGTAGTTTTGGTGGCCTGGCATGAAGAGAGATGTGGCGGAATTTGTGGCCAGGTGTTTGACCTGTTAGCAGGTGAAGGCTGAGCAACAGCGACCAGGAGGCACACTTCAGCCCTTGGATGTTCTCACATGGAAGTGGGACCACGTGACCACTGATTTTATGGTGGGGTTACCGTTGACGTCCGGTGGGGAGGATAGTATCTGGTTGCTAGTGGATAGACTGGCGAAGACTGCGCGGTTGCTGCCAGTCAAGGTCAGTTGGAGCGTGCAGCGCTTGGCTCGTTTGTATGTGGAGCGGATCGTTTCATTGCATGGAGTTCCTATCTCCATTATATCGGATCGTGATCCCCGCTTCACTTCTGGATGTTAGAGGAGCTTCCAGAAGGCTCTAGGCACGGAGTTG
This sequence comes from Amorphophallus konjac, assembly GCA_022559845.1. Taxonomy (NCBI): domain Eukaryota; kingdom Viridiplantae; phylum Streptophyta; class Magnoliopsida; order Alismatales; family Araceae; genus Amorphophallus; species Amorphophallus konjac. The sequence goes on from JAHNEJ010000842.1 coordinate 79,289, forward strand.
GCATTCAGCTCGGCCTATCATCCTCAGTCAGACGGTCAGTCTGAGCGGACCATCCAGACTCTAGAGGACATGTTGCGAGCGTGTTGCTTAGAGTGGCAGGGGAGTTGGACCCATCATCTGCAATTAGTGGAGTTTACCTATAACAACAGGTATCATTCGAGCATTGGTATGGCTCCCTATGAGGCGTTGTATGGGCGACCTTGTCGGACTCCGCTTGATTGGTTCGAGGTGGGCGAGCGTGTCCTGACCGGACCAGATTTGGTGCAACCGTATGTTGAGGTGGTGCATCTCGTTCGGCAGAAGATGTTGACGGCTCAGAGTCGGCAGAAGAGTTATGCCGATCGGAGGAGGCGACCTCTCAGCTTTGCTATGGGAGACCGAGTTTTCTGGAGAGTTTCTCCCATGAAAGGCGTGATGCACTTCGGTAGGCGTGGGAAGCTGAGTCCCCGCTACATTGGTCCATTTCCCATTGTCGATCGTATTGGGGAAGTTGCTTATCGGTTGCAGCTACCTCCGGAGCCTTCCGCCGTGCATGATGTGTTCCATGTGTCGATGCTTCGGAAGTATATGCCCGATGATTACCATGTTCACGAGGATGCCGTTTGGCCTGAGGTGACCCCATATCTGTCCCTTCCGGAGTTTCCTGTTCGCATTGAGGATCGGCGAGAGCAGCGCCTGCGGAACAAGGTTATTCCTCTGGTTAAGGTGGTCTGGCAGCGTCATTCTGGCGGCGAGGCGTCTTGGGAGTGTGAGGATGAGATGCGAGAGCTGTATCCTTATTTGTTTGTGTGAGTCTTTTCCCTGTTCTTGTGCCTTGTTCTTGAATTTAGAGGACGAAATTCCTTTAAGGGGGGAGGGCTGTAATGTCTCGGACCTTTCAGATCATGTTTCGTGGGTCCCGGATCTGGTTTCTCGGAGTGTCCGGCTCCGTTGTGTCTAAAATTTTGTTTCGGACATCTTTCGTGTTCGTATCGGCGCGATCCGGAGTTGTTTCGGAGGCCCGGAGTGTGTCCGCGGCTTTTCCGTGTATGTTTTCCGATTTCCGTGTGTGGGTTTCGGCAGATCCTTCGGAACCTCGTTGCAGGTGAACCGGGTCGTTCACCTACCCGCGAATGGTGCCGTTGCGATCAGTGTGTCGAGAGGATGGAGGAGGTGTATTTTTCTATTTTTTGGGATTTTTCTGATTTTCTAGATTTTCTATAAATACCAACCCCTTTTTCTTTTTCTTTTCCACCTTTTCTTTTTTCTTCTTCTTCTTCTTCTTCTTCCTTCTTCTTCCCGTTGGAGCGCCCTCTCCACCGCGCACCGTGCTTCCTCCCCGGGTGACCGAGACGCGGCCTCCCTCACTTTGGCAACGGCGTGGCGGCGGCGGCAGCGGCAAGGCGGTCCCGGTGGTGTTCTTTTCGCGGCGAGAGGCGGCGTTCGTGGGTCTAAAAGCTTCTTCCTTGATTTTGGCGTCGATTCGGCGGGGCTTTCGCTCCATTGAGGTAGGGGGACGAATCCTTATGCTCATCCCATCGTTCCCCATGATTTGTAGGCCGAATGGGAGCCAAGAGGGGCGTTTTTGAGCGGGTTAGGGCAAAATCATGATTTGGGGAGAGTTCACCCAATATATGGATTTAGCCCGTGATTTCATGTTTTGATGGCCTAGAATCATGCTAGGGGTCCCTAGGGGTCTTCCCCTTTGATTTCCCCCTCTCCTTTGGAGGCATGGGGGCGTGGTTTAAATTTTTTGGGCGTTTCACGCCGTTTCACCGTCGCGTGGGTGTGACAGCCCCTGTTTAAGCCGTTGGGGGGTCTGTGGATGTGACGGCCCCATGATAGACCGCCAGGGTGCTGTGTCGCGCCAGGGCTAGACCGTTAGGGTCTTCTGACCGTTGGCTTTTTGACCGTTAATTTTTGACCGTTGGGGGTTCAGGGTTGTGACGCACCAGTCCTGGCGCGTCACAGCCATGTAACGCCCCAGTGGGGGCCCGTCAGAGCAGACGACCCCACTACCCTGACTCGTCCGGTCTGGACCGTCAGGCACTGTGACAGCCCTGAGGGGGTGCGTTACAGTTGGATTTTTCGCCGTGGCTTGTGACGGCCCAGGGCTGGACCGTTAAAGCCCCGTAACGCGCCAGCCTGGGCGTGTCACAGTCTGTGACGGCCCAGGAGGGGCGCGTCACAGTTGTTTTCCTCTCTGGCTTGTGACGGCCCAGGGCTGGACCGTCAGAGCCCTGTGACGGCCCAGTGTGGGTGCGTCACAGCCTGTGACTACCCAGGGGTGGACCGTCAGGCTCTGTGCTGCACCGAGTGTATGTGCAGTCCTGTTTCTTCGGCGGTGGTTTCTGTGAGTTAGTCCTTACTTCCAGTGACATGTCCACTAGTCGTAGCTTCCTACGCACGCGCGTGCGGACCAACCTGGGAGTGGTGGAGAGCGAGACCCAGTGAGAGGCAGTTTTTAGGCTGGTTACCGTAGGGCCCCTTGCCTTTGCCACCAGAGTTCGGTGGGGGGGAAAACCAGCTAGAGGACCCGACCTAGAGCAAATGGTTTCTGTGTGCACACGTAGTTGGGGGCTTAGGACACACGCTGACGAGCGTGACCCCAACTAGTCCTTGTTGTGGTACTTGTTGCGTGTCTGAGTCTTACGTCTGGGGCGTCGTAGCTAGACACTTGTGACACGGTGTTGTGGACACCAAAAATTGCACACCCAAATATCATGCCCGGCCTCTCGTCAACAACGGCGCCGAGTGAAGAAGCCCCGGAGGGACTGGTCGTCCAGACTCCCCAAATATGCACATTGCCGTGAAGCCGTCTCCGGAGTCACGACATTGAAACGAAACCAATCACCAAGAGTCCCACAATCCATGGGCCTCGAAGAAAATTAAATGTGCCATGACTCGTGCTCACGACTGGCTCAAAACTGCCCATTTTGGCCCTCCATCGACACGCCCCCAATGGCCTTCAGCGGCACGGCCCAATGGCCTTCAGCGGCACGGCCCAATGGCCTTCAGCGGCACGCCCCCAATGGCCTTCAGCGGCACGGCCCAATGGCCTTCAGCGGCACGCCCCCAATGGCCTTCAGCGGCACGGCCCAATGGCCTTCAGCGGCACGCCCCCAATGGTCTTCAGCGGCACGCCCTGCAGGGGCTTCAGCGACACGGCCTCAATGGCCTTCAGCGGCACGGCCCAATGGCCTTCAGCGGCACGGCCCAATGGCCTTCAGCGGCACGCCCCCAATGGCCTTCAGCGGCACGGCCCAATGGCCTTCAGCGGCACGCCCCCAATGGCCTTCAGCGGCACGGCCCTGCAGGCCATTCAGCGGCACGCCCTGCAGGGGCTCCAGCGGCACGCCCTGCAGGGGTCTTCAGCGGCACACCCTGCAAGCCATTCCGCGGCACGCCCTCCAGATGCTTCAACGGCACGCCGTTCTGGCTCTCCAGCGACACGCCTTTTCAACCCGCCAGCGGCACAGCGGTGAAGCTTGTCAACGGACGACGTGAAGCCCATCCCCTACAGATCCTTGGCGCGCAGCAAGTTAGCTGAGGTGTCAAGCAGAGATGGGGGCACGAGGGCTATTCCCTGCCACCAAGGACAGCCCAAATCAAATCCCATTTAATGCGGCACGTTCGGCCGTGGGCGTTCCCGCCTTCGGACGCTCCCGCCGCCCGAGGTATAAAACACCTCTTCTTCCCTGCAAACAGAAGGGGGGGAGGAAGACACACACAGACGAACAGAGAAGAGGAGAAGAAGAGAAGAAGAAGAGAAGAAGAGAAGAGGAAGAGGGAGAGGCTTCCCCTACTGTCCCGTCGACCATTGCCGGAGAAGAGAGAAGAGAAGAAGAAGAAGAAGAGAAGAAGAGAGGAGTGAGGTCTAAGAGGGGGGGCCCATGCTCCGTTCCCCTTTTTCCCTTTTATCTTCATTTCCCTTTCCCCTTCCCTTTACTTTTGGGTCTCCTGTCTCGCCCGCAGCCTTGGCTTGGACATGTCCGTCGATGTATGTGTAGGGCTTCGGTCCCTTTGCTTCCCATGAATGAAAATCACCCTTCTCGGGTCTCTCCTGCCATTTCTGTTGTTTTACTCCCGCCTTCACGATGCATGTGATGTGTTGTTCTTTTCCTTTTCCGTCGGTGTTTCTTGGTGCCTCCGTCGCAACGTGACTCTCCCTCCACGAGCTCTGGCCCCCATGGGCTCTTCACCACCCCCTGCCGTGGCCACTTGTCGTGCCCATCAACTTAAGGAGAGGGGGAGACCCTCGCCCTCTCTCCGAACGCCCAGTTACCAGTGACCTTTCCTTGGCCTCATGCTCCCATTTACTCCCTAACTAGCCTGTAAGCCCGGGCACTTGGCTCCCCTGCCATTTCCTCAGCGATACACCTGCTCGGCCTTTGACCGGTACACCCCAGATTGGCCCTCAGCGGCACGCCCAGATTGGCCCTCAGCGGCACGCCCAGATTGGCCCTTAGCGGCACACTCACCTGGCCCCTTCGCCGGCACACTCCTTTCACTCTCCAACGGTGCACCCCAACTCCCTTGACTGGTACACCTTGCCCAGCCCTCAGCGGCACACCTCATTTGCCCTCAGCCGCACACTCCTTTCTGCCCTCAGCGGCACACACACTCTGTCACCCTTGGCCGGCATACTCCTCGGTCGGCACACCCAGATTGGCCCTTGGCCGGTACACCCTTGTTCAGCCCTCAGCGGCACACTCTCCAGGCCCCTAAGCGGCCTTCAGTCCGTCGTTCTCCTTCTCGTTTTCCGAGGCTCTATAAAGGTGTTGCTCCTCTGGGGGCCCACCTCCAGCTGTCGGGTTCCGCCACCCCATATGGGCGCGTTCCCTGTATCTCCCTTACGCCCCGGGTCAAGGGGAGATGCCGCCGAATTTTTGTGAGAAACTAATAAACAATTAAAAGAGGCAAAAGGAGGCAACTAACGAATAAAGCAATCAACGATAAAACGTTCCGACTAATCGAACCGCTGCCGGCACCGTGACGAGAACTGAGCTGATTAACTGCCTGACAGCCCGAACATCCGACCTACGAGGAGAGACTGAACGGAACAAAGGCAAGGGAAGAGTTTGTATAAAACTACTTGAAAATCAAGATAAGAAGAAAAGAAAAGCCTTAAAATAAGTAATAAAAGAAAGAACCTCCATCGGCTTGCCTGCCCTTACCTCCCACTCAGATGGACCTTCACCAGTGCACTCCACCAGCCTCCAGCGGCACACTCCCTACCAACCCTCAGCGGTGCACCCCTCCAGCTCGTTCCTTCTTCAGCGGCACACCTACTCCAACCCTCAGCGGTACAACCCCTGACGTCTCCAACGGTACACCCTTTTGACCCCAGCGGTACGCCCCCTTTGGCCCTCAACGGTACACTCCAGCCTCCAGCGGCACACTCCCTTAGCCCTTCAGCGGCACACCCCCAGGCCCCTCAGCGGTACACCCTCCTAGCCCTTCAGCGGCACGCCCTTAGCCCCTCAGCGGTACACCCCTTTTAGCCCTCTAATGGCCCATTCTCTCTCCAGAAAATATGAGTAATGATAAGAATAATAATAATAACAAATAATAAATAATAACAAATTCTAAAATGTATAAATAAATAAGCATAATAAAGGAACAAATAATAATAATAATAAGCTTCAAATAAATAATAACAATCATAATAATTAGATCAATAAATGATAACAAAGATGAACGAATAATAATAACAAACTCAATAAGAATGAATGATAAATAAATAAATGTAACCAAAATAAATAATAATAACTAACTTAACGAAACACGACAAGCAAACGAATGATAATAAAACGAACAAAAATAGTAACAAACCTAATAATAACAATAGTAAATGAATAAATCACAAGAAAAATGAATAAATAGTAATAATAAACTCACTCAAAGACACGCATAAATTAACGAATAATAATGATAAAATTTTAAATAACAATAAAATAATGTAATCCACGCGGCAGCCCCGTCTCTCCCGTGACCCGGTGCCGAAGGAACAACAATGCCGCCCTAGCGGGCTGGGCATGAGTCTTGGGAATTATCCCGAAATGGCCATGACCCGACCTCGCCTCGGGCTAACATTCCGATTAAACCAGACTCGTTTCTCCGACCGGATTCCTTCCGAGTCGCTACTGAAATTGCCGCACGTTCGACAGACATTTGAACGGGTTCACGTCGATTCCCGCCGAGTTCTTAATACGGACCCATGTCCGAACATGAAAAGGCCCGTGAGCGACTTTCATAGTCGGTGGCTCCTACCCCAACATGGTTGCGAGCCGGCATTGCCCTGGGCCAATAGCTCACCAATTCCGACCCGTTCCTATCGGGATTTGCTCCCGCTCTTTCATTAAAATTGCCGTAAACTCGACATACATTGGTACGGGGTCGCGTCCACCCCGCGTCGCACTCTCAATATGGGCCCCTGCCCAAACAGGAAAAGGTTAGCAAGTGACCGACAGAATCTGAATTAGAACGAGACGGCTCTCGCCACCCCCGGACTCCTTCCATAGGAATATCGATAAGACCTCCGTGGGCCACACTCAGACCTCGGGCCTGTCCCGATCATGGTCATCGTCTGGCTCATATCCTCGGTCTATAGCCCGCTCCTCTCGAACGCGTTTCGGTTTTGAAATCCAGTCCCGGGACTCTCCCCCGTTGCCCCCGGGCACCGGGAATATTAATGATGCCCACGCAAGCCCTGTTCGGACCACGGGAGGCACCCCCAATATGGTCCTGACTCGATCTTGCACTGGGCCAATAGGTTCACCGGTTTCCAGCTACAATAACCGAGATTCAACCGAATGTTTTCAGTGTCTCGGAATAATAAACTTGCCGTATCCCGGCATGCATATGTTCCAGGTCCTCCTGCGACGATTATAATATTCTCAAGCCTGACTCTCGTCCGAATATTAAATGGTCTCCCGAACGACCGACATGTTTCGAACGCCCGCTTTTCCGGACATAGGGCTTTTCAGCCAATTCAAGGGATATTCCCTCGTCGCCCCCTTGGCGCCGGAAATATTAATGACGCTCAGGCAAGTCTCGCTTCGACCGCGGGGGGCCCACCGCAACATGGTCGTAGCTTGCTCTTACACCGGGCCAACAGATTTACTGGTTTCTGACCGCCCCAACCGATGTTTAGCCGAACGTTCTCCGTGCTTCTGAACAATAAATTGCCATATCCTGGCATACATATGCTCCGGTCTTCTCGCGACGATCGCGCTTTTCCCGAGACGGACACTCGTCCGAACATTAAATGGTCAGCACATGACCGACATGATCTCGAATGATTTTCTTCCCGCCTTCGCACGAGGATTTCAATACCTCCTAATAGACCTTTCATGCAATTAACTTCTTGGCCATGAGGCCCTGAATCTCGGCGATTGATCAAGGGTGTTCCCTCGTATGGGGGATGTAAATGACGCCGTGACCTTTATGGCGCGGCGGGTTTTGGTCCCGACACGAACCACACAATCGACTGATGAAGTCAGATCGAGCGCACCATGGGCTCTTCGGAGCCCGAATAAATTGTCACCTCGGTGACTGGCACGCCCACGCACTCAACAAACGAATAAGCCGACAAACGAGAGAATAACAAGTGAACGAAATTTAGTGCGTCCACAACTCTGGCACGCCCGGTGGGACCAAACCACCCTTCATCTCTTCGCCGGGATTCAGGGCCTCATGGCCCCCTAATAAATGATGTTTGCCTGCTTTGATGAATTGCAGGTGCTGTCTCCGCCAACCCTATGGGGAGGAAATCCAGACTCGGCGCAGCTGCCTTCGTGGCCTCGAGGACGCTGCTTCGAAGCATATGCAACTTCCAGGAATCATGGGGGCTGTTATAAAAAAGGGGAAGAGAAGATAAGAGAAAGAGAAGGGAAGGGAGGGGAAATCAAGCCCCCCTGTTTCCCTCAAGAAGAAAGAGAAGAAAAGAAGAAAAGAAGAAAAGAAGAAAGGAAGAAAAGAAGAAAAGAAGAAAATAAGAGAAAAGAAAGAGAAAAGAAAGAAGCAAAAAAAAAGAGAGAAGAAATTAGCAACAGAGGGTTGTACGGCCACGTCCGTCGAGACCCGTGCTGAACAAAGATTACCATTGTGGGGTTTATGCGGTGGAGCGAACCACTCATCCCCTCCCTGAGGGGGTTTGCACTCTCCTGCACCTCCACCCTGGTCAATCATACAAAAAGAAGAGAAAAGAAGAAGGGACGAAAAAAAGAGAGAAGAAGAGAAGAGAAAAAAAAAGAGAAGAAAAAGAGAAAGAAGAAAAGAAGAAAAGTCGGCCAGCGTCGCCGACTGAAAGAGCAAGAAGAAATCCGGCATCCCGCCCGACTCTAGGGGGTCCCGAGTCTGTGGTGCAATGACCCCACTCGTTCCTCCTTCCTACTGCCTCCGTCCGGCACAAAACGGCCCCTCGAGTGGCTGTTAGAAGATCCAACAAACTACAATTGTAACTTGATGAATTGCTGCCCGTTGTGGGGAATGCTTTACAGCAATGAGGCCAAGCACGGCCACCACTCTCGAAGAGAGCATACACATACCCCGCCATGGGGATTAAGAAGAAGAAATATACCCCTCCATAGGGGCATAAGAGGCAAATGATATGCGCCCCGCTCCCAGGGACACATGAAGGGAATCCGCCCCGACCGAGGGGCATGCAAAGCAAAAGCTACACCCCGGCTTCGGGGCATGTGAAGAAGAGTCCGCCCCGACCTGGGGACGTAAGAAGAAATAGAACTGCACCCCGGCTTAGGGGCAATTGAAGGGGAAGTACATCCCGATATGGGGGCACCTGAAGCAAAAGACATACCCCGCCATGGGGGCATAAGAAGAAAAGAATTCACCCCGGCCTGGGGACACACAAAAAGAGAAACTCACCCCGGCTTGGAGGCATATGAAGAGGAACGCGCTCCATCTTGAGGGGTGTAAGAAGAAGGACTCACCCCGCGTGGGGGCATTTGAAGTAACAGCACACCCCGCCTCAGGTGCACAAGAAGCGAAGCTCACCCCGCATGGGGGCATGTGGGACACAATTACGCCCCGACTCAGGGGCACTTGAAGAAAACTCCACCCCGGCTTAGGGGCACAAGAAGCAAAACATGTCCCGTCCCGGACATAGAAGCCATAAGAGGACACACCCATGTTCTAGGGGTGTTTGAAAAAGAAACACACACCCCTGTCCGGGGGCATGAGAAGCAGAAGAACCCACCCCGACTCGGGAGTATGAGAAGAAACAGAGTTGCACCCCAGCTTAGGGGCATCTTAAGAAATTACATCCCGTCTCGGGAGCACAAGAAAGAGAAGAATACGCCCCGGTCTAGGGGTATCTGGAGAAGAAACATACCCCGCCCGGGGGCATAGAAGTCATGAAGAATATGTCCCGGCTCGAGGGCAGTTGAAGAAGTCACATCCCGCCTTAGGAGCATGAGAAGCAGCAAGAATCCAGCCCGGCCTAAGGGTATTTGAAGAAGAAGCATACCCCGCCTGGGGGCATAGAAGCTATAAAAGAATACGCTCCGGTTTAGGGGCATTTGAAGAAGCTACATCCCGCCTTGGGAGTATAAGAAAGAGAAGAATACACCCCGACCTAGGGCCATTTGAAGAAGCTACATCCCGCCTTGGGAGTATAAGAAAGAGAAGAATACACCCCGACCTAGGGGCATTTGAAGAAGCTATACATCCCGGCCTTGGGGTCCATGAAATAACATATATCCCCCACCCCGGGGGCATCTGAAGCAGAACACACAACATTCCCCGGCTTAGGGGAGCACGTGAAGAAAGGAATACACCCCGATGCGGGAGCACATAAGCATAAGAAGAAGAGACCACCTCGGCCTGGGGTCATGAGAGGAAGCATAGTTGCACCCCGGCTTAGGGGGCATATGAAGAGAAGTACACCCCACCTTGGGGCATAAGAGGCAGAAGAATCAACCCCGACTCAGGGGTAACTGAAGGGAACTCCACCCCGGCCTGGGGTCATGAGAAGAAGCAAAATACACCCCGTCCGGGGCATATGAAGCCAAGAAACACACCCCCGTCTCGGGGGTATTTGAAGAAGAAGCATACCCCGCCAAGGGACATAGAAGCCATAAAGAATCCCCACCACGGGGGCACTTGAAGAAGCTACATCCCGCCTGGGGAGCATGAGAAGAAAAGAGAATCCACCCCGGCTTAGGGACCCTTGAAGGAGCATACCCCAGGCTCGGAGTCCATGAAGCAACATTAACCCCCCCGGGGGGGAACATCTGAAGCAGAATAAACAACATCCCCCGGCTTTGGGAAGCATATGAAGAGAGGAATATACCCCGATATGGGGGCACGTAAACAAAGAAGAAGAATTCACCCTGCCTCGGGTGCATAAAAAGCAAGAACTACACCCCGCATCAAAAGCGGCAATACATCCCACTTTGGGGGCACTAGAAGCAGAATATACCCCGTGCCGGGGGCATGTCAAGAAAAAGATACCTCGCTCTGGGGCATCAGAAGTAGCAATATGCCCCACCTTGGGAGCATCAAAAGCAACAATACACCCCACCTTGGGAGCACAAAAGGCAAACATCCGCCCCCCTCGGTATGTCGGGGCAAAAGAAAAGAATTTACCCCGAGCCGGGGACACTCGAAGAAAGAAGCACATCCCGCCACGGGGGCACATGAAGAGAACCCCTCCCGCCTCGGGAGTATAAGAAAGAGAAGAATACACCCTGGTCTGGGGGCTTTTGAAGAAACAACACACACCCCCTCCATGGGAGACAAAGCTACACCCCGACCTGGGGACACATGCGGAACATCCACCCCGCTCAGGGGGCACAAAGGGACGTACTCCGCCCTTGGCGCATAGGGAGCAGAAGTATCTACCCCGACCCGGGGCATAGAAACAAAGAGACATACAGCCCGATATGGGAGCATAAGAAGAGAGATATACTCTGCCCAGGCGGCACTTGAAGAAACAACATACCCTGCTTCGGGGGGGCATAAGAAGCAAAAGACACACCCCGTCCCGGGGGCATTTGAAGAGAGCTACGCCCCGCACCAGGGGCATATAAAGAAGAAACATACCTCACCTCGAGGGCCTGGAGGCTGTAAAGAACACGCCCCGACTCAGGGGTATTTGAAGAAAAGTTCACCCCGGCCTAGGGGTATTTGAAGAAGGAACATACCCCGCCAGGGGGGGGGGCATAGAAGCTACAAAGAACACGCCCCGGCTCAGGGGCATATGAAGAAAGGTCTACCCTGGCTCAGGGGTATCGGAAGAAGAAACATACCCCACCCGGGGGCATAGAAGCCGTGAAGAGTATACCCCACCACGGGGGCATTTGAAGAGAGCTACACCCCGCCTTGGGGGCAAAAAAAAAAAAACAACACGCCCTGGTCTGGGGACATAGAAGCAAAAAATACACCCCGCCTGGGGGCACAGAAGCAGAAAGGCAAAACACACCCCCTCAGGGGGGGGATGCATACCAAATGAAGCTACACCCCAACCTGGGGGAACACTAAGAGAAATACACTCCAGCATAGAAGCGTTAATGAGAAAAGAATAGAAGAAAAGAAAGAAAAGGCATGAGGCAGACGTGGTCCTTGAACCCGCCTCTTTACACAAAAGAAGGGAAGCAGAACAAGAAGAGACGCATGAGGCAGACGCGGCCCCTGAGCCCGCCTCACTACAGAAAAGAAGAGAAGAAAATGAAGAAGGGACACATGAGGCAGACATGGCCCCCGAGCCCACCTCACCATACAAAAGAAGAGAAGAAAAGGAAGAAGAGACATGAGGCAGACGTGGCCCTCGAGCCCGCCTCTCCATAAAAGAAGAAGAGAAGAAGAAAAAGAGCGATCATGAGGCGAGCATGGTCTTTGCACCTGCCTCCCTGCAAAAAAAAAAAGAATAGAAAAGAAAAAAAGAGACATGAGACGAACATGGTCCCTGCACCTGCCTCTCCATAAAAGAAGAAGAGAAGAAGAAAAAGAGCGATCATGAGGCGAGCATGGTCTTTGCACCTGCCTCCCTGCAAAAAAAAAAGAATAGAAAAGAAAAAGAGACATGAGGCGAACATGGTCCCTGCACCTGCCTCTCCATAAAAGAAGAAGAGAAGAAGAAAAAGAGCGATCATGAGGCGAGCATGGTCTCTACACCTGCCTCTCTACAAAAGAAGAATAGAAGAGAAAGCACAATCATGAGGCGAGCACGGTCTTTGCACCTGCCTCCCCAAAAAAAAGGGGGGAAGAGAACAAAAGAAGAAGAGACACATGAGGCAGACGTGGCCCTTAAACCCGTCTCTCTACAAAAAAAAAGGAGAATCACAAGGCGAACATGGTCTCTGCACCCGCCTCTACAAAAGAAAGAAAGAAGAGAATCATGGGGCGAGCAGGGTCTCTGCACCTGCCTTTCTACAAAAGAAGAACAGAAGAGAAAGCACAATCATGAGGCGAGCACGGTCCTTGCACCTGCCTCTCCAAAAAAAAGGGGGAAGAGAACAAAAGAAGAAGAGACACATGAGGCAGACGTGGCCGAAGAAAAAAAAGAAGAATAGAAGAGAAAGCACAATCATGAACCGAGCACGGTCTTTGCACCTGCCTCTCCACAAAAGAAGAAGAGAAGAAAAGAAAGAAAGAGTCCCGAGGCAGACGCGGTCTGCAAGCCCGCCTCCCCAACACAAAAGAAGAAGAGAGGAAGAGAAAGAAGGATCATGAGGCAAACTTTTACCTCCAACCATCCAACAAATAGAAACCAACTAAACCTCCCGCCGACGGGGCGTTAAACCGACTAGACCTCCCGTCGACGGGGCGTTAAACCGACTAGACCTTCCGCCGGCGGGGCGTTAAACCGACTAGACCTTCCGCCGACGGGGCGCTAAACCGACCAACTTTCAGCCATCGTGGCTTCAAGCCGACAACTACCCTTTCATCGGCCTTCGGGTCGATAGCTTTTCAATCATCGGCCCTCGGGTCGACAGCTATCTCATCATCGGCTCCTAGCCGACAGCTACCTCATCATCGGCTTCAAGCCGACAGCTACCTTATCATCGGCTTCAAGCCGATAGCTACCTTATCATCGGCTCCCAGCCGACAGCTACCTCATCATCGGCTCCCAGCCGACAGTTACCTCATCATCGGCTCCTGGCTGACAGCTATCTCATCGTTGGCCCTTATGGCTCACTCCCGTGATGTCCCCCGGGTTCTATAGCCCGCTTCCCTAATATCCTTTCAGTCCCTTGGCGGCCCGCTTCCCTAATACCTTTACTACCACTACACTTATACGTAACGACGATATTTTCCTATGCAAAAAAAAAAAAAAAACAACAAACAAACAAACACAAAAAACAAAACAAGACAACAACACCACCAAAAAAATAATAATAATAAAAAAAATAAAACAAAGAAGGAAGAAAATTGTAACAAAAAGAAAAAGAGAATGCATGATTGCCCTGCTTGCGTGGTTGCTTAACATAGAATAATACACCCCCCTGGAATTTTCTAGGACCGTGTTTCCTTGCTAAATAATATCGCCCTAATTCCGGATGCACGCACGTCGCGGCGCACGCTCGAAGGGAACCCAATTATGGCAGGTGCACACGTCAAGGGGGAGAGTCATGGCTGAATCGCTAAGCCCAGCTCACAAAATAAACCTGAGGCAACGCTCCCACACTTAGCACTTAATGTGTTCAATAGCCTTCGACTATAGGGATTGCCCGAATTTCTTCTTAGCACTCTACGGATGCTTGAATTCCTGCACTCGCGTGAAAGGTAATCGTGAGGAAAAAGCTGCCTACCCCCACTGTTAAAAAAAAAAGAGAGAAGAGAAAAAAAAGAGAGGAAAAAAGAAAGAGAGACACGTGAATCCGAGTAGCCGGGAATCCCCATTGAGACACATGAGAAAACTCGCGCGAAATGGTGAAGCTAATTATAATAAGGATGAAACCTATTAGCCGGAAATCCCCATTGAGACACATGAGGAGACTCGCGTCAAACGGTGGAATCCGTAATAGAATTACAATAAGGACGAATCTTAGTAGCCGGGAATCCCCATTAAGACACATGAGGAGACTCGCGTCGAACGGTGAAATCCGCTACCAAAATAAACAAGTGGGGGCTGTGTGAAGCTACCGAAAGTCGAAAGCCTGAAACATATGTGTAGGCGCTAGAGTGATCCTCGAGTGTCACCAGGAAAGCCTGCATATCCCTATGGTTAGGGTCCTTTGCTCACACATTCGCACTGCCACGCCACAGAGAATTGCCTCGGGTGAAATGCGTGAATTTAGGCTATGCATGCGAGACATGCGATATCCTCTTGACGGGTGCACCACCCCTCAATTGTGCCTCGCGGCCCGCACCGCATCTACGAATTACGGGCGATGTCCCTATCCTATCCCCGATAGAGGGAGCTACCTTACTTATATCTATGTTATGCCTGCTAATGAGTGCTTGTATGCTTTAAATATATATATATAATAAATAAATAAGAAAAATAAAAAAAAGGAATAAATAAAAATGAAATGAAATGATAAATAAATAATAAAAATGTGTGTATACAATAAACTCAATTTCGGCCACCGAAGCCTACGTTCCCAGCTATGGCTCGTAGAGCCCAATCTTGGCCCCCATGGCCTACCCCTTGCCCCCGCGGCTCGTTAATCTCCCAACTTCGGCTCCCGCAGCCCGCTTCCAGCCATGACTACCCTAGCCTCCCTCATCGGCCCTTGAGCCGACAACTTTTCAAACATCGGCCTTCGGGTCGACAGCTTTCCAACTATTGGCTTCAAGCCGACAGCTTCCAACTTATCGGCCCTTGAGCCGACAGCTTTCAATTATTGGCTCTCATGCCAACAGCCTTTCAATCATCGGCCCCTGAGCCGACAGCTTACCAATTATTGGCTCTCAAGCCGACAGCTTTCAATCATCGGCCCCTGAGCCGACAGCTTTTATATCATCGGTAGCCACACCGACGGCTATCTGGAGTTCTTTTAAAAAAAAAAAGGGAGAAAGAGAAGAAGAGAAGAGAAAACAAAAAAAACAAACAACATAAGAGAGAGAAAAAAGAGGGGATAGCAAAAGAGAAGAGAATTAGAAGAAGAGAAGAAAAGAAAAGAGAGAAGAAAAGAAAGAAAAGAGAACAAAGAGATCAACATATCATGTCAGTTCCCGACACACTGTCGGCACTGACGAAGAGAAAAAGAGACCAACAAACCAGGCCAGCTCCCGACACCCTGTCGGCACTGGCGAAGAGACCAAGAGATCAACATATCATGTCAGCTCCCGACACACTGTCGGCACTGACGAAGAGAAAAAGAGACCAACAAACCAGGCTAGCTCCCGACACCCTGTCGGCACTGGCGAAGAGACCAAGAGATCAACATATCATGTCAGCTCCCGACACACTATCGGCACTGACGAAGAGAAAAAGAGACCAACAAACCAGGCCAGCTCCCGACACCCCGTCGGCACTGGCGAAGAGACCAAGAGATCAACATATCATGTCAGCTCCCGACACACTGTCAGCACTGACGAAGAGAAAAAGAGATCAACATATCAGGCCAGCCCCCGGCATCCAGTTAGCGCTGACGAAGAGACAAAGAGACCAGCATATCATGTCAGCACCCGACGCCCTGTCGGCACTGACGAAGAGACAAAGAGGTCGGCATACCATGCCATGTCAGCCCCCGGCACACTGTCGGCGCTGACGAAGAAACAAAGAGACGAGCATACCACGTCGGCTCCCGACACCCCGTCGGCACTGACGAAGAGAAGACGAGACCAACATGTTACGCCAGCTCTCGACATCCCGTCGGCATCGACGAAGAGGAAAGAGACAAGTACACCCGCGGGCACCGCCCGGCTCATCCTTCGCCTGCGCTACCCGTGGGTGGGGGGCATTTGTGGACACCAAAAATTGCACACCCAAATATCATGCCCGGCCTCTCGTCAACAACGGCGCCGAGTGAAGAAGCCCCGGAGGGACTGGTCGTCCGGACTCCCCAAATATGCACATTGCCGTGAAGCCGTCTCCGGAGTCACGACATTGAAGCGAAACCAATCACCAAGAGTCCCACAATCCATGGGCCTCGAAGAAAATTAAATGTGCCATGACTCGTGCTCACGACTGGCTCAAAACTGCCCATTTTGGCCCTCCATCGGCACGCCCCCAATGGCCTTCAGGGGCACGGCCCAATGGCCTTCAGCGGCACGGCCCAATGGCCTTCAGCGGCACACCCCCAATGGCCTTCAGCGGCACGGCCCAATGGCCTTCAGCGGCACGCCCCCAATGGCCTTCAGCGGCACGGCCTAATGGCCTTCAGCGGCACGCCCCAATGGCCTTCAGCGGCACGCCCCCAATGGCCTTCAGCGGCACGGCCCAATGGCCTTCAGCGGCACGCCCCCAATGGCCTTCAGCGGCACGGCCCAATGGCCTTCAGCGGCACGCCCCCAATGGTCTTCAGCGGCATGCCCTGCAGGGGCTTCAGCGGCACGGCCTCAATGGCCTTCAGCGGCACGGCCCAATGGCCTTCAGCGGCACGGCCCAATGGCCTTCAGCGGCACGCCCCCAATGGCCTTCAGCGGCACGGCCCTGCAGGCCATTCAGCGGCACGCCCTGCAGGGGCTCCAGCGGCACGCCCTGCAGGGGTCTTCAGCGGCACACCCTGCAAGCCATTCCGCGGCACGCCCTCCAGATGCTTCAACGGCACGCCGTTCTGGCTCTCCAGCGACACGCCTTTTCAACCCGCCAGCGGCACAGCGGTGAAGCTTGTCAACGGACGACGTGAAGCCCATCCCCTACAGATCCTTGGCGCGCAGCAAGTTAGCTGAGGTGTCAAGCAGAGATGGGGGCACGAGGGCTATTCCCTGCCACCAAGGACAGCCCAAATCAAATCCCATTTAATGCGGCACGTTCGGCCGTGGGCGTTCCCGCCTTCGGACGCTCCCGCCGCCCGAGGTATAAAACACCTCTTCTTCCCTGCAAACAGAAGGGGGGGAGGAAGACACACACAGACGAACAGAGAAGAGGAGAAGAAGAGAAGAAGAAGAGAAGAAGAGAAGAGGAAGAGGGAGAGGCTTCCCCTACTGTCCCGTCGACCATTGCCGGAGAAGAGAGAAGAGAAGAAGAAGAAGAAGAGAAGAAGAGAGGAGTGAGGTCTAGGAGCGGGGGCCCATGCTCCGTTCCCCCTTTTCCCTTTTATCTTCATTTCCCTTTCCCCTTCCCTTTGCTTTTGGGTCTCCTGTCTCGCCCGCAGCCTTGGGTCGGACATGTCCGTCGATGTATGTGTAGGGCTTCGGTCCCTTTGCTTCCCATGAATGAAAATCACCCTTCTCGGGTCTCTCCTGCCATTTCTGTTGTTTTACTCCCGCCTTCACGATGCATGTGATGTGTTGTTCTTTTCCTTTTCCGTCAGTGTTTCTTGGTGCCTCCGTCGCAACGTGACTCTCCCTCCGCGAGCTCTGGCCCCCATGGGCTCTTCACCACCCCCTGCCGTGGCCACTTGTCGTGCCCATCAACTTAAGGAGAGGGGGAGACCCTCGCCCTCTCTCCGAACGCCCAGTTACCAGTGACCTTTCCTTGGCCTCATGCTCCCATTTACTCCCTAACTAGCCTGTAAGCCCGGGCACTTGGCTCCCCTGCCATTTCCTCAGCGATACACCTGCTCGGCCTTTGACCGGTACACCCCAGATTGGCCCTCAGCGGCACGCCCAGATTGGCCCTCAGCGGCACGCCCAGATTGGCCCTTAGCGGCACACTCACCTGGCCCCTTCGCCGGCACACTCCTTTCACTCTCCAACGGTGCACCCCAACTCCCTTGACTGGTACACCTTGCCCAGCCCTCAGCGGCACACCTCATTTGCCCTCAGCCGCACACTCCTTTCTGCCCTCAGCGGCACACACACTCTGTCACCCTTGGCCGGCATACTCCTCGGTCGGCACACCCAGATTGGCCCTTGGCCGGTACACCCTTGTTCAGCCCTCAGCGGCACACTCTCCAGGCCCCTAAGCGGCCTTCAGTCCGTCGTTCTCCTTCTCGTTTTCCGAGGCTCTATAAAGGTGTTGCTCCTCTGGGGGCCCACCTCCAGCTGTCGGGTTCCGCCACCCCATATGGGCGAGTTCCCTGTATCTCCCTTACGCCCCGGGTCAAGGGGAGATGCCGCCGAATTTTTGTGAGAAACTAATAAACAATTAAAAGAGGCAAAAGGAGGCAACTAACGAATAAAGCAATCAACGATAAAACGTTCCGACTAATCGAGCCGCTGCCGGCACCGTGACGAGAACTGAGCTGATTAACTGCCTGACAGCCCGAACATCCGACCTACGAGGAGAGACTGAACGGAACAAAGGCAAGGGAAGAGTTTGTATAAAACTACTTGAAAATCAAGATAAGAAGAAAAGAAAAGCCTTAAAATAAGTAATAAAAGAAAGAACCTCCATCGGCTTGCCTGCCCTTACCTCCCACTCAGATGGACCTTCACCAGTGCACTCCACCAGCCTCCAGCGGCACACTCCCTACCAACCCTCAGCGGTGCACCCCTCCAGCTCGTTCCTTCTTCAGCGGCACACCTACTCCAACCCTCAGCGGTACAACCCCTGACGCCTCCAACGGTACACCCTTTTGACCCCAGCGGTACGCCCCCTTTGGCCCTCAACGGTACACTCCCTTAGCTCTTCAGCGGCACACCCCCAGGCCCCTCAGCGGTACACCCTCCTAGCCCTTCAGCGGCACGCCCTTAGCCCCTCAGCGGTACACCCCTTTTAGCCCTCTAATGGCCCATTCTCTCTCCAGAAAATATGAGTAATGATAAGAATAATAATAATAACAAATAATAAATAATAATAAATTCTAAAATGTATAAATAAATAAGCATAATAAAGGAACAAATAATAATAATAAGCTTCAAATAAATAATAACAATCATAATAATTAGATCAATAAATGATAACAAAGATGAACGAATAATAATAACAAACTCAATAAGAATGAATGATAAATAAATAAATGTAACCAAAATAAATAATAATAACTAACTTAACGAAACACGACAAGCAAACGAATGATAATAAAACGAACAAAAACAGTAACAAACCTAATAATAACAATAATAAATGAATAAATCACAAGAAAAATGAATAAATAGTAATAATAAACTCACTCAAAGACACGCATAAATTAACGAATAATAATGATAAAATTTTAAATAACAATAAAATAATGTAATCCACGCGGCAGCCCCGTCTCTCCCGTGACCCGGTGCCGAAGGAACAACAATGCCGCCCTGGCGGGCTGGGCATGAGTCTTGGGAATTATCCCGAAATGGCCATGACCCGACCTCGCCTCGGGCTAACATTCCGATTAAACCAGACTCGTTTCTCCGACCGGATTCCTTCCGAGTCGCTACTGAAATTGCCGCACGTTCGGCAGACATTTGAACGGGTTCACGTCGATTCCCGCCGAGTTCTTAATACGGACCCATGTCCGAACATGAAAAGGCCCGTGAGCGACTTTCATAGCCGGTGGCTCCTACCCCAACATGGTTGCGAGCCGGCATTGCCCTGGGCCAATAGCTCACCAATTCCGACCCGTTCCTATCGGGATTTGCTCCCGCTCTTTCATTAAAATTGCCGTAAACTCGGCATACATTGGTACGGGGTCGCGTCCACCCCGCGTCGCACTCTCAATATGGGCCCCTGCCCAAACAGGAAAAGGTCAGCAAGTGACCGACAGAATCTGAATTAGAACGAGACGGCTCTCGCCACCCCCGGACTCCTTCCATAGGAATATCGATAAGACCTCCGTGGGCCACACTCAGACCTCGGGCCTGTCCCGATCATGGTCATCGTCTGGCTCATATCCTCGGTCTATAGCCCGCTCCTCTCGAACGCGTTTCGGTTTTGAAATCCAGTCCCGGGACTCTCCCCCGTTGCCCCCAGGCACCGGGAATATTAATGATGCCCACGCAAGCCCTGTTCGGACCACGGGAGGCGCCCCCAATATGGTCCTGACTCGATCTTGCACTGGGCCAATAGGTTCACCGGTTTCTGGCTACAATAACCGAGATTCAACCGAATGTTTTCAGTGTCTCGGAATAATAAACTTGCCGTATCCTGGCATGCATATGTTCCAGGTCCTCCTGCGACGATTACAATATTCTCAAGCCTGACTCTCGTCCGAATATTAAATGCTCTCCCGAACGACCGACATGTTTCGAACGCCCGCTTTTCCGGACACAGGGCTTTTCAGCCAATTCAAGGGATATTCCCTCATCGCCCCCTTGGCGCCGGAAATATTAATGACGCTCAGGCAAGTCTCGCTTCGACCGCGGGGGGCCCACCGCAACATGGTCGCAGCTTGCTCTTACACCGGGCCAACAGATTTACTGGTTTCTGACCGCCCCAACCGATGTTTAGCCGAACGTTCTCCGTGCTTCTGAACAATAAATTGCCATATCCTGGCATACATATGCTCCGGTCTTCTCGCGACGATCGCGCTTTTCCCGAGACGGACACTCGTCCGAACATTAAATGGTCAGCACATGACCGACATGATCTCGAATGATTTTCTTCCCGCCTTCGTGCGAGGATTTCAATACCTCCTAATAGACCTTTCATGCAATTAACTTCTTGGCCATGAGGCCCTGAATCTCGGCGATTAATCATGGGTGTTCCCTCGTATGGGGGATGTAAATGACGCCGTGACCTTTATGGCGCGGCGGGTTTTGGTCCCGACACGAACCACACAATCGACTGATGAAGTCAGATCGAGCGCACCATGGGCTCTTCGGAGCCCGAATAAATTGTCACCTCGGTGACTGGCACGCCCACGCACTCAACAAACGAATAAACCGACAAACGAGAGAATAACAAGTGAACGAAATTTAGTGCGTCCACAGGTGTAAGACGTCAGGGGACGCATCCGGTCGTTCTTCTGGTGGGTGGGTAGTGCTCCTATTTACTGGAGGTGTGGACTCGTGTTTTGTTGGATCGACGTTCAGTAGTACGGTACTGTTAGAGTAGACGGCTTTTCCGTTTATTTACTTCAGCTTGTGGTTCTACCGTACCCCAGTTAGGTAGGGTTACTTTTCGACCTTTTGTGTTCTTGCCTTATTTTCTGTGCGAGGTGGGGATTCGCGGGATCCCTACTGGGCCAATGAAATGAGGCTCACCCCTGCTTTTCAGGTGAGGCGGGGTCTTCGAGAGGCCCGGCCGAGTTTCAACGTGGTTCTTCTAGCCAGGGTTAGTCGCCAGTGTGCTAGAGCCGGGGGATGCCCCGTGTAGTTGTACTTTCCTTTCTATTGAATGTACTTTTATTTTGGACATGAGACTCTGTGGAGCTTGTCGCAGTTTATTTTATTTATATTATTCTGTACATTTTATTTTTGATCATTGTGCTATCTCTGCGGTCGTTTCAGCTTCTCTTGTACTCCCACACCACTCCTTTCTACCCTTCTGAGTCTTCGGGCTCGTGGGTTGCCGGGCCGAGATTCGAGACGTGCCGGTTCCTTTCCGGTACTCGGATCCCGGGTCGTCACAGCGTCCCCACTTCCTTCCCGACCTAGTGGCATGCTGGGAGGTGGATGCTTCTGCCTGATTCACTTCTGATGGTTCAACGGGTGATTCTTGCTCTTCTTCTCCCAGGGAGAGGGTGGTGTCAAATAATGCGGAGAGGGTGTTGCTAGAAAGGGCAACCCCACTCTCCTTCTTGTTTCTGGGCCTTCTCTTCTTCTTTTTCTTCTTTTCTTCAGTGGCTGGCAACTACCCTTGAGGAGGCTCACCCCACAAGAGAGGTTCTTCCTTCACCTTGGCTTCTGCTTCTGGAGCCAGTTCAAGTGACTCGAACTCCTTCCAAGGGACATATTCCTTCAGCTCCACAGGCTAGATTTCGGGCTGCTTGTAATCTTCGAGCCCACCAATAATGACATGGAGTCTTTCCACTGCAGGACTGGTTTCTTTGTGCACCCGCATCGGGACTTGCTTTCTCTTGTTGTGAGTGGGGCGCCTCATGACTAGCCGGGGGGCTGTGTCATGCCAAACAGGCGTCACTAGTGGCGGCGCCTGTCTGGGTGTGACACCCCTTATGTGAACCTCCGGTGTGGGCCGGGGAGCTTACCTTCTCCTTCTATTCCTTGTCGGTGCAGTCTGCCAACCTCCTTGGTCTTGAGCTGGCGTCATGACGAAGGCTTCATAAGTGGCCTTTGTACTAGCCTCCGCCCACTCCTCAGGCAGCTGTTGGTACAAGGACACCATATTGACACTGGTGCCGAGGCTCGGCATCTCGTGCGACCGTGGAGGGTCTATCTTGTGCTCCCCCATATCCAGTTCTCCCTTCCTTATCAAGGATTCAATGACATCCTTGAAGATGTAACATTCTTCGATAGTGTGCCCCAGCATCTGGTGGTACGGGTAGAAACGAGGATCATCCTTCTTCTTTATGTCACCGGGCCTCTTCGGTTCTGGCAGTATGATTTTGTTGTATCTAGTGGCCCATTCAAACAAGATCCGGGACTTATCTCGAGGAAAAGAATACAACGTATTCCTCATCTTCTCCCGCAGGGAAGGACCTTCCTGCCGCTCAGTAGACCTGGCTGGAGGAGGATTGGCCGTCTCCTTGGCTTTCTCTGTCTGTTTCTCAAAAGCTTCGAAGTCCAATGTGTGGACTTCTGGCGGTGTCGGTCTCTTTTCGGCCTGCCTGGCCCTCTGGCTTGAGGTAGCTGGAGCAGAGGAGTATCGAGCAAGGAATGCCTCGATCTCCGCTACTATGTTGTTTAGACGGTCAAATGATCGTACCTCAGCGCCGATCATCCTTTCAAAGATTTCCTTTTTCAGGTTCTGTTTACAAATTTGCACTGCATCCTCCTGATGCGCGGGACATCTACATTTCATGCTGAGATTTCTCCACCTCTTTATGTAGTCGAGAGCCGATTCATCATTTCTTTGTCTCGTGGCGTAGAGTTCTATCACGGTTACTTCCCGCTCAGCTATATAGAACCTTTCTTTGAATTTCTTCTGCATGTCGGGCCAGTCTGCAATGGACCCGGCGGGTAAGCTCGAATACCACTCAAAAGTAAGCCCGGTAAGTGTCGAGCTGAATAATTTGAGGAGGTAGGCCTCATCTGCAGGTAGGTCTCCCATAACATTCACATAGTAAGCAATGTGCTCCCTGGGAGACCCTTGCCCATTAAACTTCTCAAATTTCGGCGGCTTCGTGATGCCGATCGGCAGTCTCCTGGCAGCATAGTGTGCCAGATAGGGTACCCGATACACATCAAAGGGCGTGTGATCACTATCGCCTTTCTTCCAGCTTCATGTCTATCATCTGCTCTAGCATTAGTCTATTCACCGTCGCCGGGTCCACCGGGTTCGGGTAGAAATGAGCCGGTTGCGCCAGTGGTGTTGTTAACACTATCGCCTGAGGTGCAATGGTGGATCCCTAGAACGACGGGTTCTGTGGCGAATCCAAAGTTGTATGTTGCGACTAGTGCAGGGATATGCCCCCGGTGTAGCCGGCGATCGGTGGAGACACCGTCACCTGTGGAGAAGCTTCTGAGGCCTGACCGTTGCCCCCAGGGGTCTCTGGTAATGTTTCGGTTTGCCCGGATGTCGAGGGATGGGCAACTCTGTCGTTCAGCTGCTTCTTTAACAACTCGATCTCCCTTTGATATTGCGACATCATAAGTAATACAGCTGGGTCACTCACGGAGAGGCTAGGGATGCCCCCTCTTTCTTCAGCTGGCGTCTCCTCGGACAACATGGATGGTCCTCCCGTGGTGCCTTCAGTAATGACGTTGGCAGCCAGGGCCATTGACGACTCCCCATAGTCAGTTCCTTTAGTGTGGGCTTGCGTCTTCTCAGTTGCTGCTTTCTCTCTTCTAGTGAGAGGTCCTGGCCTTGCTACAAGTCTGGCCATTTCCTCAGGCTCGGTCGGTAAGTACCCGTACCGGCCAAATACCCCTGCCATGTTGCAAGTATAGACCCTTAGGTCTCTGCCTCTTCTAGCCGTTCTTCTCAATGGCCTACCTGGGAAGACCAATCTGTCAAAGACCGATCCCTGCGGCCTCACCTCTTCCCTCAGAGGGGACTGATAGCGCTCCTCGGAGCAGTTCCTCGACTTGGCACTAGGCGCGGGTCGGATTTCTTCTTCTTCAAATGCGGAGGCCACTGCCCCCAATAGTCTCTTGCGACCCAGAGGAGTGCTCCCCGGACCCCGCAAGTAATTTCTCATGGCCTAATCCATTCCTTCCCAGTCTTGATTAGGAGGAGAGGCGGGTGATACTGCCTTGTTGATAACAACGGGCATGTGGGCTACAGGCTCCGCACGGGCAGCCTGATGGTGACGTCAGTGGTGTCGACGGCGGGTGTTCTCCGGCGGGGCCAGTGTGACCAATGCCGGTTGGTAGACGAGGGTCGATGTCTTGACCCGATCTGCCTATTGAACCCTTGCCGGGCGAAAGGTGCTGGGCCCTGCTCGGGTTGGTGAAATGCCCCGAGCTGCTTTGGGAACCCATGCCCGTTTGCCCTTAGTCGGCCTAGGGGCCGATTGGTGCTGTGGAATTGTGGCTGGAGATGCGGGCGCCATACTGCCCTTCATCTTCCCCAGTGCCTGGAAAGAGTTGCGCACTGGCATAGTGGGTATGATGTGATCCGGGATCACCTCGGAGCGTTGTCCGGAAAGATGCACCCGAAAAGTTCCGACGACAGCAGACTTGCCGGTGCTGGAGACCCGGCCTCGGGGTGATGCAGTGGCATAGCTCCTCCGGAGCCTTCAATGGTGGGAAGCCAAGCCTGGGCATGACGGGCCGACATTCTGGTGCACATGGTGCACATTGCAGCCCAGTGTCTTCACAGGGACAGTCTTAGGGGATTCGGCCATTGGTCGGCCGGCAGCAGC
Source organism: Amorphophallus konjac (assembly GCA_022559845.1). Lineage (NCBI taxonomy): Eukaryota > Viridiplantae > Streptophyta > Magnoliopsida > Alismatales > Araceae > Amorphophallus > Amorphophallus konjac. The sequence continues at coordinate 104,134 of JAHNEJ010000842.1, forward strand.
TTTGGTGGCCCCCTGGATGGAGGCATTGCTTTCGATCCCGTCAGACGCCTTGACGTCTAGCAGGTTCGCGAAGGCCACTCCTAAAAAGTTGGGGAAGCTAACTGAAGGAGGGAAGCTCCCGAAGGCGAGAGGGACGGCCAAGTAGCCGTTCCGCGCGTGGCTCTCGACGGGTTACCGGCCGAAAGTGAGCACCATCCCAACGTCCGTAACGCCACCTGCATTTGCAAATTAGGGAATTAGTATTACAAGAAGGGGGGCATGGAGCCCTTAATTCCGGCAGAGAGATGAAGGGTGATCTCGTCCCACCAGGCGTGCCAGACTTGTGGACGCACTTATTTTATTTAGATCATGGTTTATTTGTCGATTGGGTTTATTAAGTGCGTGGGCGTGTCAGTCACAAAGTGACGATTTATGTAGGCCCCGAGGAGCCACGGGTGCGCTCGATCTGACTCAGTCAGGCTATTGTGTAGTTCGGGTCGGGACTGAAACCCGATGTGCCATAAAGGTCACAGCGTCATTTACATCCCCTCGGAGAGGGAACACCCTTGATTAATTGTCGGAAATAAGGGCTCCACGGCCGAAAGAAATACTAATTAATGCAGCAAGGAAAAGAAGGCAGTCGGGCAATGCAGTAAACCCATGGTAGGGAGTTAACACTCAGATTATGTCAGTCGCCGATGGACCTTTTCATATGTGGACAAAAGTCTGTACGGAAAGTGAGACGGTAATGGGGGAACAAATCTGTACAAGTGTCTGCCAAGGTACGTAAATTTTAATGCAAAGTGGGGGCTTAGGTCCCGATGAGAAAAGGGGGAGGCCTTGGTGAGATGTTGGCCCGGGACAAGGCCGGGCAGTAACCATGACGGGAGGAGTAGCTCCCAGGGGCGAAGCCCAGCCTGCGAAGGCATCACTAATATTCCCGGGTCTGGAATCCGAGGGGGAGAGACGACTGCCATACTATTGTATTCACGATGATTGTTAATGCTTGCTATTATCATTTATTTATTGACACTACCCTTTCTTTGTTGATTGCCTTTTATCACCCATCGACCGTGAGTTCTTCTCCTGTTCATTATTACCCTCTTTTTTTATTATTATTCCCCCCTTTTGTTAGTATTTTCCTTTTTTATTATCTTGATTGGGACCACCCCCTTTTGTCTTATCATTATTATTATTATTCATCATTCCTTTTATTATATAGCCCCCCCTTTTTATTACATATATATGTATTCATTGGAGAGATGATGGAGTGTACCGCTGGTGGAGTTGGGAGTGTGCCGCTGAAGGCTGGGAGGGAGTGTACCGCTGGAGGATAGAAGGTGTGCCGATGGAGGGTTGAGACTAGGGTGTACCGCTGGAAGAAGTGGGTTAGGGCGTACCGCTGGAGGGTGAAGGCTAGGGTGTACCGCTTAAGGGAGTGGGCTAGGGTGTACCGCCGGACGGTTCAGGTGGGAGTATACCGCTGAAAGGGTGAGCTAGGGTGTGCCGCTAAAGGGTTGAGGGATAAGAGTGCAGGGTCGAGACAAATAGAGTGGAGTTCAGATGGGTAGGGGGAATTCAGAAGGAGTCCTCTTGCTTATGCAGGTCTGATGGGAGACTTCAGAGGATCAACTTTCGTTTTGTCGTGTGATTCAGCCCCAATTCACGTCCAATAGTGCAGTTCTTCGGATCTTGTTCAGTTCAATCCCTTGAATTTTGTATAGTCCTTTTAGTTGATTAAAATGTCTCATTGTTGCTTAGTCCATCTGTTTGTTGCTTCTTTTCGTCTTTTAATTTGTTGTTATTCCTGACGAAAATTCGGCAGCACCTCCCCTTGACCCGGGAGGTAAGGGAATAACAAGGAACATGCCCACAAGGAGTGACATGAACCAACAACTGAGGGGGGTGCCTGAGCAGCCACCTTAGGGGAAACTTCAAAAACTCTGAAACAACGTCGGCCGAGAAATCGGTAGACTGACACAAGCTATGAGTACACTAGAGAAATGACAGCCAAGATATGCCGGGCTGGCAGTCCAAGGGTGTGCCGCTGAGGCAGCTAGGAGTGTGCCGCTGAGGCAGCTGGAGGGAGTGTGCCGTTGGGCAGACAGATGGGAAGTGTACCGCTGAGATAGCGAAAGGAGGAGTGTGCTGCTGGGCAGACCAAGGGAGGTGTACCGCTGGGCAAATCAGAAAGAGGAGTGTGCCGTTGGAAGACTTGAATGGTGTGGTGACTAGGGGGGTCGAATGGGTGTATGTATACCACTGGCTCTGCAGAAGGGGCAAAGGGATACTTTGGTCAGTGAGCGGATGCTGCACACCGAGTAGAGGACCATAGCACTCTAAAGAAGCTGCATGGGAAGGAACAGTGGGGGATTACGTTGCAGAATATCACTGAGAGGAGGAGGAGGCCAGCCTTACTTTATCAAGCCAGAAACACTGACTACCAAACTGGGTAGACCAATGCCGTAGGGAGGACAGGCGAAATAGAGAGTTCGAAGGTTGGGGGAGGATGTAACTCACGAACCGACGGTGAGGAGGAAACCACAAACACAATAAGAAGTAGGAACTAAAGGCATTCATTCATGGAGAATTCAAATGACAAAGGTCGTGACCCAGAGGCCAAGCGTAATATAGTGCATCCAAATCAACAGGGAGAAAGGAAAAAAACTACGCAGTGACAAGAAAAGGGAAAAAGAGTTTGGGAGAGGGTTGGAATGAGGAAGGGTGATCATCCCCTTCACTGCACTCCTTCCCTTTCCCCTCCATTACACATAGCCTTCCCCTCTCTTTTTTTTCTCTCTCTCTCTTCTACCTTCTTCTTCTCTTCTTCTTCTTCCTCTGCTGCTCTCTTGGAATGGGAAGTCTCCACCTATGTGTTCTTTTTTTTTTCGTGAGAGCCCCTTTTATACGTGGACCGTTAACGGGGAAGCCTCATGATGGCACTGCCATCCGAGGTTGACCCGAGTCCCATCTTCGTCAGGTAGAAGTGCCATGGCCGAATCACAGGGCGACACGATGGCAAGACATTAGCTAGCGTCGAGGTGGCCAAGCTGCGCGCCAAGGGTCCCACCTATTGACCGTTGTGCCTCTTGCCGGTCTGTACCGTTCTGGCGGTTGCAACGCTGTGCCGCTGGGGGGCATGAAGGCTTGCCGGGAGCGTGCCGCTGAGGGCTTAGACAGTGTGCCGCTGGAGGGCAGGAAGGCCGTGCCGCTGGGAGGCTTGGACTGTGTGCCGCTGGAGGGCAGGGAGGCTGTGCCGCGGAGAGGGCGTTGGGGCTGTGCCGCTGGAGGCTTGGACCGTGCCATTGGAGGAGCAACGGGTGCGCCGTTGAAGGGCAATTGGGGTGTGCTGCTGAAGGCCGCTTGGAGCGTGCCGTTGAAAGGGGCACCAGCTCTGGCTTCAGGAACTCACAATCGTGCATTCTTTGGGATATTTCTTCACCGTTAGGGACCCGAGGGTGGGTCCATAGCAGTGTATTAATTCAGGAGGGTATCATGTGTTTTCCTTGTCATTTAATGCGCCCGTGCAAATGTGAGGATTTGCCGGACGGTAGTATTCTCCCGGAGCCATGGATGGTCAGTCTCCCCGGGTCTTCTCTTTTAGACTTTGACATTAATGCGGGGGCTTGGCGGGACATATGGACGTACTATTTTATACGTCCATAGGGAACTACTGACGCATCTCGTCCTCACACTCCCAAGAAGCCTCACCACCAGAGTGTCGCTGCCACACCACCTTTGTTAGTGTTGGTGTGCTACATGCCAATTTCGGGTCGGGTAGGCCCAATAGTTGTACGATCTTGTTCATTAATAAAGTGGTGTTTGAGCGTAAATATGTGATTGTGTTACTTTACGTTGTCCCTAGGATATGTGGTTGTAAAGTCAGCTCGAGATGAGATCTCGAACATGAGACTTACTTTACATGAACACATACCTTAAACTGTTCCTGGTTGGAGGGTAATCACTCGGGGACTTTGATTACCTATTAAACCAGTACACATGATGTGTCAGTGACCAGTCTCATGGTCATTGGTCCGGGGCACCAACACATATGTGTAGGTGTATGTCGTTGGAGGATGTGCACTGAACTGATCCGCTATTGGATCTTCAGATGGTTGATTATACCTAATGTCAACTGAAGATCCAACGGTCACAGTAGCATCGTTGGTCCTTTGACCTGAGACATTGATTGGATCTAACACGAGACTAGAATGGTTTAATTACTTAGCTAAGTGACTTTAACCATAAGTCATGAGTTGCCGAATCATTAACCACTCCAGGATACGTGTGAAGATTATCAATGGTCAATACGGGATCGCTCACTGTCGGGTATATATCAGACAGTTAATGGGTCATGACATTGACGCTCCGTTAAATCACTGGCCAGGGTCGTGTGTGTAACACCCGAATTCATCCGAAAGATAGTTAAATATCTTATAGTTATTCTATATGAATTTTATGTTACCTTAATTAAAGTCTAATACCTTGAACGATATTATTTAACGAACCTTATTAAGTAAATTAAATAGCTATCTCACTTTAATAATGTATAACTTTTCATAGGAATATCAGAATATGATCAATATTAGGTCCGTTAGATAGAGAATTCAAAGATCTATAAGTTTCATGTTGAGCACTTTTTCAAAATTTGACGTTTGGACGGCCAAAAATAAGATAGAGAAAACTAATTCTTAAAGAATCATGTTATTACTAATTTTCTAGGGGTTTTCATATAAAATTTCAAAACAAAAATAAAAAATATATATATATAACTCAAAATATCTTCTCACGTGACCCCCCCTCCATCCTTATCCCCCTCCCCCTCCTCATCCTTATCCCCTCCTTCTTCTTATCTTCTCCTCCCCTCCCCCTATATATACCCCCCCCTCTCCCCCTTTCCCTTCCACTCCAACACCCCCCTCTCCCCCTCCAACTCTCTCTCTCTCTCTCTCTCTCTCTCTCTCTCTCTCTCTCTCTCTCTCTCTCTCTCTCACACACACACTATCTCTCTCCCATCTCTCTCTCACACACACACTATCTCTCTCCCATCTCTCTCTTAAATATTTTTATTTTCTCTTTTTATTCTCTCTATACTCACTCTCTACTTTCTCTCTCTATTTTTTTATTTTCTCTCTCTACTTTCTCTCTCTACATTCTCTCTCTATTTTCTCTCTCTAAATTCTCTCTCTACTTTTTCACTTTTATATCTCTCTATACTTCTTTCTCTACTCTCTCTCCACTTTCTCTCTCTATTTTTTTATTTTCTCTCTCTACTTTCTCTCTACTTTCTCTCTCTAAATTCTCTCTCTACTTTTTCACTTTTATATCTCTCTATACTTCTTTCTCTACTATCTCTTCACTTTCTCTCTCTCTCTCTCTCTATTTTCTCTCTCTACATTCTCTCTCTACTTTCTCTCTCTAAATTTTCTCTCTACTTTTTCACTTTTATATCTCTCTATACTTCTTTCTCTACTCTCTCTTCACTTTCTCTCTCTCTCTCTATCTTCTCTCTCTATTTTCTCTCTCTACTCTCTCTACTTTCTCTCTCTACCTTTTCTCTTTACTTCCCACTCTTATTCTCTTATTAATAAACGGAGAATAGAAGATGATACAACACCCGAATAATATAAATAATTAATAAACACTTGGATAGAGGATTTGAAGCTATTTTGGATAATTTCACCCTTCTTTACGCATCTGGGACTGAGAAATTATCTTTCCCTACGTAAGGACTTTTACGGGAGCTCGGGTGAGATATTAAGTTTAATTCGGAAGATCACCATAAAGGTAGGCACGATAAACCGAGTGCATGCTATTTGTTATTTACATTTATTTGATTTGATTTTGTTTGAAATGTAATTTAAGTCATTGATTTATTTAACCCAATGATCTATGTTTAGAATCAGTTACTTATTTAGTTATCATTCTGTAAATTATTTTTCTCTCTAATCTCTCTTTAATTTCTCTCTAATCTCTTTCTATGTTCTCCCTCTACTTTCTCTCTCTACTTTCTCTCTCTACTCTCTCTACTCTAATCTCTTCGAATGTTATATATATATATATTTAGTTAATAATATTAAAATACGATCCGGTTATTTTGTAAAGTTCAATGACAAGTTTTAAGTATTAAGACGACTATGTAATAAGCATTATAATAAGAATAAAAATTTGATTAAGCATATGGACTGTGTCACTTTAAGGAGGTGTGGGGCGACAAACCGTAGTTAGCTTCCGCTACGGGATTAGGCCCATTTCCGAGGACAAACGGACTTCTGAAAAATTCGGGACCCAGAATAAGAAAATTATCTGGGGAATGGTGGAGTATTAACTCCCGATCCTGCGTGGTTGATCAAGGCCGACAGGCTCCAGCGTTTAGACCTTTTGTCTTTATGTCGACGTCTGGATGCCTAGGTATGTGTTTGCTACTGCTTTTAGTGACGGGATGCCTGTCCAATATATGTTGCCAAACAATATGAAGTTCAGATTTGATATATGACTTTGATATGGTCTGAGAATAAGTTCATCTGTATAAGCTCTGATTTAGCTAAGATACGTATTATGCCATATATATAAGTCAGATAAGATTTGTTATAAGCATTTGTTTATAAATTTGAAAATTACTTTGCTCTTTATATTTCCTTCGCATTCATAGTATATGTACAATTCAGTGAAATTGTGATTAGCTTTATATATATCATGGATTTGCACAGTTTAGTATATGATAAGCATGTGATTGGTTTTGATGCCTACTGAGTCTGTGGACTCATATCTGTTGTCTAACCATTTCAGGAAATTGACGAATGTGTACCTCGACTCCGACGGACAGTAGGTCGGAGGGTGATCCAGGGCGTAGTTTGGATTCCGCTGCGTAGATAGATTTAGTTTTCTTTTGAATAATGAATGTAAATATGACTTTTGAGTAGAGATATGTAGTATTCCGTATACGATGTAAATTATGAGTATTTATCTTATGGAAATGGTATGGTTATGTTTCTTTTGGATTATGTGATGGTTTGGCCTTTAGCGCCTTGCAAATAATCTTGGCCCACAACACTTCCGTACATCCGCTGTGACATCCCCGGACCCGATACGGGATCGCGGAAAAGGGGGCGCCTCAGTGTGAGTTCGTTTAGAACGGACGTCATACACTTTAAGGAGGTCATAGTCAAATGGCACGATCATGGGGTTTGACAGAAACCGTACCCTCGATTGTACCAGACTCATAGACGGAGCGAGAGATTATATCGATGCGGCAACTGTGGACTTACATGTACCAGACATGCTGGTTTAAACCCGACGTCCTCTAGGATCACGCGGATTTGCTTGACCCAACGTGATCGAAGGTTCGGAATGAATTAAACTATTATTCGGCTCTTGTAGAAGTAAATAATACGTTTAATTTACTTCTAATTAGGAATTAGAAGTTAATGGACCTTAAACTAGAGTGACTATGGGCCTAGAGGATCACACACAATGAATTCTTGGATGACGGATTATTGTTATACAAGTGTATGTATTAATTCCTTTTGGAAAGGAGTGTAAATGGAGCTTAATACATATGTATAATAGAGGATAGGATATATATATAATTTTGGTCTTTTGGAGCCCTTTCAGAAATGACCAAATCTCTATATATAGAATCCTACGTGAGTTCATTCGAACTCTTCTTCTTCTCTTCCAACCTCTTAAGCTCAAGCAAACACATAAGCTTAAGAGGAGGATTAGCCTCCCCCCTTTCTCCCCTTTGCTCTCTCTCTCTCCAGAAGGTGATAGAGTCGGGGAAAGTTACGCCGGGGAGGTACCGTCACTGCGAAAGAGTCCGTGTGGATCTGCTCTAGAGGCTGTACAGTTGTGCGGCTCGGTTTCTCTGCATCGGGCTTAGCGGACAGCGTCGTTCCGCGCAAGGTGAAACACGCAACCCGTAATTAGGGTCTTAGAAACACCGATTAGAGCACAGATTAAGCTTTCCATAACACCGGGATCGGGCAAATGAAATTTTTGTTATCCGCTGCGTCGCCCGTAGGTGCTGTGCGAAACTTTACAGTGGTATCAGAGCCAGGTTCGCGTATTGGTCGGTGTTTTTATCGCCGTTAAGAACCGTGTTTTGGGGCATTCTTAAATCTTCAATTATTATTTGGAGACAGGAGTGCTGGGCATTTCTGTTTTTCCTGGATGCTGGGCATCAGGAGAGCAAATTTTTTTTTGTTAAAAAAAAAATTTTGGTTGGCCCGTTTTTGTTAAAAAAAAAAATTTTGGTTGACAGCGTTGCGGGCGCCGACCCGGTGGGGGCGACGCCCGCCGCGGGCGGGTCCGCGCCCGCGCGCGTGGGCGCCGCGCAGGCGCGGACCCCCCACGGCCGTTTTTGTTTAAATAAAAAAAATTATATTTTATTCTTATTTAATTTATTATGTGCAAGAATAATAATATATATATTATATATATATATATCAAAATGCGCAGTAAATTAAATAGAATTTTATCGAGTAGGTTAAATAGTGTTATCTCAATAGTAAATGTCAAATGGTAAATTTTATTTAACCGATTTGAATTTACCAAGGTGAGATAATTACTATTTATCTTAAGATAAAATGATACTAATTGAAGTTACTTCAGTAAAATTTAAGTTTTTGAATTTTTAATTATTAGATAATTAAAAAATTCAAATTTTGACTTTTATTGAAGTTAAATGTGAAAATTTTATTTATTTAAATTTTAATTATTAGATAATTGTTAAATTCAAATTTTGAATTTTAGAAAATTACTAATTGAGGATAATTGCATTATTTTTAAATTTATTTTCAAACAAAATTATTAGATAATTAGTTTGAATTTAAATTTAAATTGTTGGCATGTTTAAATTTTAAATTTAAATTTGATTATTAGATAATTAAATTTAAATTTAAATTTAATTAATTATCTCAATTAGATGCCCATGTAGAAAATGATGGTTCTTTACGTGCTTTACTTTATTTACCTTGTATTAGCCTGCTTGTGTGTTTAATTATAGTTAATCATACTTCGATTTTTAAAATTAAACAAAGCTAGCCTATTTTTATTTACACATCCCATTTTTTAAATTCAAAAGTAAGGATTATTTTCAGAAAATAACCCTTGATTGATTTTATTTGAATGGGTTGGCAAGTGATCATGGACTTGGATTAACGTAATTAATTGGGGTCTGCGAACCTCCTTTCTCTCTCTGTTGAAATTCCAAATGTACTTCTATCTTCCTCAATTGTTGTACTCGCCCTAAGGGCTCCTGGAATTTGAGTCACATGTAATTTAATTTTTTCAGCCTACGTGCCGTGTAAAAGTTATAGTTAATGCGGCGTCGGAGTTTGAAAGCGCGGAGCACACCCGACGAGGACGATCCAGCTGCTTCGGAAGCGGGCCGGATATCTTAGTTACATTAGGGTTAAAGTCCATGATCACTTGCGTTTATTTTTGCATTGGATGCATTTATTTTGTGCAAACTACTAGGTACGGTAAATATATTGGATATATTTATATTACCACCTAGGGTGAGATCAAGATAAAATTGAATTCCCTCGCGCTTAAATTTTAGATCTGGTAAGCGTGGCTCTAGGAGTCGTCGTGGCCCTCCATCATTATGGAGTGAATGAACGTCTTCATTTCATGGATTTGTTGTGCTTTCCACAAGGTCCATGAGTTTGGGGGCGGGATTAAACTCCAAGGCTCGACCTCAATGGGGTGAGGAATTGAACTCGGCCTTGTTGTGCTTTCCACAAGGGTCGGGTCATGAACTCATTGCTATGTAGTAATGATGGTTAGATCTAACCGAGAATATCCTTTGTTGTGCTTTCCACAAGGGGATGATTTCTCGGGGGCCGAATATCGGATATTGCATTAGATGCAAGTGCCTGTTGACTGCCCTTGAGATGGTGTATGGCTTGTTGTGCTTTCCACAAGGTCGTACATCAGTCTCGTTGGGATTCCGACCCACTAGGTTGATCTCGTTGATCTCCCGTTCTATATACTGAGGGTTATATAGTTCGATCGAAAAATAGTGGGACTAACTAAGATAGAAAACCACATCTAAGTTAGAATTTGAACACATGCTAAGTTATCTTTTATTTCTTATCCAGATTACAATGTCGTCGTCCAACCCCCTCCGCGGCATCTTGGATGCAAATAGATTAACTGGACCGAACTACTCGGATTGGCTGCGTAATCTACGCATAGTCCTTACCGCCGAAAAGATTGCATACGTGTTGGACACGGTTCATTCTGAGCCAGCTCCTGATGCCGACGAGGGCGAGTTACTGCTTATGCCAAGTGGTCTGAGGACTCCTCCCTTGCCCAATGTTACATGTTGGCCTCTATGGCTCCCGAGCTACAGAGGCAATTTGAAAAGACTGATTGTAGAAGTATACTTCTCAATCTACGCCAGCTTTTCGGGGAGCAGGGTAGGATTGAGAGGTATGACATCTCCAAAAGGCTTTTCAGGACACGGATGTCTGAGGGTTCTTCAGTACAGGCTCATGTACTGAAAATGATGGAGTGGATAGAGAGACTCAATGCACTGGGGTTCAAGTTGGATCTTGAACTGTGCATTGATCTTATACTCCAGTCATTGCCGATTCCTTTTCTTCCTTCATCATAAACTTTAACATGAATAGAATTGATGCAACTCTCCCGGAGCTGCTCAACATGTTAAAGAGTGCTGAAGGAACTATGCAGAAAGATAAACCATCTTCTTCTGTAATGATTATTGGCCGGGCCAATAAGAAAAGGAAGGCCACCCAGATATCCACTACAAGTAACAAAGGGAAAGGAAAGAAAAAGGCCACGGGTAAGCAACTCGCCAAAGTTGACAAAGGGAAGGGCAAGAAGAATGAAAAGGAAGACAAATATTTTCGATGCGGGGAAACTGGGCATTGGAAAAGGAATTGCAAGGCAATTCTAAATGAAGGTATTTTTGTCATAGACCTTAATTTGTCATATATGGAATCCACATCATGGGTATTGGATACTGGATGTGCATCTCATATCTGCAATTCTGTGCAGGTGCTGGCAAATAGAAGGCGATTGGGTAAAAAGGAGATTGAACTGAGGATGGGCAATGGAGCTTTGGTTTCTGCCAAAGCTGTCGGGACTGCACGCCTCAGTTTACCTTCAGGAGTCATTCTGGAGCTGAATGACTGTTATTATGTTCCTAATATTATTAAGAACATTATTTCAATCTCTGGCTTGTATAACATTGGATATACATTGACTTTTAATAGCACTGGGTGCTCTATAATGAATAATGGTTTGATTATAGCCAATGGTTCATTAGTCAATGGTCTTTATGTATTAGATACACGTTCTAATGTTATGCAAATTTCCAATGCTGATGAAGTGAATTCTGCATATCTATGGCATTGCAGACTTGGTCATGTAGGTGAGAAAAGAGTCTCTCACTTACACTCAAATGGGTATTTGAATTCGTTCGAATACAAGCCATTTGATACCTGTGAGTCGTGTCTCATGGGAAAATGACCAAGGCTCCTTTGGTGGACATGGTGAGAGGGCTGTTGACCTTCTCGAGCTCATACACTCAGATGTGTGTGGACCCATGTCCATAGAATCAAAAGGAGGTTATCTCTATTTTATTTCTTTTATTGATGACTTCTCTAGATATGGCTATGTGTATTTAATGAGACATAAATCACAAGCCTTTGAGAAGTTTTAGGAATACAAAAATGAAGTAGAGAAATAGACTGGCAAAAGTATTAAGGCTCTTCGATCGGATCGAGGAGGTGAATACTTAAGTCATGAATTCACTTCTTATCTTAAAGACCATGGAATAATTTCTCAGTGGACTCCACCGTATACACCACAGCACAATGGTGTATCCGAAAGGAGAAACATGACCTTGTTAGACATGATCCGATCAATGATGTCTATGTCAGGACTACCCTTGTCTCTCTGGGGCTATGCGTTAGAGACTGCGGCTTATTTATTGAATAGGATCTCAAGTAAATCAGTTCCTTCTATACCATATGAGATATGGAAGGGCAGGAAACAAATTTTAATCACATTAAAATTTGGGGGTGTCCTGCTCATGTAAAGAAGAACGAGAGTGATAAGCTTGAGTCGAGAACCGATAAGTGTAGGTTTGTGGGATATCCAAAGGAGACGTTTGGATATTATTTCTATCACCCTTCTGAGCAAAGGGTCTTAGTGGCCAAGAGAGCTGTATTTCTGGAAAGAGAATATCTACTCCAGAAAAATAGTAGGAGCCAGATAGAATTGGACGAGGTCCAAGAACCACAACCCATAGACACACACTCATTAGATGAGACTGTATCGGTTGATCCTATTCAAGGTGAAACACTGACACTACGGAGATCTGGTAGACTACCGAGAGAACCTGAGAGATATGTTGGACATGTCTCAGAGGGGTCCTCTAAGGTATGTATCGATGAGGATGATGATCCTCAGTCGTACCAGGAGGCGATCCGTAGTGTAGACTCCGAGAAATGGCAAGAGGCAATGGATTCAGAAATCCAGTCCATGTACACCAATAAAGTTTGGAACTTAGTTGATGTACCCGAAGGGAAGGTCCCTATCGGCTGCAAATGGATTTTCAAAAGGAAAATCGGTGCAGATGGACAGGTTGACACATACAAGGCTAGACTAGTGGCGAAAGGATATCGTCAAAGGCAAGGCATTGACTATGACGAGACGTTTTCACCGGTAGCCATGGTTAAGTCAATCAGAATCCTCCTTGCCATTGCTGCATACCTGGATTATGAGATCTGGCAAATGGATGTGAAGACAGCTTTTCTTAATGGAAACCTGTCAGAAGAGGTGTACATGGTACAGCCTGAAGGATTCACCTCCAAGCTACATCCTAATAAGGTATGCAAACTTCAAAGGTCCATTTATGGATTAAAGCAGGCATCTAGAAGCTGGAACTTAAGATTTGACGAGGCTGTCAAATCTTTCAACTTCATTCGGAATGAAGATGAACCCTGTGTTTACAAGAAGGTCAGTGGGAGCTCAGTGACCTTCTTGGTCCTTTATGTTGATGACATCTTACTCATTGGGAATGATGTAGAGATGTTGACATCAACTAAGTCTTGGTTGTCCAAGACTTTCTCCATGAAGGATTTGGGAGAAGCATCCTATGTGCTGGGCATAAGGATCTATCGAGATAGATCTAAAAGGATGCTAGGATTATCCCAATCCATGTACATAGACACTATCCTCAAAAGGTTTAGGATAAAAAATTCCAAGAGAGGTCTCATTCCCATGAGACATGGAATTTACCTATCCAAGGGGATGAGTCCTAAAACTTCTGAGGAGGTGGCACACATGAATAAGGTACCCTATGCTTCGGCGATAGGGTCAATCATGTATGCAATGCTATGAACACGGCCTGATGTTGTCAATGCTTTGAGCATTGTCAGTAGATATCATGCAAATCCAGGTGAAGAGCACTGGAAGGCAGTAAAGGGCATCCTTAAGTACCTGCGAAGGGCTAAGGATCTTTTTCTGCTTTATGGAGGAGAGGACCTATAGCTTAGAGCTTACACAGATTCTAGTTTCCAGTCAGATCCAGATAACTGTAAATCCATGTCTGAATTTGTATTCATGTTGAATGGAGGGGCAGTCAGTTGGAGAAGCCATCTGGATGAAGAAATTCATCTTGGAACTTGGCGTAGTTCCCGAGATATCAGCTCCCATCCCATTATTTTGTGATAATAATGGGGCCATCGCCCAGGCGAAGGAACCGAGATCTCACCAAAGGTCAAAGCATATTCTCATGCGCTTTCACCTTATTCTGGAGATTGTTGATCGTGGAGATGTGACGGTACAGCGTCTACCGTCAGAAGACAACATAGCAGATCCACTAACTAAGCCTTTGACACATACTGTATTTGAGCGCCATTGGGATAAGATGGGCCTCAAAGTTGTGGGTAATTGGCTGTAGTTCAAGTGGGAGATTGTTAGTGTTGGTGTGCTACAGACCAATTTCGGGTCGGGTAGGCCCAATAGTTGTACGATCTTGTTCATTATTAATAAAGTGGTGTTTGAGCGTAAATATGCGATTGTGTTACTTTACGTTGTCCCTAGGATATGTGGTTGTAAAGTCAGCTCGAGATGGGATCTCGAACATGAGACTGACTTTACGTGAACACATACCTTAAACTGTTCCTGGTTGGAGGGTAATCACTCGGAGACTTTGATTACCTATTAAACCAGTACACATGATGTGTCAGTGACCAGTCTCATGGTCATTGGTGCGGGGCACCAACACATATGTGTAGGTGTATGTCCTTGGAGGATGTGCACTGAACTGATCCGCTATTGGATCTTCAGATGGTTGATTATACCTAATGTCAACTGAAGATCCAACTGTCTCAGTAGCATCGTTGGTCCTTTGACCTGAGACATTGATCGGATCTTACACGAGGACTGGAATGGTTTAATTACTTAGCTAAGTGACTTTAACCATAAGTCATGAGTTGCCGAGTCATTAACCACTCCAGGATACGTGTGAAGATCATCAATGGTCAAGAGGGGATCGCTCACTGTCGGGTATATATCAGACAGTTAATGGGTCATGACATTGACGCTCCGTTAAATCCCTGGCCAGGGTCGTGTGAGTTCGTTTAGAACGGACGTCATACACTTTAAGGAGGTCATAGTCAAATGGCACGATCATGGGGTTTGACAGAAACCATACCCTCGATCGTACCAGACTCATAGAAGGAGCGAGGGATTATATCGATGCGGTAACTGTGGACTTACAGGTACCAGACAGGCTGGTTTAAACCCGACGTCCTCTAGGATCACGCGGATTTGCTTGACCCAACGTGATCGAAGGTTCGGAATGAATTAAACTATTATTCGGCTCTTGTAGAAGCGAATAATACGTTTAATTTACTTCTAATTAGGAATTAGAAGTTAATGGGCCTTAAACTAGAGTAACTATGGGCCTAGAGGATCACACACAATGGATTCTTGGGTGACGGATTATTGTTATACAAGTGTATGTATTAATTCCTTTTGGAAAGGAGTGTAAATGGAGCTTAATACATATGTATAATAGAGGATAGGATATATATATCATTTTGGTCTTTTGGAGCCCTTTCAGAAATGACCAAATCTCTATATATAGAATCCTACGTGAGTTCATTCGAACTCTTCTTCTTCTCTTCCAACCTCTTAAGCTTAAGCAAGCACATAAGCTTAAGAGGAGGATTAGCCTCCCCCCTTTCTCCCCTTTGCTCTCTCTCTCTCTCTCCAGAAGGTGATAGAGTCGGGGAAAGTTGCGCCGGGGAGGTACCGTCGCTGCTCAAGGGTCCGTGTGGATATGCTCTAGAGGCCGTACAGTTGTGCGGCTCGGTTTCTCTGCATCGGGCTTAGCGGATAACGTCGTTCCGCGCAAGGTGAAACACGCAACCCGTAATTAAGGTCTTAGAAACACCGATTAGAGCACAGATTAAGCTTTCCATAACATTGGGATCGGGCAAATGAAATTTTTGTTATCCGCTGCGTCGCCCGTAGGTGCTGTACGAAACCTTACAACCTTAACCAAGGGGATGACCTTGTTCCGCAGGCACTGCTCTCGCCTATCCTCCACGCGGACCGGAAACTCTGGGAGAGAAAGATCTGGAGTCACCTCGGGCCAAATAGAATCCTCAAGCACATGAGAGTCATCGGGCATATACTTCCGCAACATCGAGGCGTGGAACACGTCATGCACCGATGCCAACTCAGGGGGTAACTGCAACCGATAAGCAACCTCACCGATGCGCTCCACAATCCCAAAAGGGCCAATATAGCGAGGACTCAGCTTCCCACGCCGTCTAAAGCGCATCACCCCCTTCATTGGAGAAACTCTCAAGAATACGCAATCACCCACGGCAAACTCGAGGGGCTGCCGCCTACGGTCAACATAGCTCTTCTGCTGACTCTGGGCCGCCAACATGTTCCGACGGACCAGGTGCACAACATCCACACACTGCTGCACCAGCTCAGGTCCCGTCAAAACACGCTCACCGACCTCAAACCAATCAAGTGGAGTATGGCACGGACGTCCATACGAAGCCTCATAAGGAGCCATGCCGATGCTCGAATGATAGCTGTTGTTATAGGCAAACTCCACCAACGGTAGGTGGTGAATCCAACTCCCCTGCCACTCCAGGCAGCAGGATCTCAGCATATCCTTCAAAGTCTGAATGGTCCTCTCTGACTGACCATCTGACTGAGGATGATACGCCGAGCTAAAAGTTAAATCCGTGCCAAGCGCTCGCTGGAAACTCCCCCAGAATTCAGAAGTGAAGCGCGGATCCCGATTCGACACGATGAAAATGGGAATCCCATGTAACAGGACGATCCGCTCCACATAAAGACGAGCCAACCTGGACGCACTCCAGCTGACTTTGACCGGTAACAACCGAGTCACCTTCGTTAGCCTATCCACCAGCAACCAAATAATGTCCTGACCGTTCGGGGTCCTTGGTAATCCCACCACGAAATCTGTGGTCACGTGGTCTCACTTCTACGCAGGAACATCCAAGTGCTGGAGAGTACCTCTCAGTCGCTGATGCTCCGCCTTCACCTGCTGACAGGTCAGGCACCTGGCCACAAATTCGGCAACATCTCTCTTCATGCCAGGCAACTAGAACTACCTCCGTAAGTTCCGATACATCTTCGTTGCACCCGGGTGTACGGTGTACCTGCTCCCATGCGTCTCGCGCAACACCACACGACGAACCTGCCCCTCAACTGGGACGTACAGCCTACCACGGAATCTCACGGCTCCATCCTCGCTGAGCTCCACATCAGCCAAAGCCAAAATCCGGAGCAACTCAGGGTCCGCATGATGAGCCTCTGTCACCTGACGACGGATAGCAGGCGTGACAGTCAGACTCGCAAGCACTGCCAACCCTGGCTCCTGGGGAATCCTGAGCCTGAACGAAATTTCGGGCACTTGTTCCCAGAGCCTCCACTTCCTCAATATCAAGGCACTAACTGTGACCTTCCAACTCAAAGCATCGGCGACGACATTCATCCTGCCCGGCTGATAAGACAGGGTGAAGTCATAATCCTCCACAAACTCCATCCATCGCCTCTGCCTGAGGTTAAGGTCCCTCTGCGAGAACACATACCTCAAACTCTGATGGTCAGTGAACACCTCGAACCTCTCACCGTACATATAATGCCTCTAGATCTTTAGCGCGAAGATCACAGCCGCCAACTCCAGGTAATGGGTAGGGTAGTTCTCCTCGTGGGGCTTTAGCTGCCGAGAGGTATAAGCCACCACTCTACCATGCTGCATCAACACAGCACCCAATCCGACCCCGAAAGTATCTGTACACACCACAAAGCCTCCCGATCAAGAAGGTAAAACCAACACCGGAGCCAAGGTGAGCAACCTCTTCAGTTCCCTGAAACTCTACTCACACTCCTCAGACCAGACGAAAGGCGCATCCTTCCGCGTGAGTCTTGTCATCGGGGCCGCAATGCGAGAAAAATTCTGGATAAACTGCCGATACTAGCCCGCAAGCCCCAAGAAACTCCGGATCTCCGTCACAGACCTCGGCCTCGGCCACTGCATTACTGCCTCGACCTTGGCGGGGTCCATGGAAATGCCATCACTAGAGATCACGTGCCCCAAAAAGTGCACCTCACGAAGCCAGAATTCACACTTACTGAGCTTCGCATACAACTGGTGATCTCGTAACGTCTGCATCACCACACCCAAATGGTACGCATGCTCCTCGGCAGACCGCGAATAAACAAGGATGTCGTCCACAAATATGACCATGAACTGGTCCAAATACGGATGAAACACCCTCTGCATCAAGTCCATGAAGGCTGCGGGGGCATTGGTGAGCCCGAACGACATCACCAAGAACTCATAATGCCCGTACCTCGTACTGAACGCAGTCTTCTCCACATCAGACTCGCGAATCCTCAGCTGATAGTAACCAGACCGCAAATCAATCCGCGAGAACACTCGCGCAGACTGAAGTTGGTCGAATAAATCATCAATCCGCGGCAACGGATACTTGTTCTTAATGGTCACCTCATTCAGCTGCCGGTAGTCAATACACAACCGCAAACTACCGTCCTTCTTCTTCACAAACAACACGGGCGCACCCCAAGGGGAAAAGCTAGGACGAATGTACCCCTTGGCCAGCAGCTCCTGCAACTGCGCCCTCAACTCCCTCAACTCAGCGGGGGCTATACGGTAGGGAGCCTTCGCCAAAGGTCCCGTACCAGGCACAACCTCGATCACGAAATCAATCTCCCGCTGGGGAGGCAATCCAGGTAAGTCCTCCGAAAAAATATCGGGGAACTCGCACACCACCGGGATGTCCTCGACATCCGGCTCCATCCGGTCAGTCGCAACCACGGAGGTGAGAAAACCCTGACAACCTACATCAAGCAACCGACGAACTCGAATCGCATAAATAAGAAAGCAGGAAGAGGAAGACATGATACCTTAGAAATAGAAGGTGGGTCCGTGAAGTCGCCGAAAATAAACCCTCTTCGAGCCGCAATCCACCAACGCATGATATGTCTCGAGCCAATCCATGCCCAAAATCACTTCAAAGTCTTGAAGCGGCAACGCATAGAGCCTAGCCGTTAAACTCCGCCCTTCCACCCACACAGGAACCTCATCAAAGCAATATGGAGTGATCATAAAATCACCCAAAGGTAACTCTACTGCCAAATCACAAGACAACTGGGTCACCGGCTCCTCAATACTCAGCGCGAAATCCTCCGAAACAAATGAGTGAGACGCGCCAGAATCGAACAAAACCCGAGCCGCACAACCCAAAATCTGAACGGTACCTTCCATGAGCTGCGACGCCACTGCCTCTGCCCTGGTCATGTGCGTGATCTGGCCTCGAGCTCTCTGCCTGCCTACCACACTAGCTGACCTGGATAGTAGCGGATACTGTCCCTGCTGCTGCTGCTGCTACCTCTGCTGCTAGGGAACCTGCTACTGCTGAGGAAACGGCTGCTACTGCTGCCTCTGAGGACAGTCACGCGCCATGTGCCCTGGCTGGTCACACCGAAAACAAACAATCGGTGCCGCGCACTGCCGGTCTGGATGATGCTCACTACACCGTGGACACAGTCCTCGCGATCCACCCACTGATCCCTGACGCTGAAACGGGACCGGCTGCTGTACACTACCTGATAATGCTTACCCTTGACCCTTGGGCTTCTTCTTCCGGAAACTATTCCCGAAGAACTTCTTGACCTTCGAGCCAAAGGACACAGATCCTGTCACTGACGCTGCCGGTGCCGGAGCTCCTGAACCACCCGACGCATGCTGAAAGGAACCCTGTTGCTGGGTAGCCGGATGCTGGCTGCGACCCGACAAAGACTACCCCTAGCTAATCAGTCCTCGAGTCCTCTGCATATCCATCTCCAAGGAAGCTGCTACGCGAGACGCTGTCTCCAAATTGGTGGCAGCATTCGCGATCAAATGGTGCCTCAACTCCTGCCTCAAGTCCTGAACGAACTGTGCGGCCTTCACCTTCTCATGCTCCATGATATGAGGTGCATACCGACCCAACTCTACGAATCAGGCCATGTACTGCAACACGGACATGTCGCCCTGGACCAGCTCCAAAAACTCACGCATCCGCTGCGTGGCAATATACTCTGGACAGTAGGTACGCTCGTAAGCACTAACAAAGTCACTCCACGTAATCTGCTCAAGTGGACGGGACTGAAAAGACGTCTTCCACTCGGAAGACCACCACGCTCGAGCCGTACCCTACAACTGGTTATAGGCCAACATCACCCTGTCCTCTGCAGCACATCGCGCGGAACAGAACACCCGCTCCATCTCGTCGAGCCAACTCCGAGCCAAATCAGGGTCTGGCTGACCGCCATAGCAAGGTGGATGGAACTGCAAGAAATCCCTCACTATTCGGCCTGGCCCACCCCTGATCGACGAGCCCTCACCAGCCTCTCCGCCAAACTGCTGCGACATAAGCTGGTACATGCCACAGAAGAAATCCTCGGCCCTCGGAAACCTCGCAGTATCCACTGCCTCGGTGGCCGCTAGTGGCACTCTACTCTGCTCCTCCTGAACCTCTTGCTGGATCTCCTGACCTCCAGCCGACTGTCCCTGCTGAGAGCGAGTGTTCCGCCTCAGCGCCATGCTCGCTCCTGAAGCAAAAGATAGAAAACACAGAAACAACAAGGTCAAGAAAAATACACGATGTCCGATGCCAGCGTCAACTGTACATCATAGCTGTGGACTAGTGGACCACCACAATTACACGATGCCCGATGCCAGTGTCAACTGTACATCATAGCCGTCGCCCACAGCCGTCTGCAACCGGAGGGGCTCGCCGTGGTCTCGCTGGACGAAGAAGAGAGGGAGAGAGGGCGTCGCACGGTGGGGGAGAAAGGAGGAAGAAGAAGAAGAAGAAGAGGAAGAGGGTGGGGAAGAGAGAGAAAAGGAGGGGTATTTATAGGAAAATCTGGAAATTCCAAAAAATTTTAAAAAATAGAAAATTACATTTTCACAATCCTCGGAACGCACCGATCACCATGGTACCACTCTCGCCTAGGTGAACGGCCCGGTTCACCCGCAACGAGGTTCCGAAGGAATTACTGAAACACACACCGGTAATCGGAAAACACGCGCGGAAAAGTCGCGGAACGCTTCCGGGCCTCCGAAACAACTCCAGATCGCACCGATCCGAACACGAAAGATGTCTGAAACGAAATTTCGAACACAACAGAGCCGGACACTCCGAGAACCCAGATCCGGGACTCACGAAAAGGATCCGAAAAGTTCGGGATATTACAAAAGAGTCAATCTATATGAACTGAATATGCAATGTAAATTCCGACATTCGAAAAGTCTGAATCAGGATTTTGTGATGTCAGTTGGTTTTTACTTTCATATCTTACTAGTTAAAGAAAAGCGTTACGCGCGTGATTTTATTTTTTAAAAAATTATTTTAAATAACAAAATTTTAAAAATTAAAAAAGGATTCATTATTTCTCAAGGAGCACCCTATAATCTGAGGATTAATTTTTGTCATGATTTACCAGCCGCTATTAATCAAGATATATTTGTGTATAAATTATTATTTCATTCAATCGGATATTAAAATTTTACAGAATTTACATTTACCTGACATGTGAACTAAGCCACTGGAATAAAATATAACTTGAGGAGGGTAAATCCAGTTTGGCCCACATTCGGCCCGGAAACGACCGGCTCATGTCAAAAGAGCTCTCGATGAGCGCGCCACCAACATATGTGGCCCGCCAAGAAGCGGCCCAATCCGACCCGACATTGGATACTACAGTAAGGGGAAGCGTAGTTCTCACCGGAGGACACTCCAACGACCGATCGTTGCCCCCACGACGTCGACCTTGACCCCGTAACGGGCGAACACGCCCCATGAGTGCCGTAAGACTCGTCCAGGGACCGGCCGACGCCGAGGCTATCGCCCTCCAACGAGAAACTCCCGCCAATATAGAGGGGGAACGTTACTCTACTAAGCGGACCCTTCCCTCTCAAGGGATGAGGTCCCTCACTCCAGGACAGCCCCTATAAAAGGGACATCGACACAAGAGAAGGGGGACAGTGGATACTTCTGCCATAAGAGCTTCCTACTGAGAATAGAGCAATCGGACCTACCATGACAATAGAGAGGCTACCCGCCACGCCCAGAGAGAATCCTCCTCCTGTACGACCACGCGTGCAGAGAACCTACACTCCTCTCGAATCCTCTACTATGAACTCGACTTCTCTCTTACTTCGCTCTTCTCTATTGCTCATTGATCCCTTACTGACTTAAGCATTGGAGGGTTGTCCCCTGGGGTAACACTCGGGACTCCTTCTGACGTCTCTTTAGTTTCTTGGTCTTTGCAGACCTCCACGGACGCGAGATGACTTCCCCAACAAATAAATAGAGAAGGTGATACGTGACATAGGAACCATTTTCCTGCCGCTACATAACCCATGATTCTAAAATTTTTGATTTCAAATTTCTCTAGGTTTTTATTATGTACGAGTTGCAGAGGTCTCCAACATACACAATGATCATTGTTCATTGGTGATGTCATTAAAATATGTCATTATGTAATCTATCTGATTCTCAAGTCAAATATACCATATATCTTTAGATGTTGGATATTGAATGACTCAGATTCCTTAAATAAAATGAGTCAACTTTGCACTTATATATCCCGTCAATGGTAAAACCATTATAGGCTGTTTGGGAATAATTTTTTTTTTAAAAAAACTCTTTCTACCTAAAAAATTATGTTGTGTCAATTTTTAACTTAAATTTTAAAATTGATAAAAATTGACACTTTTTGTTTGGCAAAAATGTTATAATTTTTAAAATACACGTAGACATGTTTGACACACAAAAATATACATATTCACAGGGGGAAGGGGGGAGGGAGAGGCCGACGGGCGAGCGGACGCAAGGAGAGGGAAGGGAGGGAGAGGAAGGGGGGAGGGAGAATACGTGCGTGGGGGAGGGGAGGGGGCCGCGTAGGGGGAGGGGGACCGTGGGGGAGGGGACGCCGGTCGCGGGGGAGGGGGGCCGCGTAGCGCGGGGGGGGGGGGGAGGGGGTTGCGCATGGGAGGGAGGGGGAGTCCCGAGGCATCATGGGTGCTTTTCAAAAAAAAAGTTGCTCGAGACTTTTTTGGGAAAGGTTTATATTGAGTAAGATTCCTCCTTAAAAATATGATAGATCTTACCAAACGTGTTTAAGTGTCCTCCTCTTCCTTAATTTTAATTTTGAGAGAAAAAAGAGCAAAAAAAGTGCCACGAAACACCCTATTATGCACTTAAAAAAAAGTCCATTCAGTTTTCTCCGGCAAAACCCTTTTCTAAACACACACCTTCCAAGACCTTTCCTTTGAACCGGCGGAAACAAACTCGTCTAATTCTCTCAATTGAACCGGCAGAAAAAAAACCGTCTAGCTGACATGTGAACCAATCCACTTGAAGAAAATATAACCCATGATTCTAAAATATCTGATTTCAAACTTCTCTAGGTTTAGATGTTGGATATTGAATGACTCGAATTTCCTAAATAAAATGACTCAACTTTGCACTTATATATCCCATCAATGGCAAAACCATTCTACAAAAACTCCCAAAAAAATAAATAAACTATTGAATATCAACATCAAAAGTTATATAAACATAATTAAGTTCCTGATAAAGACACTGGCATTGAACATCATGCTTTGGCCTCATTGAACATCCTATACTGAGCTGAGTTGTAACTTTGGAAAGAGCCTTGCATTGAAGTGTTAAAGCTCTTATCATTTTCCACCGATGCCCTAGTAATGTTGAAACATTGACCCGTACATGAGATGATGGAGATGCCTTTTGAAGTTGACAGTTGACACACAAGTTAAAGGACAAGCTTGTTAGTTAATGCTCATCATAGTCCCATCTGACCCTCTGCACAACCCACTGATTGAGGAACACTGAATCTGAGAATGAACCTAAACAGCTGAACCTCTAATTCAAATCTTTCTAAAAGCAGAAATGTATCTCATAACATTTAGCTAGGTTCCAAAAGTTGTTATGGACCTCTCACCTGGATGTATAAGAAAACATTCTTTTGAGAAGAGAAATAAGTAAGAAAATGTGAAGAGAGAAAATAGGTAAGCAAGATGGTGGTGTGGTGCCACAACCAGCTACCAAAGCATTCTGAACATACTAGGAAATTATTTTGGAAACTGCCAGAGATAATAGATCAGTTCTAAGTTCTAAGGAGTGGTACAAAACCAGAGTGGTGACAACCCGCAAAATTCCTCACGCCATACTTGTCACTTGTCAGTCATAGAACATGGCAATTTTAAGGCTTTTGGTGTCCAACCAAATAGTTAACTACCAACATAGATTTCTTGTGCATCCATAATGTGCTTATGACAATTGGGGAATCTAGAATCCCAGAATAGGCAATGAATTTGTCAAATAAAAATGAGTTACACTATTTTCTGTGCAGTTAAGCAATCACACGTTGTAGGTTTCCATGTCACCGTCATAAATTAGAACATCCAAATAGAATACAACTATAGCTTCCTCGACTGGCACGGAGGAATCGGCCTAAAAATCACAACACAAATGTACCAGAACAGAACAGAAAGGAAGAGAAGAACTTCCAATTACTATAATCAACATGACAAACATGTCAGAAATTCAGACCACGAGATACAAAGCAAATTTCAGTGCCTCGTCTGAGTAGACGATCAAATAAGAGAGAAACTACACCGAAAGGGATCGTACCGGTACATGAACGAACTATCTTGCTTTAAAAAAACAAACAAACATTGATCTCTTGACCCAAAAAAATACCAAATATCTATGCACAATGTAAAGCATAAGAGGAAACGAAACCAAAAAGGGGGGAAACAAGCACAGACACCAAAACCCCTAGCTGAGTTCTTCGAACCACGCTCTCCAAATGAGAATCCCATTGTGTGAGCACTCAGCATCACAGACCAAAAAAACCCAAGAAAAACACAATCAACAAACTAAGAATTCGAAAGAGACATGCAGAGGAAACATATTTGGGAAGACAAGCCGAAGAATATTTCTTACCACGGAGCGGGGCAAATAGACGAACCGCGGCAACCTTTCCTCTGAACCGGCGAAAACAAACCAAACAAAAAGGGGGGAAATAAGCAGAGACATCCAAACCGAACCGGCGGGAAAAAACCACCCTTTTCTCTTATATGTATAGTATAGATTAATTAAAATATGTATTTAAATTTAAAATCTGAAAAAAAGTCATAAAGAATGTCCCCCCCCCCTCCCAAGTCTTATTGATCTTGGGGTGAAAGTACGGCATCCAAGCATTTAGCAAGTATTACTCTAAGAGGAAAGTCTCGAGCATGGGATGGACTGGACTGGGTAAAAAGTCCAATCTGACAACAACCATATTATATATAGGGTTGTCAATGGTCGGTACAAGCCCACCTAGGCTTTAACCCGATGAAGGCCCACATTATATTTTTTGGCTAGTGGTCCAACCTGCATGTAGTCCTTGCCTGACTTGACCCGCATCTAACCATGACCCGATGTGGCCCGTGTTATGAAAATTGTTCTATTTTTATAGTATATATTTTGAGTTGTCAATGGGCTGATATGGACCAAGTCCATCTAAGACTAAGACCAATGGGTTGAACCGGGGCAAACCCATCTCAGGCTCAACTAAGTCCCGCATTATAATAAAGATGTAGTGTCCTCCTTGGGTTGGGCCAGCCCATTGGCCGGAAGCGGGCCTAATAATTCAGTCTGTTTTCAGGCTGTGAGCCCAAAATATCAGCTCGTGACCCAACCGGCGACCGCCACGACCCAAAAGCCATAAACCTGGCATCCCTAATTACATGACGGCGGGCCGCAAATCCGCACATACAGTGACAGACTTGGGTTCATAGGCCCGCATTTCAAGGCCTACAACAACAAATGACACGGGCTTCCCATGCCTACCATTGGCCCATAAGCCATATTTCCACTCTACATAGCTGGCCCCCACATTGATGCATAATTCGCAGAGTACTTCTTGAAAACAGTCGAACACATGTGATGATCCACATCATCATTAGATTAATAACGGAATGTAACTGCAGGAAAAGACACAATACAATATTAAGGGAAGGTCGAAAGTACTACAGCAAGGATGTTTTGGTAACAAAGTTATGGGGTCAAATAAGATGCATGAATACAAAGTAAATGAGATGAGAGGATGTGGGTTGAAGGCAATGACTAACAGATGCAGAGTCTTGATTTGATCTTCATGAGATGGTTGATAGGTCTCTTCAGCACTCTCTTCATCTTGTTTGAGAAGGAAGAAGAGTACACCTACTCCATTGGAACTGGTTGCATCTTCTCAGCTCCATCCCTTAGCTACTGGAACAGCACAACAGAGGACAAGTGCCTCTCTCCAAAGCCCGGATGGACAGTCTAAACAAACAAAACGAACCACTGCACAAAATTGGGACTTCTGTTCAGATCTTGTGCATAGAGGGTGAAAATATTGCAGTTGGTTGATCTTTTATCACATATTTTAACATCCCAATTGGTCAACATTCATGCATGCATTTTGTGAGCACAGGCAGAGTAGACCTCAGTTGAAGTGCTCTGGATGGAAAACGTATTCATATTCATCCTGACCTAACTGATAATACTGTCTCTATGATGTAATGTGAGTAGGGTCCTAGACACTCACTATGATCATGGGCTTTGGATGTCAATATCCATTCCCCCTGGATGTTTAGCGTGCTTGATAGGAAAATCCTTAAAGCATATACTAATCAATGGGAGGCATCAGACAGAATCAAATATCAAGAGTGGAGAAAGTAAACAGAAAGTCATCAACTGTACTTGAAAAGGAGATGAACAATTTTAGGGGGACCAGAAAGCTCTGATGGACAAATTACTTATACTGGCCATCAGGCATCCTTCTCTAGGCATGATAAATGGTACAGAAAAAATGACCAAGGATTGTTTCAGCAAGGTAAAGGTGGGAAGAATGGCATTGATATTGACCAGCTAACTATATATCTAAAATTCTTGTTCTTCAGCTTTCCTCATAGTGGCTTGGGTGCTCATAGAAAAGTAAAAACGAGGTTAACAAAAACTAAGGGTATATATATAAGTGTTTTTTACATAAATACCCCTCTAAATACTTGTTATGCCAAATATACTCCTCATTTGAGCATATTATCAAAAATATCCTCTATTTAACTTTAAATGTTGCAGTTATACCCCCCGTAGTTTACTGACGTCAATGGGAGGTGAATATTCCGTGGAATATCCTATCTACCGCCATTAAGTGTAGTGAAATGTCTAAAATATCCTTACTCAGAGAGAGAGAGAGAGAGAGAGAGAGAGAGAGAGGTTTGTGTGTGCGTGGGTTAGAGAGAGAAAGAGGTGGTAGAGGCGGGAGAGGCCGGCCGCGGTAGCAGGAGGTGGTGCAGGCGGGGGAGGTGATAGGCCGGCGGTTTGCGGAGGTGGGGTGGCACTGGTGCTGGCAGACGGGGGGCTCGGTGGGACGGTTGCGGCAGTGCAGTGGGAGGTGGCGATGGCCGCCGGCGTGGTGAAGGGAGAGGAGGCTGGAGGGAGCTGGGGCGAGGTTCGCGGGTGTCTGCGACTGGGGAGAGTGGAGGTGAGGGGAAGAGAAGAGAGTGGAGTTTAGGGGTTGTCTGGAGCGGTGGAGTGGGCGGTCGCGGCGTCGGTGCAGAGGGTGGCGGAGGTGTGGAGGAGGTGAGACAGTGGCGAAGGTTACAGGGGTGAGAGGGAAGGTTGACCGGTGGGTGGGCGGCGACGGTGTGGAGAGCGGCAGTTGAGGTGAGAGGGTGAGAGGGAGTGGCCGGAGGCGGTGGCGTGGGGAGCGGCAGGCTTCGCGGCGGTGCACTGGTAGAGGTGGCGAGGTGTGAGGGAAGATGGCGTTCGGCTGGGTTGCGGCGTGGAGGTGTGGGGAGGTTGCAGGAGTGGTGGCCGGCGGGTGTCCGGTGGGTGAGAGGAGTGAGGGAGATGGGGGAGCTGCGTTGGGTTAGAGAGAGGGCTAGAGAGGGGTGAGGTCGGGGAGGTCGGCCGGCGGGAGGCGAGGTTGTGAGGTCGGAGGGGTCGCGTGAAGGGAGAACAGAGGGACAGGGAGGTCGACGACGGCAGGAGGGTGACGGTGTGAGGCTGGCGGTGTGAGGCAGAGAGGGCAACGGTGTCGGTTGCGGTGTGGAGAGGAAGATGGCCACGGTTGGGGGGGGCTTCCCGGAGAGGCGTGCGGCCGTTGAGGGGCTTTCGGTGGTGCAGGACGAGGGAGATCGGTGTAGGAGGTGGCAGTGGCGTTGTGGGGTGCGACGGGGCGTCCCCGTCTACCTCCCCGTCCGACGGTCCCCGTCCAGTCTTATGAGAGAGAGAGAGAGAGAGAGAGAGAGAGAGAGAGAAGGTAAAACGAGGGTAGGTTAATAGTTTTACTACTTAACTCAAGTTTAACTCAAGTTAAATCAACTAGGGTTACGGTAGGAGTGTAACTGTAACATTTAGGATTAAATAGAGGATATTTTTGATAATATGTTCAAATGAAAGGTATATTTGACATAAAAGATATTTAGAGGGGTATTTATGTAAAAAACCTTATATATATACAGTAGAATGCATCAAAGGAGAATAATATTGTGATGGCTACAGGTTATCCAAAAAATGTAAGTTCTAAAAATAAAGGAGTCCAGATGAACATTACCGCAATAAGTTTGCCTTTGTTCTCTGGCCTTCTTGCAAGCCTCAATGCAGCAACCGTATTTGCTCTAAGAAGTCTCTGATGCTCGCGTCAGATGACCAGAGGCTCCAGCAGTTCGAGAGGACTCTTGTGTATTGATTTTCTTCGGCCTTTGCACTTTGGCGGGTCGCATTCTTTTGTTGTTCAGGCGTGATTGCCATTGAACATATTTCTGGTGCCAACATGGCCCTGCCACCTCATCCCTCCACGCCCTTCATCGGTCATCGAAGGAGGGAAAGAGAGGAGGAGCCGAGGAGGGAGAACAGAGGAGGGAGGGGAGAGAAAGGAGGGAAGAGAGAGTGGGTTGAGTTATTTATAGGTTT
This sequence comes from Amorphophallus konjac, assembly GCA_022559845.1. Lineage (NCBI taxonomy): Eukaryota > Viridiplantae > Streptophyta > Magnoliopsida > Alismatales > Araceae > Amorphophallus > Amorphophallus konjac. The sequence continues at coordinate 132,699 of JAHNEJ010000842.1, forward strand.
TTTATTTTTGGAGTTTAAAATTTAGAAATTAGTAATTTTGCTCATTCTACCTCAATTGACGCCAAAAAGTGTAGAACTCGTCCATCACGATACTACGATTTTCAAAAAAAAATAATTATATTTATTTGGGGAACCAAAGATCTAATGTTTAAAAACCAAACATGCAGAGGAACACAATTCGATACCCACGAGGACACGATCCAATATCCGTGGATATTGCATAGGGAGCACACAAGTAGCTGTAGGTTTCTAGTGTCTCTAACAAGCTGTCTTGAATATATGAGAAGGTGTCGTCGGCAACCTTATTTGAATACAACGATGTCCGTTGGTGGTGCCCAAGAGTGAGCACTGTTATATCTTGTGACCATTTCTATTCTCTTCCAAGTTTGGCATTGTTTGCTCGATGAGTTACACAGTAATGATAATATATGACTGGTGGAGTACCATCTGTTCTCAAAGATTTTATTGCCCTGAAGTCGAAGCCAAGGATCACATTTCTCCTCATGGCAACTTAATTTGCTGAAACGATGCGGTCTTTTTTCTTGGAATCAACCGTCTACTATAAACGCTCACTTCTATTTCTCTCAGACTATGTTCATATAGTTTGGTAAGAGTAGGGGGTTTCTAATTAATCAGAGTTGTACTGCCTTTGTATGTCACCGCTGGCAAGTTCATTTGAACTTACTAAAGCTCAAGATTGTCATTGATATGCAGAAGGCAAGACACAAAAGGGGATTATATAAAACATACTATATGTACATAAAACAATTTAAGGTTTACACAATTTACATATATGTATATATAGTTGTATGAGCTTTCCACAATTTGACACAGTTGAAATACGACTAGGTTTCTATACTATAATCATTCGGATTCTCAAATGCGGCCTCTATTTAAATAGAATCCAAACTCAACCCCCGTTCCAGATCCTTGCCTCTCTTGCTTCGTGACATATTGGTCATGGGCCTCACGGCGTCAGCGCTGAGGGGGCGAGCTCTGGTTAGCCGGCGCCGACATGGAGAGACGCGGCATCACGGCCTCCTCCGATGGCGACCGCGGGGAGGGAGCGAGCCCAGGGTTTGCGACGCCTCTACGAAGAGACGGCGGCGCCAGCGCAGCCTCCTCCGATGGCGACCGTGGAGGACCCAGAGCACGCCGCCGGCGAGTGCAAGGATGCGGGACTGGTCGGCGCTCCCAGACCTTCCCCTCAGCGCCATCGCCCTGCGGCTGCACAGCCTCAAGGACTTCCTCTCTTTCCGCGGCGTCTGCAGGTCGTGGAGGTCCGTCGGCGTGGCCATGGAGGAAGCCGTGATTGCCTCCCACCCTCCGCTGTTCTTGAAAGACACCCTGGACCGCTTCTACCACCCGGGTGAGGAGAGATTCTATAGGAGGGAGGCGCCCCTGTATGTCATCAGCGACACGGACGTTAAACGGTGGTTCGTCGTCGGCCACTCGCAGGGTCACCTGATACTGGCCAAAGGCAGGCGGCTGTGGCTCGCAAACCCCTTAACCGGTGCGGAGAACCGGTGCTTCCCCAGAGCAGGGCTACCCTTCAGTAAGGCCACTCTGTCGTCCCCTCCCGCATCTCCCGGTTGTGTGCTCGTTGTGTACGATGATCGGAGTAGCATCCAGTACTGTAGGCCTGGGGACGAAAGATGGTGCGTGGTGCACGGGCCCCAAGATAAGGCGGGGCGACCCATCGACATGGTGCAGAGTGTTGCCGTCGTTGGAGGGAAGGGCTACGCCTTGCTCCAGGAATTGGGACTTGCGTCGTTTGATCTCACCAGCACTCATCCTACGTTGACCGCCATGAACTCCATGCCTCCTACAACTGTCGGGCTAAGGCTCCACCTCGCGGAGTCCAGGGGCGAACTCTTACTGTTCGTGTTACCACGGCCGGACTTTAATGTGTCCTGGTTCGACACCTCGAACTGCAAGTGGGTGATGTCGCAAGACTTGGGGGCCCACTTATATGTGTCCTGGTTCGACACCTCGAACTGCAAGTGGGTGATGTCGCAAGACTTGGGGGGCCGGACTGCGTTCCTGTGTTGGCGGAGTACGCTTTATGTGGACAACCATCGGAAGTGGGGAGGGAGCGAGGAATGCTGCTCCCACTTTTGGGCCCCGCCGCGGGGATGGATGCATCCTCGTAACTACAAGGTGAAGGCTTCCTGGTTTCGTGGCCGTGGGCTCTGGGTTCTTCTTCCAAGTTTGTCGTCGTCCACGTCCCTGCAGAATGAGATGCATGAACGGTTGATTTGCTGTTTTCTTAATTAGCTCGGGAAATTTGCGTAGTTAGTTGCTCTTATTCGGTTATTCCTTTGCTCCTCCACTACACTACAGTACTGTCTATCCTCTTGACATTCTTGTCGCTGCATCTTTGTGAGACTTCATGGGGTGCACTTCAACAATTGACTTGGGCATGGAGTAATCTTTCAATGAGTTCTCTGTAACCCTATGTTGAAACACTAACGATCATGAACGGATAATTGATGACTGGCTACTGCTTTTTTGGCAACGTGCATTGTAGTGTATGTATTTCAATTGGATCTTGTCATATCTTTTCTGATTGTTGGTGCCTCTGCCCGTTGCATTTTCTTCCTTCTTGATATCATGTCTTCCCCTGTTTTAATTTTTACCCTTCATCATCTCCTTTTTCATGAATTGCCTCTGCTACGCACTGCTGTTATCTTCCCTTATGGTTGCGGGTCACCACGTCCTTGTTCAGAAGGTAACATTGAGTTCATCCGTTTGGGGTTGACCAAAAACCAAAAAAAACTTCTCTGCATATTCTGAACGTTTGCGTCCAACAAAGTGGCACCGTTAATGCTTTATGGTTGGCTACTGCTTAATTTGACAACATGCATGGTAATATATATGGGCGAACAATTGGCTGGAGGCACCTACAATAAATCCTTCATTATGAGCACAAATCAGTATCAGGTTAGAAGGATTAATGATTTGCTTGGGAGTACCAAGCCAAGAACAAACATTCACCCATCATCTGCTTGAGCACACGAAATCTAATATACATAGCCAAGAACAAACATTCACCCGTCATCTGCTTGAGCACACGAAATCTAATATATATACATGCAACTAGAAGTATTAAACTAATATTTCTTTAGAAACTTAAAAGAAAAACGATATTGTCATATATAATCAGATGCATGCGGCGCCCCCCCCCCCCCCACACACACACACACAAAACTTCCTCTACCTCTCTTTCCTTCTTTGCGTATATTACATAGCAATGCCCGGTGCCCCAAACTGTGTAACCCCTTACCCGGTCGGCAGCAGAGAAATCGAACATGTAAACCTGGAACCCTTAATTTCATCCCGCCAGAATCCACGCCATGAACTTCCCTGATCTGCAAGAGCTCTGCATTAGCCACACTCAGCACACTTCTGTGGATTGAACAAACGATGCCAAATCCCTCGCGGGCAAAACCGTCGGCTCATATGAGCAAGGGTTGATGTCGAAAGCCGATGGCTTGCCAACTTGATAGGTTGCTAGTGCGAAATTGTGATGCCTTTTATTTACTGTTCATGTTCTTCAACTCTGTTCGAATTCTCAGATTATTTATATATGGATTGCAACAATGTGTTATAATTAATAGAAGAGGCCTTACAAGGATTCAGTCTCAACCTATCGATCAATACAAGAATCATGTACAACTCGTCAATTCAAGAAATTCCATTATAATTGATAGAAGAAGCCTAACATGAATTCATGTAAAACTTGCCATCATAGCAGACCTCAAAAGATCCAAGAGTTTGTTCATTATGGATGACTCCAGGGTATGGCGTTGAGACGCACGGACGATCCTGGCACGACGATCGCACATGGCAGGATGATCCTTGGTACGTGGCGGAGTACCCGATTCACGCATAGTGAGGATTTCCACCCGGACATAGTCCTGGTTTCCGTGCACACCATTTAATATACCGAGCGGGTCACAGCTCGTGAGCGTTCAAGCGTGCAACCGCATGGCCTTTATTTTTTGTTTTGAATTTGTGGGTTAACACGTGCATCTTGCAGTAGAAGAGAGCAAGTGTGACGACCCGGATCCCGGATACCGGATATACCCGATAGAACTACCGAGTAGACCCGATACCACTTGGAACCCGCAAGGCCTCCCAAGAGCGGTAAAGCTCCGAAGGGATAAAAGGCATGTGTAAAGTACATTGAAGCCACAGAGATATAACAGTAAGCAATTAAATTTCATTAGATCGGTTTGCTAAAGTAGCAGAAATAAAATTACTTTTTAATTAACAATTTTAATTTAACAATTATACCAGAGTCCAGTCCAAAGGAAAGACAAGCAGTACAGTCAACATAAAGGAAGGGCGTACACTGAGGTCGGGGGAAGCCCGACGCAGGTACCGCTGGCAGCAACAGACACACCACACCAGGTATCGCGGAAGCAGAACGACGTCACCCACCTGAAAAGTAGGGGTGAGCCTGGTGTCACTGGCCCAGTAGGGGTCACGCGGATCCCCACTGAAAAATAACGCAGTAACACGGAGCAACAACTAAAACAACAGTAGTAGCAAAGCAGGAAAACTACCACTAGAAAGTTGTAAAAGAAAACCGGAACGGAAGGAGTAGAAACCGCTCAAAGAAAAGGGAAAAGCCGTACCGAACAAGCGCGGCTGCCGGACTAACCTCGGCTCCCCAAACTACTCCAGGCAGCAACAGGAAGGCGAACTCTGATCTGACAAGGTCAGGAGTTACCAATCTGTCGGGCCTACAAAGACGGGCAAAAAGCCTAGGAAGAACCTAGACAGACACCGACGCTCTAAAGCATACATGACTCGATTGCCATGCACGCTCTTCTAGACACGACTACACACACACACGACTAGAACGTCGTGCACACGACACAACACTGACCTCGGGCAAAACCACGAGAGGGCTAACCCGGAAAGGTCACGACGTGCGAGAAATACGAGAGTCACGTGTCACGTGACGGAAGCACCTCCTCACTAGAAGAACAGCCAGCTGCGTCCACTGACGTCTTATGCTGTGCCTACAAGTGTCTCGTCTGCGCTGTCGCCCGAAATACGACAGAGACTAAGACACGCTGAGAACCAGAATAGGAACTACAGTAGCGAGTGACTAGACAGGGTAACGCCCGTCGGCGTCAGTCCAACGCCCCTGACCACGTGTGCACACACCGACTCTTGCTGGAGAGCCAGGCCTCTAGCTAATTTTCCCCACCCAGCAGGACGCCACTGTACAGCGGGGGCCCACGGAAACAAGCTTACAAACCGTATATCGGGAATTGCCTTCGCCACCAACTCCCAGGTGGGTCGACACGTCGTAACGTGTAGTAAGGCTACGACTAGTGGAGGCTCACTAGACACAGACTCCAAAACACGAGTGCTAGAGTACAGACAGGCAAGGAAGCACTGTCGTACGTACTACGTGTGAGGGACGTCACGCGGTTCGGAGTTCGATGGTGCGGGGAAGAGGATGCGGAGAGCGCGCGGGCTCTTCTTTTTGTTTGTTTTGTTGTTTGCTGCAACACAGAGATGAGAGAAGAGAGAGAAGGGGCCACCACGGGAGATTGCTCCGGCGGGGCGAGCGGGACAAGTATAATATAGCAAGATATGGGGTTCAAACGGCCATAGCGGGAAGTGACTCGCCGCGACCTCGGGGGGACGGGAATGGTGTAGAAATTAAATAACAAAAATTGAAACGGCCATTGGGGAAGTGACTCGCCGCGGCCTCGAGAATATGAGCAGAATATAGCAGAATATAAAAGAGAATATAAGAACAGAGATTTAAACGGACATTGGGGAAGTGACTCGCCGCGGCCTCGAGAATATGAGCAGAATATAACAGAATATAGAGAGAGTATAAGAACGGAAATTTAAACGGCCATTGGGGAAGTGACTCGCCGCGGCCTCGATGATATGAGCAGAATATAACAGAATATAGAGAGAATGTAAGAACGGAAATTTAAACGGCCATTGGGGAAGTGACTCGCCGCGGCCTCGATGATATGAGCAGAATATAACAGGATATAAAGAGAATATGAGAACAGAAATTTAAACGGCCATTGGGGAAGTGACTCGCCGCGGCCTCGATGATATGAACGAAATATAACAGGATATAAAGAGAATATGAGAACAGAAATTTAAACGGCCATTGGGGAAGTGACTCGCCGCGGCCTCGATGAAAAGATGTGATCGCCAGGGGCCGAAAGACCCCAAAATAAGAAAGTGATCGCGCCTACCTCAAGAGCGGGAGATGGCAGGTTGCTTCTTCCTCTCCTTCCGGCCGGCCGACGGAGAGGGCTTTCCTCGGCTACCCTTGCAAAACAACGACAAACAAATGACAAGTGGCTTAGAAAGATGAATGTGTAGTATTCATATCCTTGCAATAAAAATGACGAAATAACGGGAAGACACACACCTGGTTGGTGTTATCTTTTAAACCCCTCTCGGACTCGAGTAGGAGGAAAATGAGATGATGGATGCGAGATGATGAATGCAAAAGAACTACGAAGAAAAGGAAAGAGTTGGCTTATTGGATGTGCCGGTGGTGAAATTCGGCGGAGCTCCGGCAGCGTGGGGACGACGTAGAAGCGCGGTGGATGAAGACGACCCTCCTCTCGCGAGCGTGGGCACCCGAGAAGCCGGCAGAACCTCCACCTACAAAAGACCCCACGGGTTAGAAAAATGACTCCGTAGCCTCTGGGCTCCGGCAGCCTATCGGATCACTGCTTAGCTCCCCTAGAACTGAGGGGGTGGGCCTCTATTTATAGAGCTCCGGAAGGTGGAGGCGTCCAGGACCCTGGACACCTCCATCAGGGCCGAAATAATATTTTATTCTATTTTTATTGATTTTTTTTGGAATACTTTTGTGGAGGCGTCCAGGGTCCCGGACGCCTCAAGCAGGTCCACCGAAAACCGACGACGGCCGCACGCGGTTCGGCACAACACGTGGTTTTGTGAGCGGCGACTCGTGATTCAGAAATGGGCGCGTCCAGCTGACCGGACGTCTCTATATTTGACTTTTTTCACACACGACAAACCGTCGTTCGGTGGCCGGCGCCCGTGAGGGAGTTGATGGAGGCGTCCAGAGGCCTGGACGCCTCCAAAAATATATTATTTTATCGTTCCTTTGTCTTTTTATGATAGGGCTGGCATTTTTGATTTTTTTTATTTGTTTTTATGGAGGCGTCCAGGGGCCTGGACGCCTCCATTAATTATTTTTATTTTTATTTATTTTTTTATTTTTTCTATGCCAACTGGCATTTTACACATTTTTTATTTTTGTTTTTTTATGGAGGCGTCCAGGGGCCTGGACGCCTCCATTAATATATATATTTTTTATTTAATTTTGGGACCTGAGAAAAAAATAAAATAAATTAAAATTATGGGGGCGTCCAGGGGCCTGGACGCCCCCATTAAGACCCACCCGGGTCCTCGGATTAGGCGTCGACAGCCGCCCGGTAGACACCCTTCTTGGTTCCGGAACCTTTTGATGCGTCTGACTGGTGTTGATGCCGTCCGAATGCCGTGATGAGACGATTCCGGATGCCGAAAAGGGCGGAAGAAGACTCAAGAAAAGGAAGTACTCAAGTGATTCGAAATGCGTAAGCCGTCGCGGGGCGTCGTATAGTAATATGAGACTTCCTCAGGAGACGTCAGGAATGGCGTGTCTACAGCTGCCCCGCCTTGGCGTCTGCTTTGCAAGGGAGCGACACGTAGTGGAAATGGAGTAGAGTGAAGTGGGAGCGGACTGATAAGTTGATGCCAAGGTGTGATGAGACACGCTTTTGACGTTACTGTTTGGAATCTTTCCTGGAGTTTCAATGAGGCGACCTTGAAGAAGGTCTCTCAAATATTGACGATTGCTTGGACGGAGATCAAATAAGGGAGGGTGAGATGTGCGCTCAGGCACGAAACAAAAGGGGACCAACTTCTCGGTGTGGAAGTACCTGGGTCATAAAACCGGAGGTTTCACTTTTGGGGAGCGGTTACCAGCCAATGTGGAAGTGCTGCGGCCAAGGTGGGTCAAAAAAGGGTAAAGGAATATCTGAGGGTCTGTTCAAACAAGGGTCTCCTTTGGAAGAGCAGCGTCGGGGCCGTCTCTAGGAAACTTGGTATTTCATTCGGAGTGGAATATCTCATATTTGTGGGAATTGAAACACAATGGCTTTCACAATCGAATCACTTGAATGATCTTCCGCAATAAATCAAAGTCCTATATGAATGCATGCTGGGTTCAAAGAAAAATTTAAAACAAACTAAAATAGAAAATAGCCAAGGATAGTATTGTCAACTTGTGAAGAACGGGTCAGGATACCGACCCGGTGAGCTGATACTGGGCTGGGGCCCGTTTATCCGCGTACCAACTCACTGAATGGAACCGTCGTCCCCATTCTATCACAAATTGACGGCCTATCCGTACAACCCAAACTCTTCCGGGATCATCACCGTTTTTGTTGAAGGGGAACTCCAATACCAGATTCGTTCGGGCCGCAAGGTCCTTGACATGTTCTAGTAGCGTAGGTATCATATACTATGTTGCATGACATGGTGGGACCAACTAATGAAAGGTGGTACAGGAGATAGGACAAAGACGTCCGTTAGTAAAACCTGCACAGGCCAGCAAAGGTTAGCAACATCAAAAGGTAGCAGAATCGCACCACAGTTCAAAGGAGATCTAGACAAAATCTTGACAATGACCACTGATGTGACATGTTCTGTCTTGAAGCACCCTCCCCTTCCTATAAGAACTCCCCTTAGGCTAGCTCATTCAAATGCACCAAGGTGGGTTTTGGAAGCTCAGGAGAGGAAGGAAAGGAAAATTTAGAGATTTCAGGATGGAAGGAGAGTCTTCCCGCGTTATGAAGAGGAGCAAGCCTAGCAGCGAGATTAGGCGACTTTCCGACCTCGAGGGTCATCTGAGTGGGACGATCATGTCGCATATGGTAAGCCGACTCTTTTCAAATTTCTGCACGTGAACCTTCTTCTTACTTCCTTCATTTCTTCTTCTTTCCTCTCCCAGCCATATCCACTCTTCCCAGGCCCGAGGAAGTTTTCCAAGCTGCCATGGCTTTCAAAGCTGACTTCCAATATCTCCATTGGCATGAGGGCCATACTCTCGAAGTGGCATCTGCAGGGGCTCCTTATTCACGCCAAGCATTACGAGAAGATTCGTATGGACTGGGCGGCTATGGGCGCGCTAGTGGAGGTCTGGCATCCCCAGACCCACACTTTTATCTTCCCGACCTTCGAGGTGACCATCCTCCTCGAGGAGGTGGAACTTCTGCTTGGTTTGAAGAAATTCAAGAGTGACGGGAAGGTGAAGGCTATGCGGATGCTGACACGGGGTACTTCTGAAAGCGTCCTTGGAAGCTTCATGCCGCCCGACGCAGCTAGAAAGGTCCGTACTCAGAAGGGGATCGATCTCCAAAAGCTTGCGGAGTGGGTCATGAACGCCCTGAGAGGGTCACCAGACGATGACTATTTGGAGGGAATCATGAAGGGGTTCACCATTTGTCTGGCGGGTGCTCTCTTGTTCCCTTATACCGACAACATGGTGGAGGAAGACCAACTGGGTGCTATCTGCGGGATCTGGCGTGGAAAGAGGGTGGGACCCGCCGTCCTCGCCTATCTTTACAGCGGTCTTACTGCCTCGAGCCTGGGTAAGCCTCCATTTGGTTGTGCACTTGTCTTGAATTGCTGGCTGGATTTGCATTTCAAATTCGACCACCGCGAGGGAATGCCAACCGCTTCGAAGCTCTTCCAACAAAGCCCGCTTCACCACATAGCCGACGTGTTAGGCTTTGGTGGTACTGTAGTGAACCGCGTTCCGTGGCTGAAGAAACGTGAAGACTGGCGGTCTCACTTCCGCACCGTGACACAAGGCTTCTTCACTTGCGCACCGACATGTTTGCTTTCGCTTGATCTCCTCATGAGGCCTTCTCCCGAAGTTGATCTTCAACTGATCGGCGCGACCGAGTTTGTTCTTTACAACGCGCATCGGTGCTGCCTCCAGATTGGCATCCCACGCCATTCGTTCCCGCCACCGACTGACATTGTTCCTTTGAAGAAAAGGGAGTTGGGCACTGAAGCGGACGCGAAGGAAGCGAAGGCCATTAAAGCTCCCTGGAAGACAAGTGTTGCGGGAAAGGCCTTAGCGCACGTGGTGGAGGAATGCGAGCCGTGGAGGGCTTATGTAACCGAACTGGGGAAGTTAAGGCCTAAGGTGCCTAAACCCCTGATATAGTTCACTCTGCTTTTCTGATGGAATAAAATTTGGCATTTGGATGTTTTGGACCCCTGTCCCCTTAATTATTATCTTTTTTATGGTTTTTCTTTTTCTTTATGTTTTTTTTATTTTGTTTGGATTATATACATATTCTTGTCTTTTTTTACTTTTATTATATATAAATATTTTTTTTTGAAAAAAAATTTTATTATGGGGGCGTCCAGGGGCCTGGACGCCCCTAATTTTTATTTTATTTTTATTTGATTTTTTTGTTTTGGGGGCGTCCAGGGTCCTGGACGCCCCTAATTTTTATTTTATTTTTATTTTATTTTTTGTTTTGGGGGCGTCCAGGTCCTGAACGCCCCAACTTTTATTTTTTTATTTTGTTTGATTTTTTGTTTTGGGGGCGTCCAGGCGCCTGGATGCCCCAAAATTTTTTGAATTTTGAAATAAATAAAAATTATGGGGGCGTCCAGGCGCATGGACGCCCCAAAGAAGCTAATTCCTATTTATAAGGGTTGCCCCCCCTTTTGCTCATTTACTGTTCAATCTGACGACCCAGTCACCCAGACGACCTATTCTTAGTCCCCATGGAGCGAGGAGGATCGAGCCAGGTTCCAGGGAAGCGAAAACGACTGGCTCGTCGTGCGAGGAGGTTGAGGGATGATGCCGAGGAGGCTGCAGCAGAGGAGATTGCTGCGGAGGAGGGGATGGAGGTGCCTCTCCTGGCCGCGGAGGCTGCCGCGGATGCTGGTGACGCGGGAGAGGACGATCACGACCCGGTAAGTACCTCGGAATCCTCACTCTGTGGTTCAATAGGCTAAAACGGGTGTGCGAGAGGCTGTGAGAGAGAGGCGGGTAGTGAGAGAAGGAGGCGTCCAGGGACCTGGACGCCTCCATGTTTTCTTTTTCTTTTTTTATTTATTTATTAATTTTCATAAATAATAAAATGAAATAAAATAATATTAAAAATAAGGAGGCGTCCTAGGCCCTGGACGCCTCCATAAAAATATATATATTATTAATAATTTTTGTTTTGGCCATTTTTGGGTTTTTTCTAAAAAAGAAAAAAAGGAAATTGGGAGGAGGCGTCCAGGGCATTGGACGCCTCCACAAGAAAATAGAAATATTTTTTTTATTTTATTATTATTATTATTATTTTTTAAAAAAAGTAAAAATAAAATAAAGAGAATAGGTAGTATATATATACAGTGTTATTGTTTATTACTGTTCATGATGCTGATGTGTTCTTTGTTGGTTTTGTGGTTTGCAGGGCGTGATGAAGGGCCGGATCAGCTGGTCCTTGGTGGTGGCAGCATACCGTGGGCTGCCGGATTTTCAGAGGGCGCGTGTGGACGCCATGGGCTTTGGAGCTTTCCTTAGGATCGAGCCCTTCCGGCTCGACCTTCCTCTTATCCAGGCACTGA